>SJYB01005857.1:7919-32525 GCA_006408585.1 Antidorcas marsupialis
TTGCTCCTGAGCTCCTGTAAGAATCTGAGAAATAGCGGGGCGGGGTGGGGGGTGGACTTTAAGAAGGGGGTGTGGTTGAGACCGGAGACCAAGAGGTTAATGAGATGTTATTTATTCCCACAAATCTGTGACCGCAGTGCTCTATTTTGAGAGCCCACTATCCTCTTCATACACTATTACACTTAGAAGCAACAGTTGCCGTCCCTCTTGAAGGAACGGAGGGAAGGGATAGAAGTGGCTGTAAAAAGCATCCTGCTAAAACGAGACACCGGCTGGCTCCGTGCGGTTGTAATTAATTGCCAGTCTCCTGGAGGAGAGTAGTGGGCAGATATAAAATGTACTGTAGGATATTCAGGAAGGGAGAAAATAACCCCTGCTCCCGTTTTTTGTTTTGTTTTGTTTATTTTTTACAGTTCCTACTGAGATTAGGAAGACGACAGAACCCTCCCCCCCAGCACGCCTGCAGATTAGACTTTTTGTAAAACCCTGAGCATCTTGTTAACATTTAGAGACCCAGTCATCGTCCGTCATGACTAGCATCATTGCGCGCGTGGGTAACAGCCGGCGGCAGAACGCACCCTTGCCACCTTGGGCCCATTCTATGCTAAGGTCTCTGGAGAGGAGTCTTGGTCCTTTAATCGCCATCCTGGCAGAGAGAAACCTCAAATTGTTCTCGGGGAGGGTGGTGCCAGCCCAGGGGGAAGAAACTTTTGAGAACTGGCTGATCCAAGTCAATGAAGTCTTGCCAGATTGGAATATGTCTGAAGAGGAAAAGCTCAGGCACTTGATTAAAACCCTGAGGGGCCCCGCGCGGGAGGTGATGCTTTTGCTGCAGGCGGCCAACCCCAACCTCAGTGTGGCAGATTTCTTGCACGCCATGAAACTGGTGTTTGGGGAGTCTGAAAGCAGTATGACTGCTCATAGTAAATTTTTTAACACCCTGCAGGCGCAAGGAGAGAAAGCCTCCCTTTATGTGATCCGTTTAGAGGTGCAGCTCCAGAATGCTATTCAGGCAGGCATCATAGCTCAGAAAGATGCCAACCAGTCTCGCCTGCATCAGTTCCTTTTAGGGGCCGAGCTAAATGGGGACCTGCGCTTCAGGCTGAAGAATCTTCTCAGGATGTATGCAAATGAGCAGGAGCGTCTCCCCAGTTTCCTGGAGTTAATCAGGATGATAAGGGAGGAAGAGGATTGGGATGACACTTTCATTAAACAGAAGCGGGCCAAGAGATCTGAGTCAGTAGTGGCAAGGGCAACTAGCCCAGTGGCATTTGGGGGCTCCCCATGCATAGTGATTGATAATAAAGACTGTAACGTGATCGAGATAGATGATACCCCCGATGACTCAGATGAGGATGTGATCCTGGTGGGGGAGTCTCAGGACCTTCCACTTTCATTCTCGGATTCTTCTCCCCCGAGACGCAGGGCCAGACCTCAGGATCAAGTGCTAATCATTGATTCCCCCAACAATTCCCAGCTTCCATCTCCTTGCACCAGTGGGGGTTCTGGATATAAGAATGATGGTCCTGGGAATATGCGTAGAACCAGGAAGTGAAAACACACAATTCGCTGTTCATACTGTGGTGAAGAGGGCCACTCAAAGGAAACCTGTGACAATGAGAGCAACAAGGCCCAGATGTTTGAAAATCTGATCATCACCTTGCAGGAGCTGGCACATACCGAGGAGAGGTCAAGAGAGGCCCCTGTTGAACCCAGCGACCCTTTTGAGCTACAGTGAGGTGCTAGCCCCCAGCTTTAAGTGAACCCTAACCTATATGCAGAGTCCAGCAATGAGAAAAATGGGAGGGAGGATGCTTCTAATCACATAAATTAATCCACAAAGCAGCTTTCTTTTAGGATGGAGGATAGAGGGTCTTGAATATTGGTATAGTGGGGGGAGATGGCCTGACCTCCATCCTTGCTACTAATCCCCTGCTGCCTGAGGGTCTACCCTCTGTGTGCCCCTTTCTTTGATGCCTTTATTCTCTGTGAAAATGATATAATTCATTGTTAAATATTAAAACAATAAAGACAAATGCAAAATGTACAAATTACCCCAAACCCTCCAACCCTTAAATAACCATGTCAACCCTTTGATGAATGTCCTTCTAGGTAGCTCCCTTTACCTATGTATCCAGATAGATATATGTATAGATAAGAGTGAGCAAATATAAGTGTTGTTCTAAAGTCTGTATTTTTTCAGCAAATAATATATGTTGTGAGCTTCTTTCTATATCAGTAAAAAAACAGCAGCAGCTAGCCTACTGTCTGTGTATTATTTTAGGGAAAAGTAAAGGAAAAAGGAATAAAAATACAGTAAAAAGCTATAAAGGGTGGGGTTATACACTGAGGTGGGGTTTTGATCAGCTTCACTTTGCAGATGAGGAAAAGGGAAGAAGAAATGGGCTGAAATCTTCCCCAGAGGTAAATGGACAGAGCCCCTTACCACAGCTGACCTGTCCCTTAGGTCACAGAGCCAAACTGTGGCACCCACTAGTTGACAACGTTCTAAGGCTTTCTTCTCTAAGGTATCCAGAAGATTCTGACAGCAGGGGAGGCTGGTGCTGAGGTAATAGCCCAAACGGAGGATACCAGGGGTCCATTCCTGATTACTCTGGGGAGGGGCAGCTCTCCCTGCTCTGGATGGGTTTCTGACATCGCTGTTGCCATGGCTTCACCCCATCCAGGTTACAATGGGGAATCTCTCCTGTGGGCTGATGTGGCCCCTACCCCACCCCACTCCCCCAGTTAAGGAAGGAGAGAGGAGAGAGAAGCTACTGGTGGGAGCCAGCACCAGGGGGCTCAGCCCCCAGAAGCCCTGAAGTTACATGTTAGAGGACACTGGCAGCCCAATGACTTCAAGGCAACCCCTCTCAATCCCGCAACTGAGAATAGGTGGGCAGGGATGAAAAGCAATATAGTTGCCCGTACATATGGCTATCAGGAAGCCTTCCACATTATTTTAGTGGAGTGGTGGACATATCTGGGCTGGGGAGAAGAAGCAGGGCGGCTGGAGGTTGGGGGGAACACCTTCCCAGGAACCTGCCCTGTCCCTTCTCCCGATCTCATATTGGAGATACTGGAGGGTGGTAAAAGAGGACATGTCTGACCTCAGACCCCGAGGTCCTTTCGTTTCTTGTAGGTGTATAAATACCTACCTCTGTGAGCAGTACAGGGCCGGGGGCACGGGAGTGGGGAGAACTGCATTTAAGACAGGGAGCGGAGTGAAGAAACGGGCACACCTGAGGACCTGAAGGAGCTTGTGTACAGGAAATCGGTGCTCCTCAGAGTTGAGAGGAGGGAGCCCAGCGGCTGGAGAGGGTGTGTCAGGGGCTAGAGAGTAAGAGGAGAGCAAGTGAGGGCCCATCAGAGACACTCACAGGAGACTGACAGCGACAGGAAGGCTAGTCGGAATCAGACCCCTGGGGTGTGTATACAGCTCCAGGCTGACGGTACCAGCAATGCACTGGTTGAGGCGCCCAGAGAGAGACAGTGGGGTTCCCATTGTGTTAGCAATTGAGGGAGGAAGGAAGAGGGAGAGACCAGGTGCTGTAAGAAGCCAGTGCAGCCTTTCCTGGGCTGTCACGCCTCCGGAACCTGCTTAGAAAGAGCACCTCACCCCCCGCACCCCCGTCCCCAGGCACATTCTCCATCGGTGAGAGGGTGAGAGGGTACAGGCTCAGCCTCCCTTGTTCTGCCATCACCCCTCCCCCAGGCCCCAGCATCCCAGGTTTGGCTTAAGCCTCAGCCTCCTTAACCCTCCTAACCAGAGGGAGACTGGGAGAGCCTCTCTGCCTTGGACCCTTTAGCTGAGAACCGGCCGGGAGTGCAGACTCCAGAGGCCCTCTCCTTGCATCCATCCCTCACACCTCTGAGACCCTGGTAGCCACCACCATCTCTCCAGGGCCGAAGGGGACCCCCTCCCTTACCTCCAGGGAAGAGGCAGCTCCACTCAGGCCCCCAAAACCACGTGGACCCCCAACATTTCCCAGATCATATAGAGTTGGAAAAATCCGTGATGCTGGGAAAGATTGAGGGCAGAAGGAGAAGAGGGTGTCAGAGGATGAGATAGCTGGATGGCGTCACCGATGCAATGGACATGAACTTGGGCAAACTCTGGGAGATGGTAAGGGACAGGGAGGCCTGGCATGCTGCAGTCCATGGGGTTGCAGAGTTGGACACAACTGGGCAACTGAACAACAACAATAACATAGAATTTAGCCCTTAATTCTTCTCTACCTCTCCATCTCTGCTTTTCTTAATTTTACTTTATAAACACTTGTTGACTATTTGTCCAGAGACACACTCTATGTTGCCATGTCTCTCTAGTACCCAGTAGAAGACAGAGCTGAAATAAGACAAAAATAAATCCTGGCCACTTCACTAACCTCCTTTTCACTGGAGTTAGCTTGGGAGTTCAGTTAGACCACTGCTTTGAAAATATGTTCTGTGATTCATCCCCTTTTTCTTCCCTCTTTCATCCTCTTCTCTGGTGTATGAATTTGAGACTGTCTATGTTTTTATTTCACCAACTTGATATCATCTGACATTTCTTTTCTGTTTCCCTTTGTGTGACACTGGCTTTTCCTCTACTTGAGAAATACATATTCTCCCTAATTAGGAGACATGGAGCCAATACCTGGGCATTCAGATCAGACTAATGGGATTAGCCAAAAAAAGCCTTCATCTCAAACTCTAGGCTTCTTTCTTCCTTTCTGCCTTCATTCTCATCGGTCGCTGAGAGATGAAAAATCACTGTTTTGTCTTGTCAGAAGAAACCGGCCTTTGAGTGCCTTTCTGCACTAAGGATCCCTCCTTCCTGGGATTCTTTTCCCTTGGTTTCCATGATGCCCCTCTCTCATGGTTCCCCCCTTCCCTGACCTGTTTGGTGCCCAGTTCTCAGTTTACTTTGATGAATCTTCTTCCTTTTCCTGATCTTCCCATGCTGCTGCTGCTGCTAATTCGCTTCAGTCATGTCTGACTCTGTGCGACCCCATGGACAGCAGCCCACCAGGCTCCTCTGTCCACGGAACTCTCTAGATAAGACTACTGGAGTAGGTTGTCATTTCCTTCTCCATACTAGTAATCAAAATCAAAATCATTACAATTGTTATTTAAGAGCTTATTGCGTGCCTATACCAAGTCCTATATCAGCAGTCCCAGCCTTTTTAGAATCAGGGACCAGTTTCATGGAAGACAATTTTCCTGTGCTGAAGGGGAATGTCTGGTTTGGGGATGATTCAAGTATATTGCATTTATTGTGCACTTTGTTTCAATTATTTTCACATCAGCTCCACCTCAGATCATCAGGCATTAGATCTCAGAGGTTTGGGACACCTACTTTAAATGCATGAGCTCCGTTAGCCCTCACATCAATTCCATAAAATAGGTATTACTATTAGCACATGTTTCAGATGAGGAAAGGGCTTCCCAGGTGGCTCAGCAGTAAACAATCCATCTGCAATGCAGGAGACACAGGTTCGATCCCTGGGTTAGGAAGATCCCCTAGAGAAGGAAATGGCAACAATATTCTTGCCTGGGAAATCCCATGGACAGAGGAGCATGGCTGGCTACAGTCCATGGGGTCCCAAAGAGTTGGTACTACTTAGCGACTAAACGACAACAATAACAGATGAGGAAACACTGCAAAGTTATATAAACTTGCCTAGGGGTATGCAGCTAGTTAGTGGTGGAGCCAGAGGTCACACTCTAGGGTGGGAAGCCTACACTTCTTACATATTTTATCTCTCCTGTGTCCACAGCACCCTACAGTGTAGGTGCTGCTGAAGCTGCCTATAAACAGGAAACTGAAGTTTCTAAATTTAGGATGATAAGACCTGCCTTCCCCAGGTGCTTGGTGTATGAGTGATTAGAATCAGGCTTTCAAGAAATGCTAACTACTACTCGCTTAGAATGCATGATTCTGCTACAGAAGGAAGGATGGGGGAAAGTAAATGCTGTCTTTGCTAAGCAACAGTGCTTATTCAGTGATGATCTGACACTGTGACAGTTGGGCTCCAGGAGCTGCGCCAAGCCTGGCCCCTGGCAGGCACAGGAGTGAAATCAGAAATGCCCGAGTGTTTAGTGGGCTTCCCTGCTGGCTCAGTGGTAAAGAATCAGCCTGCCAATGCAGGAGATGTGGATTAATTAGATCCCTGGGTTGGGAATATCCCCTGGAGGAAGAAATGAGAACCCACTCCAGTATTCTTGCCTGGAAAAATCTCATGGACAGAGGAGCCTGGTGGGCTACAGTCCATGGGGTTGCAAAAGAGTTGGACATGACCGAATGACTAAATAACCACAACAGCCACAACAAATATATATATATATACACACACACACAATACATATATATATATGTGTGTGTATATATATATTAATATATACATACACAGTGGGATACTAGTCATAAAAAGAATGAAATATTGCCANGCCATCCTGGCAGAGAGAAACCTCAAATTGTTCTCGGGGAGGGTGGTGCCAGCCCAGGGGGAAGAAACTTTTGAGAACTGGCTGATCCAAGTCAATGAAGTCTTGCCAGATTGGAATATGTCTGAAGAGGAAAAGCTCAGGCACTTGATTAAAACCCTGAGGGGCCCCGCGCGGGAGGTGATGCTTTTGCTGCAGGCGGCCAACCCCAACCTCAGTGTGGCAGATTTCTTGCACGCCATGAAACTGGTGTTTGGGGAGTCTGAAAGCAGTATGACTGCTCATAGTAAATTTTTTAACACCCTGCAGGCGCAAGGAGAGAAAGCCTCCCTTTATGTGATCCGTTTAGAGGTGCAGCTCCAGAATGCTATTCAGGCAGGCATCATAGCTCAGAAAGATGCCAACCAGTCTCGCCTGCATCAGTTCCTTTTAGGGGCCGAGCTAAATGGGGACCTGCGCTTCAGGCTGAAGAATCTTCTCAGGATGTATGCAAATGAGCAGGAGCGTCTCCCCAGTTTCCTGGAGTTAATCAGGATGATAAGGGAGGAAGAGGATTGGGATGACACTTTCATTAAACAGAAGCGGGCCAAGAGATCTGAGTCAGTAGTGGCAAGGGCAACTAGCCCAGTGGCATTTGGGGGCTCCCCATGCATAGTGATTGATAATAAAGACTGTAACGTGATCGAGATAGATGATACCCCCGATGACTCAGATGAGGATGTGATCCTGGTGGGGGAGTCTCAGGACCTTCCACTTTCATTCTCGGATTCTTCTCCCCCGAGACGCAGGGCCAGACCTCAGGATCAAGTGCTAATCATTGATTCCCCCAACAATTCCCAGCTTCCATCTCCTTGCACCAGTGGGGGTTCTGGATATAAGAATGATGGTCCTGGGAATATGCGTAGAACCAGGAAGCGAAAACACACAATTCGCTGTTCATACTGTGGTGAAGAGGGCCACTCAAAGGAAACCTGTGACAATGAGAGCAACAAGGCCCAGATGTTTGAAAATCTGATCATCACCTTGCAGGAGCTGGCACATACCGAGGAGAGGTCAAGAGAGGCCCCTGTTGAACCCAGCGACCCTTTTGAGCTACAGTGAGGTGCTAGCCCCCAGCTTTAAGTGAACCCTAACCTATATGCAGAGTCCAGCAATGAGAAAAATGGGAGGGAGGATGCTTCTAATCACATAAATTAATCCACAAAGCAGCTTTCTTTTAGGATGGAGGATAGAGGGTCTTGAATATTGGTATAGTGGGGGGAGATGGCCTGACCTCCATCCTTGCTACTAATCCCCTGCTGCCTGAGGGTCTACCCTCTGTGTGCCCCTTTCTTTGATGCCTTTATTCTCTGTGAAAATGATATAATTCATTGTTAAATATTAAAACAATAAAGACAAATGCAAAATGTACAAATTACCCCAAACCCTCCAACCCTTAAATAACCATGTCAACCCTTTGATGAATGTCCTTCTAGGTAGCTCCCTTTACCTATGTATCCAGATAGATATATGTATAGATAAGAGTGAGCAAATATAAGTGTTGTTCTAAAGTCTGTATTTTTTCAGCAAATAATATATGTTGTGAGCTTCTTTCTATATCAGTAAAAAAACAGCAGCAGCTAGCCTACTGTCTGTGTATTATTTTAGGGAAAAGTAAAGGAAAAAGGAATAAAAATACAGTAAAAAGCTATAAAGGGTGGGGTTATACACTGAGGTGGGGTTTTGATCAGCTTCACTTTGCAGATGAGGAAAAGGGAAGAAGAAATGGGCTGAAATCTTCCCCAGAGGTAAATGGACAGAGCCCCTTACCACAGCTGACCTGTCCCTTAGGTCACAGAGCCAAACTGTGGCACCCACTAGTTGACAACGTTCTAAGGCTTTCTTCTCTAAGGTATCCAGAAGATTCTGACAGCAGGGGAGGCTGGTGCTGAGGTAATAGCCCAAACGGAGGATACCAGGGGTCCATTCCTGATTACTCTGGGGAGGGGCAGCTCTCCCTGCTCTGGATGGGTTTCTGACATCGCTGTTGCCATGGCTTCACCCCATCCAGGTTACAATGGGGAATCTCTCCTGTGGGCTGATGTGGCCCCTACCCCACCCCACTCCCCCAGTTAAGGAAGGAGAGAGGAGAGAGAAGCTACTGGTGGGAGCCAGCACCAGGGGGCTCAGCCCCCAGAAGCCCTGAAGTTACATGTTAGAGGACACTGGCAGCCCAATGACTTCAAGGCAACCCCTCTCAATCCCGCAACTGAGAATAGGTGGGCAGGGATGAAAAGCAATATAGTTGCCCGTACATATGGCTATCAGGAAGCCTTCCACATTATTTTAGTGGAGTGGTGGACATATCTGGGCTGGGGAGAAGAAGCAGGGCGGCTGGAGGTTGGGGGGAACACCTTCCCAGGAACCTGCCCTGTCCCTTCTCCCGATCTCATATTGGAGATACTGGAGGGTGGTAAAAGAGGACATGTCTGACCTCAGACCCCGAGGTCCTTTCGTTTCTTGTAGGTGTATAAATACCTACCTCTGTGAGCAGTACAGGGCCGGGGGCACGGGAGTGGGGAGAACTGCATTTAAGACAGGGAGCGGAGTGAAGAAACGGGCACACCTGAGGACCTGAAGGAGCTTGTGTACAGGAAATCGGTGCTCCTCAGAGTTGAGAGGAGGGAGCCCAGCGGCTGGAGAGGGTGTGTCAGGGGCTAGAGAGTAAGAGGAGAGCAAGTGAGGGCCCATCAGAGACACTCACAGGAGACTGACAGCGACAGGAAGGCTAGTCGGAATCAGACCCCTGGGGTGTGTATACAGCTCCAGGCTGACGGTACCAGCAATGCACTGGTTGAGGCGCCCAGAGAGAGACAGTGGGGTTCCCATTGTGTTAGCAATTGAGGGAGGAAGGAAGAGGGAGAGACCAGGTGCTGTAAGAAGCCAGTGCAGCCTTTCCTGGGCTGTCACGCCTCCGGAACCTGCTTAGAAAGAGCACCTCACCCCCTGCACCCCCGTCCCCAGGCACATTCTCCATCGGTGAGAGGGTGAGAGGGTACAGGCTCAGCCTCCCTTGTTCTGCCATCACCCCTCCCCCAGGCCCCAGCATCCCAGGTTTGGCTTAAGCCTCAGCCTCCTTAACCCTCCTAACCAGAGGGAGACTGGGAGAGCCTCTCTGCCTTGGACCCTTTAGCTGAGAACCGGCCGGGAGTGCAGACTCCAGAGGCCCTCTCCTTGCATCCATCCCTCACACCTCTGAGACCCTGGTAGCCACCACCATCTCTCCAGGGCCGAAGGGGACCCCCTCCCTTACCTCCAGGGAAGAGGCAGCTCCACTCAGGCCCCCAAAACCACGTGGACCCCCAACATTTCCCAGATCATATAGAGTTGGAAAAATCCGTGATGCTGGGAAAGATTGAGGGCAGAAGGAGAAGAGGGTGTCAGAGGATGAGATAGCTGGATGGCGTCACCGATGCAATGGACATGAACTTGGGCAAACTCTGGGAGATGGTAAGGGACAGGGAGGCCTGGCATGCTGCAGTCCATGGGGTTGCAGAGTTGGACACAACTGGGCAACTGAACAACAACAATAACATAGAATTTAGCCCTTAATTCTTCTCTACCTCTCCATCTCTGCTTTTCTTAATTTTACTTTATAAACACTTGTTGACTATTTGTCCAGAGACACACTCTATGTTGCCATGTCTCTCTAGTACCCAGTAGAAGACAGAGCTGAAATAAGACAAAAATAAATCCTGGCCACTTCACTAACCTCCTTTTCACTGGAGTTAGCTTGGGAGTTCAGTTAGACCACTGCTTTGAAAATATGTTCTGTGATTCATCCCCTTTTTCTTCCCTCTTTCATCCTCTTCTCTGGTGTATGAATTTGAGACTGTCTATGTTTTTATTTCACCAACTTGATATCATCTGACATTTCTTTTCTGTTTCCCTTTGTGTGACACTGGCTTTTCCTCTACTTGAGAAATACATATTCTCCCTAATTAGGAGACATGGAGCCAATACCTGGGCATTCAGATCAGACTAATGGGATTAGCCAAAAAAAGCCTTCATCTCAAACTCTAGGCTTCTTTCTTCCTTTCTGCCTTCATTCTCATCGGTCGCTGAGAGATGAAAAATCACTGTTTTGTCTTGTCAGAAGAAACCGGCCTTTGAGTGCCTTTCTGCACTAAGGATCCCTCCTTCCTGGGATTCTTTTCCCTTGGTTTCCATGATGCCCCTCTCTCATGGTTCCCCCCTTCCCTGACCTGTTTGGTGCCCAGTTCTCAGTTTACTTTGATGAATCTTCTTCCTTTTCCTGATCTTCCCATGCTGCTGCTGCTGCTAATTCGCTTCAGTCATGTCTGACTCTGTGCGACCCCATGGACAGCAGCCCACCAGGCTCCTCTGTCCACGGAACTCTCTAGATAAGACTACTGGAGTAGGTTGTCATTTCCTTCTCCATACTAGTAATCAAAATCAAAATCATTACAATTGTTATTTAAGAGCTTATTGCGTGCCTATACCAAGTCCTATATCAGCAGTCCCAGCCTTTTTAGAATCAGGGACCAGTTTCATGGAAGACAATTTTCCTGTGCTGAAGGGGAATGTCTGGTTTGGGGATGATTCAAGTATATTGCATTTATTGTGCACTTTGTTTCAATTATTTTCACATCAGCTCCACCTCAGATCATCAGGCATTAGATCTCAGAGGTTTGGGACACCTACTTTAAATGCATGAGCTCCGTTAGCCCTCACATCATTTCCATAAAATAGGTATTACTATTAGCACATGTTTCAGATGAGGAAAGGGCTTCCCAGGTGGCTCAGCAGTAAACAATCCATCTGCAATGCAGGAGACACAGGTTCGATCCCTGGGTTAGGAAGATCCCCTAGAGAAGGAAATGGCAACAATATTCTTGCCTGGGAAATCCCATGGACAGAGGAGCATGGCTGGCTACAGTCCATGGGGTCCCAAAGAGTTGGTACTACTTAGTGACTAAACGACAACAATAACAGATGAGGAAACACTGCAAAGTTATATAAACTTGCCTAGGGGTATGCAGCTAGTTAGTGGTGGAGCCAGAGGTCACACTCTAGGGTGGGAAGCCTACACTTCTTACATATTTTATCTCTCCTGTGTCCACAGCACCCTACAATGTAGGTGCTGCTGAAGCTGCCTATAAACAGGAAACTGAAGTTTCTAAATTTAGGATGATAAGACCTGCCTTCCCCAGGTGCTTGGTGTATGAGTGATTAGAATCAGGCTTTCAAGAAATGCTAACTACTACTCGCTTAGAATGCATGATTCTGCTACAGAAGGAAGGATGGGGGAAAGTAAATGCTGTCTTTGCTAAGCAGACAGTGCTTATTCAGTGATGATCTGACACTGTGACAGTTGGGCTCCAGGAGCTGCGCCAAGCCTGGCCCCTGGCAGGCACAGGAGTGAAATCAGAAATGCCCGAGTGTTTAGTGGGCTTCCCTGCTGGCTCAGTGGTAAAGAATCAGCCTGCCAATGCAGGAGATGTGGATTAATTAGATCCCTGGGTTGGGAATATCCCCTGGAGGAAGAAATGAGAACCCACTCCAGTATTCTTGCCTGGAAAAATCTCATGGACAGAGGAGCCTGGTGGGCTACAGTCCATGGGGTTGCAAAAGAGTTGGACATGACCGAATGACTAAATAACCACAACAGCCACAACAAATATATATATATATACACACACACACAATACATATATATATATGTGTGTGTATATATATATTAATATATACATACACAGTGGGATACTAGTCATAAAAAGAATGAAATATTGCCATTTGAAGCAACATGGATGCAGCTAGAGATTATCATACTAAGTGAAGTAGTAAGTCAGAAATAGAAAGACAACCATATGACAGGGGTCCCCAACCTCTGGGCTGTGGACTGGTACCTCTTGCCAGATCAGCAGCAGCATTAGATTAGAAATAAAGTGCACAAGAAATGTAATGCACTTGAATCACCCTGAAACCATCCTTGCACCCTAGTCTGTGGGAAAATTGTGTTCCATGAAATCAGTCCCTGGTGTCAAAAAGGTTGGGGACTGCTGCCATATGATATTACTTATATGTGGAATCTAAAATATAATATGGGCTTCTAGTATTCTCACCTGGAGAATCCGAAGGACAGAGGAGCCTGGCGGGGTACAGTCTGGGGTCACAAAGAGTTGGATATGACTGAGCGACTAAGCACAGCACAGCACAGGGATCTTGATAAGCTTCCCAGGCGGCACTAGTGATAAAGAACCTGTCTGCCAATGCAGAAGATGTAGGAGACACAGGTCTGATCCCTGAGTCCAGAAGATCCCCTGGAGGAGGACACGATAACCCACTCCAGTATTCTTGCCTGGAGAATCCCACGGACAGAGGAGCCTGGTGGGCTACAGTCATGGGGTCGCAAAGAATCGGACACGACTGAGTGACTAAGCACCCACACACACAAAATATAACACAAATGAAACTATCTATGAAGCAGAAACAGATTCATGGACACAGAGAACAGACTGGTGGTTGCCAAGGAGGAGGGAGGTGGGGGAAGGATGGAGTACGAGGTTGAGGTTAGCAGACGTAAGCAGATTGCACATTCTATCATGTGTGGAATGAACAAACAAGGTCCTCCTTATACCACAGGAAACTATATTCGGTATCCTATGATAAAGCAAAATGGAAATGAATACATAAAAAAGAAATATATAACTGAATCACTTTGGTGTACAGCAGAAATTAACACATTATGAATCAATAATAAATAAATAAAACTGCATGCCTGGACCAGCATTCTCATTCTGTTTTCCCTCCTCTGTTTGCCCATCACATGCCTCTCTTCTAGTACACCACATAATTTACTGATTTATTATATTATTTGTTTATCCCTGTCTATCCCCCACCAGACTGTAAACATTTTAGTCTGCTTAGTTCACTGTGGTATCCCCAGCTCCTAGAACACTACCTGGAACATAAGCTGGATCTCAATAAATGTTTGTCAATGGAATGAATCAAGTGCTTGGCACACAGTAGGTACACAAAGAATGGCAGCCTTTATTATTGCTACTCTCCCAGAACAAACGTTATTGGAGGGGAGTCAGTCAAGGAAAGAAGTGTATACTGCTGAACTGCCGTCCATCGAGTTGATGAGATCAGGAACCTGGGAGACATTCTAAATCAACTGCTTGCTTCTCTCTCTCCCACTCACTCTCTGTGACTTGTTAGTTGGATCATTCACTCTTGGCAAGGCAGAGAGAGAGAGAGAGGTTTCTTTGCAACTTCATCCATATCACATCAACAGATCTTAGGTTTAGGTGTTTCAAACTCCCAATTTCATGTGCACTTGTAAGTATTAAAAGACAACTACCCTGTAAAATATGGATGTTTTGGGTACTCTTTGCTATTTCCCTTTTACTAAAGGATAAGTAAAAAGAATAATTATGTGGTGCAGTCACTATGGAGAACAGTATGGAGGTTCATTTAAAAATTAAAAATAGAGCTACTATGTGATCCAGCAATCCTACTCCCGGGCCTATATCTAGAAAAGATGAAAACTTTTATTTAAAAAGATACATGCACCCCAATGTTCATAGCAGCACTGTTTATAATAGTCAAGACATGGGAACAACCCAAGAGCCCATCAAAAGATGACAGGTTTAAGAAGATGTGGTATTATACATATAATGGAGTATTAGCCATTAAAAGTGAAATAATGTCATTTGCAGCAACATGGATGAACCTAGACATTATCGTACTAAGTGAAGTAGGTCAGATAAAGACAAATACTATGATATCACATGATATCACTCCTATGTGGAATCTGAGAAATTGTACAATGATGAAACAGACTCATAGACATAGGAAATGAACTGATAGTTACCAAAAGGGAAAGGGGGGAGGAATAAATTAGGAGGATGGGATAACAGATACAATCTACTATACATAAAACAGATAAGCAACAAGGATTTACTGTGTAACACAAGGAACTATATTCAATAACTTGTAATAACCTATAATGAAACAGAAACTTAGTCATTTTGCTTACACTTGAAATTAACACAGTATTGTAAATCAACTATACTTCAATAAAAATATGTAAGACTTATGCACATAATAAATAACCTAAGATGTAAAAAAAGAGTAATAATGAATATTATTTTCACTTGCTATGTGTTGAACATGTCAGTAATATAGTAAGAATTGTTAACCTCATTTTAGAGGAGTTAAATGGGTCTCAGTAAGAGAAAGCAAGAGGATTAAGGTGTTATATGACCATAGACACAGAGTAAGTCTGACAATAAAGCCTGTGAACTTTCCATTATATATTTGAAGTAAAAATGTTGACATTAATGAGAAAACCTGTATCACAGTGGAAGACCAGTTATTGGGGCAGGGGTAACAGACAGATATGAACATCTGATCAATTTCCTGTTCATCAAGTACATGTTAAAGCTGTTTGCAAATCTGTAAGTGAAAGAACTTAAATTTTACTAGAGGGAACATGATGGAGGTTGATTTTAAATATCCTGAATGGACCAAGATCAATTTAGCTCAGGGAAACACAATTGAAAATAGAATCTCTTTAGTATCACTGATCTCTGAAACTCAAGAAATTGACACAAACTTTTTCCTTCTTTGTCTGCCAGAATGTTTGTTAAACCTATTTTATTCACGAGATGATTTTAGAGTTGTTATAAAAGTAGGATATTTAGAATGCCATAAGATTATATAAAATTTTTATATGGTTAATATTTTAAAAGGCATCAAAGTATACAGAAAGAATAAATAAGCCATAGGTAAGTTCTGAACATTTGGCATATTTCTTTTAAATCTTTTTTCTAACTTTGAGAGTGTGATTGTAGATATATGTACAATTTATTGAGTAAAATTTGTACTTTTTCTATTAATAAGTACAATAACTTCAAAAGCACGAAATAAAGATTGGCAAAAGAGAAGTAAGGGGGTGGTAACACCTGAGCAAATATAAAATCATAACAAGAAGACCTACAAGAAGTAAACTGTTACTGGCTGACAAATAATGATCATCAACTGTAGTAAGTATGATTATTTTCACAGACAAAGCAAAAGAATTGGTGGAAACATTTCTGAAAATAATGAGAGACTTTAATGTAAAATCTGAAAGGGTTAGGAAAGGAAAATGATAAAAGGACTTTTTATCTTTAGAGGATACGAGTGAAAGGACAGAACTCAAGTTAAGCCAGAGGATAGTGAGTGAGCTTGGTAGTTGTAGAGAGGAAGACATGATTATAAATTCACCCAGGCCCCAGCCACATCACAGACTGACCTCACAATTAGAATGCAGGGATCCTCTGCCCTGAGTGAAGTAGCCTATTAGAATAAAACAAGAGTGATGAGAACCATGGCAGAGGGAGCCAGGGAACAGAACACAGAGGAGGGCCCTATAATCCAGGGGGTCAGAAATGGCTTCTCACAGGGTGTCAAGTATAGGTCATAGGACTAGTACCCTCAGCAACTGGGAGAGCAAAGGGATCAGAGCTATAATCAGTGTGAAACCTATCTACCTTACCACTATGGTCAGAGAGCCCAAAGCAGGCAGTCCAAGAGGACAGAAGAGCACTGTTCCAAGTTGAAGGTCTTGAGCTGTTGTGCTGAGGTCTCAGCTGCACTGGATGTCAGTGGGGACTTCAAAACCATCAAGCACCAACTCTCCAAATATCTCCAACACACTTATTGATATGACAAAGTTGAATTTATCACTTACCTCTGTAAGGGAGAACCCCCACCTCACAAAGCTTTGCTAGCGTTTTAGGGAGGAAGTTCCAGTGGATTGAGAAATGAAAGCATGGTTTACAGTTGAGGGTCTTTTAATCTGGGACTTGATTAGGACTGGAGTAGGAACCTTGATTGGAGAAGGCGATGGTACCCCACTCCATTAGACTTGCCTGGAAAATCCCATGGGTGGAGGAGCCTGGTAGACTGCAGTCTATGGGGGTCGCGAAGAGTCAGACACGACTGAACGACTTCCCTTTCACTTTTCACTTTCATGCATTGGAGAAGGAAATAGCAACCCACTACAGTGTTTTTGCCTGGAGAATTCCAGGGATGGGGGAGCCTGGTGGGCTGCCATCTATGGGGTCACACAGAGTCAGACACGACTGAAGTGACTTAGCAGCAGCAGCAGGGACCTTGATGGACTTCCCAGGTAGAGCCAGTGGTAAAGAACCTGCCTGCCAATGCAAGAGACATGAAAGAAGTGAGTTTGATCCCTGGGTTGGGAAGATCTCCTGCAGGAGGGCATGGCAACCCATTCCAGTACTCTTGCCTGAAGAATTCTATGGGCAGAGGAGCATGGCAGGCTGAAGTCTATAGGGTCGCAAAGAGTCAGGCATGACTGAAGCAACTTAGCAGGCACAGCATAGATCATGATACCAAAAGTCTGGGATTGGTGGAAGCTGCAAGGGGAGGATTTTGAGGAGGGAGACTTAAAGAATTTCAGAGTGTAAACTGTTGATGCCTTCCACAGAAAAGTTTATGGATCTTTGGGGAGGATGCTGTAGTGAAGAAACCATTTGCCTGGACAGAGGAGTCCTGGAAAAGTCAGTCAGTCAGTTCAGTCTCTCAGTTGTGTCCAACTCTTTGTGACCCCATAGATTGCAGCACACCAGGCTTCCTTGTCCATCACCAACTCCAGAAGCTTGCTCAAACTCATCCATCGGGTCGGTGATGCCATTCAACCATCTCATTCTCTGTTGTCCCCTTCTCCTCCTCCCGTCAATCTTTCCCAGCATCAGGGTCTTTTCCAATGAGTCAGTTCTTTGCATCACGTGGCCAAAGTACTGGAGCTTCAGCTTCAGCATCAGTCCTTCCAATGAATATTCAGGACAGATTTCCTTTAGGATTGACTGGTTTGCCCTCCTTGCAGGCCAAGGGACTCTCAAGAATCTTCTCCAACACCACAGTTCAAAAGCATCAATTCTTCGGCACTCAGCTTTCTTTATAGTCCAACTCTCACATCCATCCATGACTACTGGAAAAACCATAGCTTTGACTACACGGACCTTTGTCAGCAAACTAATGTCTCTGCTTTTTAATATGCTGTCTAGGTTGGTCATAGCTTTCCTTCCAAGGAGCAAGCATCTTTTAATTTCATGGCTGCAGTCACCATCTGCAGTGATTTTGGAGCCTGCCCAAAATAAAGTCTGTCACTGTTTCCATTGTTTCTATTTGCCATGAAGTGATGGGACCAGATGCCATGATCTCCGTTTTTGAATGTGGAGTTTTAAGCCAGCTTTTCCATTCTCCTCTTTCACTTTTATCAAGAGGCTCTTTAGTTCCTCTTCACTGTCTGCCTTAAGGATAATGTCATCTGCATATCTGAGGTTATTGATAATTCTCGCTGCGATCGTGATTCCAGCTTGTGATTCATCCAGCCTGGCATGTCTCATGATATACTCTGCGTATAAGTTAAATAAGCAGGGTGACAGTATACAGCATTAAGGTTTTCTTGTCCCAATTTAGAACCAGTCCATTGTTCCATGTTCAGTTTTAACTGTTGCTTATTGACTTACAGATTTCTCAGGAGGCAGGTGAGGTGGTCTGGTATTCCCATTTCTTGAAGAATTCTCCACAGTTTGTTGTGATTCACACAGTCAAAGATTTTGGCACAGTCAATGAAACAGAAGTAGATGTCTTTCTGGAATTCTCTAGCTTTTTCGATGATCCAACGGATGTTGGCAATTTGATCTCATTCCTCTGCCTTTTCGAAATCCAGCTTGAACATTTGGAATTTCTCAGTTCATGTATTGTTGAAGCCTGGCTTGGAAAAATTTGAGCATTACTTTGCTAGTGTGTGAGAAGGCAATGGCAACTCCAGTACTCTTGCCTGGAAAATCCCATGGACGGACCCCATGGGGTCCGCAAAGAGTCAGACACGACTGAGCGACTTCACTTTCATTTTTCACTTTCATGCATTGGAAAAGGAAATGGAAACCCACTCCAGTGTTCTTGCCTGGAGAATCTCAGGGATGGTGGAGCCTGGTGGGCTCTCATCTATGGGTTCGCACAGAGTCAGACACGACTGAAGAGACTTAGCAGGAGCAGAGATAAGTGCAATTGTGTGATAGTTTGAGTATTCTTGGGCATTGCGTGTTTTGGGGATTGGAATGAAAATGGACCTTTTCCAGTCCTGTGACCACTGCTGAGTTTTCCAAATTTGCTGGCATATTGAGTGCAGCACGTTCACAGCATCATTGTTTAGCATTTGAAATAGCTCAGTTGGAATTCCATCACCTCCACTAGCTTTGTTCATAGTGACGCTTCCTAAGGCACACTTGACTGTGCACTCAAGGATGGTGGATTCTAGGTAAGTGATCACACCATCGTGGTTATCTGGGTCATGAGGATCTTTTTTGTATAGTTCTGTGTATTCCTGCCACCTCTTTTTAGTATCTTCTGCTTCTGTCAAGTCCATACTGTTTCTGTCTTTTATTGTGCCCATCTTTGCATGAAATGTTCCCTTGGTATCTCTAATTTTCTTGAAGAGATCTCTAGTCTTTCCCCTTCTATTGTTTTCTTCTATTTCTTTGCATTGATCACTGAGGAAAGCTTTCCTATCTCTTCCTGCTATTCTTTGGAATTCTGCATTCAGATGGATATATCTTTCATTTTCTCCTTTGTCTTTTGCTTCTCTTCTTTTCTCAGCCATTTGTAAGGCCTCCTCAGACAACCATTTTGCTTTTTGCATTTCTTTTTCTTGGTGATCGTATTGATCACAGGCTCCAGTACAATGTTACGAACCTCTGTTTATAGTTCTTTAGACACGTTATCATCTAATTCCTTGAATCTATTTGTCACTTCCACTGTATAATCATAAGGGATTTGATTTAGGTCATACTAGCATGGTCTATTGTTTTTCCCTACTTTCTTCAATTTAAGCCTGAATTTTGCAATAAGGAGTTCATGATCTGAGCCACAGTCAGCTCCCCGTATTGTTTTTGCTGATTATATTCTTCAGCTGTAAAGAATATAATCAATCTGATTTCGGTATTGACTGTCTGGTGATGTCCATGTATAGAGTCACTTCTTGGGTTGTTGGAAGAGAGTATTTGCTATGACCAGTGTGTTCTTTCTGCAAAACTGTTAGCCTTTGCCCTGCTTCATTTTGTATTCCAAGGCCAAACTTGCTTCTTACTCCAGGTATTTCTTGACTTCCTGCTTTTGCATTCCAGTCCCCTGTGATGAAAAGGACATCTTTT
This sequence comes from Antidorcas marsupialis, assembly GCA_006408585.1. Classification (NCBI taxonomy): domain Eukaryota; kingdom Metazoa; phylum Chordata; class Mammalia; order Artiodactyla; family Bovidae; genus Antidorcas; species Antidorcas marsupialis. The sequence goes on from SJYB01005857.1 coordinate 27,584, forward strand.
TTTTTTTTTTTCTTTTTTTGGTGTTAGTTCTAGAAGATCTTGTAGGTCATTGCAGAACCATTCAATTCAGCTTCTTGGGCATTAGGTGTTGGGGCATAGACTTGGATTACTGTGATATTGAATGGTTTGCTTTGGAAACGAACAGAGATCATTCTGTCATTTTTGAGATTATACCCAAGTACTGCATTTTGGACTTTTTGTTGACTATGAGGGCTACTCCATTTCTTCTAAAGGATTTTTGCCTACAGTAGTAGATATAATGGTCATCTGAACCAAATTCGCCCATTCCAGGCCATTTTAGTTCACTAATTCCTAAAATGTCAAGGTCACTCTTGCCATCTCCTGTTTGACCACTTCCAATTTTCTTTGATTCATGGACCCAACATTCCAGGTTCCTATGCAATATTGTTCTTTACAGCATTGGGCTTTACTTCTATCACCAGTCACAACCACACCTGGGCGTTGTTTTCCCTTTGGCTCAGCCTCTTCATTCTTTCTGGAGCTATTTTTCCACTCTTCTCCAGTAGCATACTGGGTACCTACTGACCTGGGGAGTTCATCTTTCAGTGTCATATCTTTGCTTTTTCATACTGTTCATGGGGTTCTCAAGGCAAGAGTACTGAAGTGGTTTGCCATTCCCTTCTCCAGTGGACCACATTTTGTCAGAACTCTCCACCTGTGACCCATCCATCTTGGTTGACCCTACACGGCATGGCTCATAGTTTCATTGCATTAGACAAGGCTGTGATCCATGTGATCAGTTTGGTTAGTTTTCTGTGACTGTGGTTTTCATTCTGTCTGCCCTCTGGTGTATAAGGCTAGGAGGCCTGTGGAAGCTTTCTGATGGGAGGAACTTCCTGGAAAGATAGCGTCAGTGAAGACAGTGGACTAACAAAGTCACATTTATGTAGCTAATACTGTGTGGTTTAGTTTCTTAGTGTCCAGGCTGAGTGTGGGGATGGACTGTTTTAATTCTCATACATAAACATTTTACGAACAATTCACCTTAGGTATGTGTTTATTTTGTAGTGTCAAGATCCTTCTGTTCCCCTGAATCCCGGGGAAAGATGACACCTACTCTTCTTATTACGTGTTTGCTAAGCCCTGAGATACTAATTAAATAGCTAGCTTTAACAGTTTGCTAAGCCGTTTAGGTGGATTATTTTATTTAATTCTCACAAACACCTTGTGAAGCTGGCACTAATTCATTTTTCAGAACATCAAGAAAACACAACTTCAACAAAGCTGCCTTATTCTATTTTTTTTTTTTTTTTTCTGAAGGGATCCAGGTTCAAGATTATTTGGTCATTATGTCCTCTTTGGGGGTCCTTTTCCCTTTGGGAATTACTAAGGAAGTGATGGAGGCAGCCTCCATCTGCTCCACTTTGGATCTGGGTCACCTTCCCTTGGGATTCCTGGTGGCCCACATGGTAAAGAATCCACCTGCAATACGGCAGACCTGGGTTTGATCCCTGGGTTAGGAAGATCCCCTGGAGGAGGGCATGGCAACCCACTCCACTATTCTTGCCATGGGGAGATTCTCCATAAACAGAGTAGCCTGGCAGGCTACAGTCCATGGAGTCGCACAGAGTTGGACACGACTGAGCAAATAAGCAACAGCAGCACCATCAGCCCCCTTCGAGACCGCAGCTTCACCCTCGGGTCGGTGACCCCTCTCACTGCAGAGGGCCCCGCCTGGGATTTGGCTGCTCTCCACCCCACCCCCTCCCACACAGGCTCCGACCATCTGGGGCCCCGCCACGCCGGTTTTTCTGGTTTCCGGCTACCAGGGGGCGCTAGGACCCAATCGCAAGAGCTAGAAGGGGCGGCGGCCAAGTGGTCGGGGAGCCGCGCGTTGGGGTGTAGGCGACCGCATCTTGGACCCGGGAGGGCTGCCAGCCTACTCAAGCTGCTTTTCTTCTTCCATCACCTTCTCCTTTCGCTGTGCACGGGCCACATAGTGGAACTGCAGCGGTGAAAACGACTGAAGTCCGGGCGCTGTAACCTCCTGACGACCCTGAGGAGCGGCAGCGTGAGTTTGCCGGGTTCCAGGAGGCCCTGGGAGGAGACACCTCACCCTGACTTTATGGCAGTTTTTGCCATCCCGTAACGCGAAGGAGGGACTTGGTTCCAACCTTTCCCTTAGATCGGAGAGGTGCCCTTCCATCCTTTTGCCCTTGGAGGGGTGTGCTCTCCTCTGGAGTATCCCAGGAGGCGGGCCTGGGGGAGTGGAGTTTGTATCTTTCAGCTGTTCAGGCAGGACTTCCTAGCCCTGTAAGCATTAACCAGATTGCTAGAAAACCCCCAAACAAACAAAGACAAAGAAAAATCATTAACATTTTAACAGATATGCTAGAATAGAACAATTCACCATTTATGAACAGGGCTTGAGAGTTGCAAGAAATGAATTTGTTACCTGACTACAGTTATTGCTTGGAGTAGGGGCCTAGGCACACTCACACTTAAACTGGCAGGCCACGGATTGTCCAGAGTACACACTGGGATCACCCAATTGGAAATGGATTCTACACCTCATCATGTAGTATTCAGAGATATTGACTTTGCTGTTTCTGTCAACACAACCCAAAGCCCCAGTCGACAAAAATGCATCCGAAATTTCATTCACCACAATTTTTACCAGGTCTTACCATGGAGGACAAAGTTAATTTAGATAAAAACGAAATAATGTAATAGATTAATGGTATGAGAGCCTTATATTTTGCATACCATTAAATTCACTCATTTTGAGTGTATACTTGTTTTTAGTAGACTTTAGTAATTGTCACCACAGTCCAGTTTTAGAGCATTTTTATCACCCCACCCCACCCCCTAAATTTACAAAAGATTATTTGTAGTTAATCTCTCCTCCTACCTCTAGTCCTGAGCAGCCATGTAAACTGCCTTCTGTCTCTGTAGTTGCTTTTTCTGAGCCCTACAATATGTAGTCTTTTGTGAATGACTTCTTTCACTTAAAATAATGTTTTTCAGGTTCATCCATGTTGTAACATATATCAATACCTCATTGCTTTTTATAGCTGAATAGTATTCCATGATATGGATATACCACACTTGTTACCCATCTATTGGCTGAAGGACATTTATTTCCACTTTTTGGTTATCATGAATAATCCTATTGTGAACACATATGACGACATATGTTTTCAGTTCTCTTGATTTCACTGCTCTGCTCTGGTGCTGCCATATCACCCTTAGCAAACCCTTGTTATAACACTTAACACACTGCAGAGTAAGCTTGGGTTCATTTTCTGTCTCTCCTCTAGAGAGGGCAAGGACCATGTTCACTTGTTCCCTGGTCTAAGAGTGGTATTTCTGGTTCATAAGGTAACTGCATGTTTAACTTCTTTAGAAATTTCCGGACTTTTCTACAGTGGCTGCCATTTAATATTCCCTTTGGTAAATGTATGAAGGCTCCAATTTCTCCACATCCTCACCAACACTTGTTTTGTCTTATTGTCAGTATCTCATTGTGATGTTAATTTAACTAGACTGAGTGGTAGTTGGTTTAGCTAGTTTCACTTTAATGAATACCTGTTTTAATATTTTAAGGAAGGAGCTGAAATGAATAATACATGGTCACTCTTTGCAAGGAGCTAATATATAGTTCCTTCAGGGAGACAGGTAGAGAAACAGATAATTACAGTTACAGTGTGTTAAAGGCTCTGAAAAAGTTGAGCACGGGGTGCTGTGGGAAGCAGAAGAAACCTAACATAGGCTGGGGAGAGGATGGAGGAAAGTATTAATTTTTTTAAATTGAGATATAGTTGGTTTACAATATTGTGTTAGTTTCAGGTGTACAACAAAGTGATTCAGTTATATACATATGTTTTCAGATTCTTTTCCATTGTAGGTATTGAATACATACAAGATGTTGGATATAGTTCCCTGCATTGTACAATAAGTCCTTGTTATCTGTTTGATATATAGCAGTGTGTATCTGTTAATCCCAAGCTCAACCATAATGAAAGTGTAATTCTTCAATTCCATTTTTTTCATTAGTAGACCGTATTACAAAACCATGTAATCAATTATATTTTGGGTTTCATCAATAAAAAATTATGGAAATTTGTTTTTTTCTGTTGTTATAAAAGTACCTATATAATATTCTCAATTTTGCTTCTTGACCCATATAGCCTATAATATTTACTATCTGACCTTCACAGAAAAAGTTTGCCAACTCCTGGTTTAGTAGAATAAACAGACATAGAAAGCAGTTGCCATGTACTTGTTGGGTGACCTTAGGAAGTCACTTTACTTCTCTGGCCTTGATTTTTATTAGCTATAAAATAGAGATAAAAGATGATGGGTGGATGAGATAAGCTCTCAAGTGAAAACCCCCATCCCCTAAATTTTTATAAATGACTTAGTTATGCAAATATTTGAGATACTACTGTGTTCTAAGAACTGGTAGAGTTATTGAGGATATAGCAGGAAGCAATTTCTTGTCCTAAAGAAGGATACTATTCTAAATGAAAGGAGATTTAGGTTGCAATGTGTGATCTGAGATTGAATCTTTAGTTTGAATAAACTAGCTTTATAGGGAATTTTGGGGGAAAGTAGGCAAATATAAGTATGGCTGGGTCTTAGATGAGATGAAAACTTTTTTAAAAAGTGTTTTGACTACGCCTCATGGCATGTGGGATCTTAGGTTCACTGCGGTGGAAGCTTCTTAACATGGAATGGTAGAGGTTGACAGTTGAGAAAAAGCAGTTATAGAGTTACAAAGCATTGTGTACATGTGTTATGTCATTTTGGTAGAAAATACATATGTATATTATATATTCTTAGAAAAAGATCTGAAAGGATATATTCTTAGCTGTTAATAGTGACAATTCTGGGTGATAGAAAGTTTGTTATTTTTAATTTAAATTTATTTGTTTTTAATTGGAGGATAATTGTTTACAATATTGTATTGGTTTCTGCC
>SJYB01005857.1:35250-69244 GCA_006408585.1 Antidorcas marsupialis
CACTCAGCACCAGTTTGAGCTTCCTGCATCATACAGCAAATACCCACTGGCTATCTGTTTTACCTATGGTAATATATATGTTTCAATGCTACTCTCTTAATTCATCCCAACTTCTCCTTCCCCTACTGTGTCCACAAGTCTGTTCTTGTTTCTAATCTTTTTATTTTCTAATTTTCCACAATGAACAAATATCCACTGCTTTTGTAAAAATAAAACATTCTTTCTAATTTAAAACATAATCTCTCTTCATGGTGCTTACCTACTGCTGCTGCTGCTGCTGCTGCTAAGTCGCTTCAGTCATGTCTGACTCTGTGCAACCCCATAGACGGCAGCCCACCAGGCTCCACCATCCCTGGGATTCTCCAGGCAAGAACACTGGAGTGGGTTGCCATTTCCTTCTCCAATGCATGAAAGTGAAAAGTGAAAGTGAAGTCGCTCAGTCGTGTCTGACTCTAGCGACTCCATGGACTGCAGTCTACCAGGCTCCTCCATCCATGGGATTTTCCAGGAAAAAGTACTAGAGTGGGGTGCCATTGCCTTCTCCACTTACCTGCTAGTGCCCCTTTAAGTATTAGTATTGCCAAATCTGTCATTTTTTTTCTTAGGGAAACACAAGTAAGAATGGAGGGCGCTCTTCCCCCCAGAAGCTAACAAAGGGTCAAGTCTTTCTCTGTGAAATGGCTGTAGAATATAAACGGAGGTTCCTGGCATTTCCCTACTGGTAAGTAGAGCTTTCTTATAACCTGGGCTTTAAAATGGAGTGGGATTCTGTAAGATGGATGGCATTAAAAAGAAGGCCTAGCAAGGCCAGTGTTGAGTATGTTCAGCTAAGCACCATGCCTAATCTGATAGTGGATACAGGTTTATCTCCTCCAGTGATGGACACATCAGGATACTGAAGCCAGATATGATCAAGCATTTGAATCATATAATTCCTTCTCCTTTTATTCTAGGCCAAGGATCCATAGACCCTGGCAGCTATTTTTGTAAATAAAGTCTTACTGCAACACTTTACATATTGTCTATCACTGCCTTTGCCTCGCCATGCTAAAGTTGAGTAGTTGTGACAGATGTAAGTATATGACCCACAAAATAAAAAAAATTTACCATTTGGCCCTTTAAAAAAAGAACAAGTTTATGGATCCCTGTTCTAGGCTCACAAGAAAACTGTCTTAGTAGGTGAGCCTGTAGAGGAGAGAATGCCCATTTTACAGTTAAATTAATAAATTGATGTTCTAATTTATAAACTTCATTCTCGTCTAAGCTTTATTAGCATGTGTCAGTATTCCCAGCTTCAGATGACTCTAGATTACTCATTAGATTGGATTTCTTTTTTTTTCAAATTGAAAGATAGTTGACATGAAATATTATGTTAGTTTCAGTTGTACTATATAGTGATTTGATATTTGCATGCCTTACAAAATGATCGCCATGGTTGTCTAGTAACCATCTGTTCCCATGCAGTTATTATGTATTATGAACCATATTCCTTATACTGTGTGTTACATTCATGTGACTTATTTATAACTGGAGGTTTGCACCTCTTTATTCCCTTCATCTATTTTGCTCCCACCACCGTCCTCCCCTCTGGTAGCTACCCATTTGTTTTCTGTATCTGTGTTTTCATTTTGCTTGTTTTTTAAGATTCTACGTATGAGTGAGAGCTTACAGTATTTGTCTTTCTCTGTCTGACTTATTTCACTTAGCATAATATTCTCCAGGCTCATCCACATTGCTGCAAATGGGAGAACTTTTATGGCTGAGTAATACTCCATCGTGTGTGTGTGTGTGTGTGTGTGTGTGCGCGCGCGCGTATACTGTATCTTCTTTAGTAATTCATGTATCAAAGGACCCTTTAGCTTGCTTCCATATCTTGACTTTTGTTTTAATAAATAGTGCTGCAGTGAAAACTGGGGTGTGTATATCTTTTCAAATTAGTGTTTTTGTTTTCTTCATATAAATACTCAGAAGTGAATTCCTGGGCCATGTGGCAGGTCTACTGGTAATTTTTTAGGTACTCCCCACAAAATGCTTATTCATTAGAAAGGGCAACCTAGTAACTTCACTGTGGAAAAACCTGGCAGACACCACCTTAACCAAATGATCAATTAAGATTAATAGTTATGGAACAAACTGATATCATGTGCTTCTTGATAGGATGCACTGAAAAGGACACAGTGTCACATCTGTAGTATTCTTGCCAAAACAAATTATCTAAATTGAGTCATGATGAACCATCAGAGAAACCCAAAATTGAAACAGCCAGTATTTTTCAAAAGTGTCATGGTAATGAAAGACCAAAAAACAAACAAAAAGACTAGGGAACTATGCCAGATTAAAGCTGAAAGGGACAGGTATGATCCTAGACCAGAAAAAGGACATTGTTGGGACAATTGGAGGAAACTGAATACAGTCTATTGATTCGATAATTGTGTTGTATGAATGTTAATTTCTTGATTTATATTAATAGTATTATTTTGTGATTATGGTAGATGTTAACATTTGGAGAATCTAGGTGAAAGATATGTGAGGATTCTTTGGGCTATTTTGCAACTGTTTTTTGTTTTCTGTAGTTTCAAAATGAAAAGGTGACAGTGAAATGGGAGTCATTTACCACACCCCCGAGTAGCCGTAGGTGATCTGACTGCAATCTGCAGTGTGGCTTATAGGGGAGCCTGAGTATAAGTGGGGGATCAGTCAGGAGACAGTGGCAGTAGACCAGGAGAAAGATGATGATGGCTCAGACAGGATGGCAGTGGAGATCGAGAGGGGTGGATGGATTCAGGATACTTGTTGGCATCTCCACCAGAAGGACATTGAGCAGGAAGGAATAGAAGGGAGAACCATCTCCTTTGAAAAGGATGTTCTCTGTGCATTATCTTCAGATAAAATGTAGAACAGAAGAGACCCTGCATGTCCATATGGGTTCTTTTTGTTGTTGTTAGTTTTCTGGATCCTAAATTCTTGAGTATGGAAACTATACTTTATCTTTTTTTCTCTATAGTTTTCAATAGTGTTCCTCTCATTCAAGGGAAAACTAGGAAAGAAGCTTTCTTTGGCTCCCTCCTGTGTTTGCTTCTGCCAAGGACTTTTCTCTTGAGAATCCCTCTCTGCTCTTTTTTTAAACTTAGGACTATATCTTTTTTTTCAATGATTTTATTTATTTATTTATGGCTGTGCTGGGTCTTAGTTGCTGCTTTTCTTTTTTTTAATTTTTATTTTTACTTTACTTTGCTTTATAATACTGTATTGGTTTTGCCATACATTGACATGAATCAGCCACGGGTTTACATGAGTTCCCAATCCTGAACCCCTCTCCCACCTCCCACCCCATATCATCTCTCTGGATCATCCCCATGCACCAGCCCCAAGCATCCTATATGCTGTACCGAACATAGACTGGCGGTTCGTTTCTTACCTGATAGTATACATGTTTCAATGCCATTCTCCCAAATTATCCCACCCTCTCCCTCTCCCACAGAGTCTAAAAGTCCATTCTATCCATCTGTGTCTCCTTTGCTGTCTCACATAGAGGGTTATCATTACCATCTTTCTAATTCCATATATATGTGTTAGTATACTGTATTGGTGTTTTTCTTTCTGGCTTACTTCACTCTTTATAATAGGCTCCAGTTTCATCCACCTCATTAGAACAGATTCAAATGTATTCTTTTTAATGGCTGAGTAATATTCCATTGTGTATATGTACCACAGCTTTCTTATCCATTCATATGCTGATGGACATCTAGGTTGTTTCCATGTCCTGGCTACTATAAATAGTGCTGCGATGAACATTGGGGTACACATATCTCTTTCAGTTCTGGTTTCCTCTGTGTGTATGCCCAGCAGTGGGATTGCTGTGAAATAAGGCAGTTCTATAAAACTCCTAGAGGAGAACATAGGCAAAACACTCTCTGACATAAATCACAAGAGGATCCTCTATGATCCACCTCCCAGAATACTGGAAATAAAAGCAAAAATAAACAAATGGAATCTAACTAAAATTAAAAGCTTCTGCACAACAAAGGAAACTATAAGCAAGGTGAAAAGACAGCCTTCTGAATGGGAGAAAATAATAGCAAATGAAGCAACTGACAAACAACTAATCTCAAAAATATACAAGCAACTTATGCAGCTCAAGTACTGAAAAATAAATGACCCAATCAAAAAATGGGCCAAAGAACTAAATAGATATTTCTCCAAAGTTGCTGCTTCTCTCTAGTTGTGGTGCCTGGGCTTCTCATTGTGGTGGCTTCTCTTGTTGTGGAGCTTGGGCTCTAGGGCACGCAGGCTTCACTAGTTGCGACTCCTGGGCTCTAGAACCCAGGCTCAGTAGTTGCGGCGCACAGGCTTAGCTGGTCTATGGCATGCAGGATCTTCCTGGACCACGGATTGATCCCGTGTCTTCTCCGTGGGCAGGCAGATTCTTTACCACCAAGCCACCAGGGAAACCCTCTCTCTGCTTTTTTTATGAATGGGTTTGAATTCTGTGTTCTCACTCAAATTGTGACCTTTACAGAGCCCCATTGGTTAGCTTGGGTTTCCTTGTGATGTGCCTTTCTCTACATTTAGGTCTTTACCTGGAATACACGCAATACAATTGTGTCTGTTTTTCAAGGCTCAGTTCAAGAACCACCCACTCCAAGTTGTCTTCTTGGATTTTCTCAGCCCAAAGTAATCCTTCTTTTTCTGAGGTAAGTTATAAATCTTGTTGTTGTTTAGTTGCTAAGTCGTGTCCAACTCTTTGCGACCCCAGGGACTGCAGCATGCCAGGCCTCCCTGTCCATCACCATCTCCTGGATTTGCCCAAACTCATGTCCATTGAATCGGTGATGCCATCCAACCATTTCATCCTCTGTCACCCCCTTCTCCTCCTGCCCTCAATCTTCCCCAGCATCAGGGTCTTTTCCAGTGCATCAGCTCTTCACATCAGATGGCCAGAGTATTAGAGCTTCAGCTTGAGCATCAGTCCTTCCAGTGAATATTCTGGGTTGATTTCCTTTAGGATTGACTGAATTGATCTCCTTGCTGTCCAAGGGATTCTCATTGCTCTTGGTTTATTTGTTTTATTTAGACCCCATTCACTTTTTTACAGTCATACCCTTTGCTTTGTGCTTATTTGGCTTTGTTTGTTTTGGGCCATGCCATGGCATGTGGGATCTTAGTTCTCCTGCCAGGGAAGTCCCTGTACTTGCTTATATTCATGACTTATATCCTCTACCTGATTTTAAATTCCTCGAGGGAAGGTACTTAGGTTGTTCAGCTTTAAATGAATAATTTTCTTTCTCATCATCAGGTACAAAAGAGGTTCAACAGTGAGGTAAGTTGATAAGTTCCCCAGTGTACTTGAAATCTCATCTTTAATTTCTCTTGTTTCTAGTGAGGACTTTTCCTGTGAAATACTAGTAATTTCCTTTGTCCCCAGCAATCTCCTTTGTAACTTAAAGCCTGTTTTCTATGATTTTCTTTGCCATGGTGTTGATGGAACTACTTCCACCAGGGGGAGCTCCTTACTATATCTAGGTCAATTTCTTTTTCTTTAGAGGCAAAAGAAAGGAGACCGCATCAGGCAAAATACTGAAGCAATGCGAATACAAACAATAGGAGGTAGGAACTTGCGACTTGGGACTAAATATTTGGTTCCAGCACCAGTTGGCCCAAATACCATTGCACTTGTCATATTAGGTTTTGGTGTGATTCTGGCCCATGTGTAAAGATTTCCCTCTCCCCAGTCATTTATTTCATCTACAGATATATATTAATCATGTACTTTCTGTCGAGTATTGCAGATGCTGAGCTTCATCTGTGAACAAAACCTACCGAGTCTCTGACCTCATGGAACTCATGATGTGGACTCAGGTGGGTAACAGATAATACGTAAGATAGATAGATACAGTGTGTAGTATATTAGATGAGGATGAGCGCTAAAGGGGAAAGACAATGCAAGGTCTAATAGGCCATTGTAAGAACTTTGATTTTTACTATAAATGAGATGGGAAGCATTGGGGAATTTTGAGTGGGAATGGTGTGATCTGACACATTTTAAAAGGATCACTATTGTTTTCTGTATAATACATTATATCTAAGAAGATAAGCTTGGGCCAGACTGGTATCAGTGAAATTTGGGATAAGTTGTTGGATTTGAAGGTGCATCTTGAAGTTGGATTTGCTGACAGATCAAATGTGGGATTTGAAAGAGGAATCAAGGAAAACAGAGTCACCATGTTGCATAACACCAATAGCATTGCCTAAAATGTGGCTGGTGCTCTCTGGAGCGACATAACACAGTGTTTCTGTTTGAGACAATGCCTAGGTTTTCATCCCGAGTAGCCGAAATGACGGAGTTACCACTAACTGCAGTGGTAAAGACTGTGGGAAAAACAGGGTTGGGAGTGTAAAAGAAGTTAAATTGAGGATGTGTTGAATTTGAGATACCAGTCAGACATCTAAGTAGAGTTGATGAGTGAGCTGTGGGGTACAGGAGCATGGCATTCACAGGCGTGATTAGGGCAGGAAATAAATGTTCTGAAGTCACAGGTGTCTAGATAGTATTTCAAGCTCTGAGATGGATGAAATCTCCAGGAGTGAGGATAGTTAAGAGGAGGGGACCACGGAGCCTGCCCTGGGGCACTCTGACAGCCAGAGATTAGGAAGATGATGAGGAACTGGCAAAGGAGACTGACAATGAGGGCAGTATTCTAGAGGTTGGCAGCTGATCTCAGATACAGGTAGCTTAATCTTTTTGTGTGCCTTAATCCACTCTGACCCCTAGAACTAGAGGTTCATAGACCTCTAGTACGTATGACAGAGAAGTCAGTGGCAATGCACTCCAGTACTCTTGCCTGGAAAATCTCATGGGTGGAGGAGCCTGCTAGGCTGCAGTCCATCGGTCGAGAAGACTGGGACATGACTGAGCGACTTCACTTTCACTTTTCACTTTCATGCATTGGAGAAGGAAATGGCAACCCACTCCAGTGTTGTTGCCTGGAGAATCCCAGGGACGGGAGCCTGGTGGGCTGCCATCTATGGGGTCGCACAGAGTCAGACACAACTGACGCGACTTAGCAGCATATATATATATATATTTGGCTGTACCAAGTCTTAGTTGGAGCACATGAGATCTTTAGTTGTGGCGTGTGGGATCTAGTTTCTCGACCAGAGATTGAACCCAGGCCCCCTGCATTGGGAGCATTGAGTCTTAGCCACTGGACCACCGGGGAAGTCCTAGCTGCATCTCCTTGTGCCTCAGTTTCTCCTCTGTCTCATCTGGATAGAATAGTAGTAAGATGAAAGCAGTTAATACATGTGAAGTACTTAGAACAGTGCCCAGCATGTGGTAAGTGCTCAATAGGCTTTAAAAAAATATTTTTATGGGAGTAGAGTTGGTTTACAATGTGGTGTTACTTTTAGGTGTACAGCAGTATAAGCTTTTGTTATTTGTCTCTCTTCTCCTTGAGGAATCAGACCATGCCCTTTTGTTAGCACTGAGCTTGGCACAGAGTGCTAGGTGCTTAATACATATTTATGTGACTCAACAGGATTCTAAATCAAATTCAAGTTCGTGTTTAACAGTTTCATATGTGTACGGCCCTTTCATCAGCTCACTTATTTATTGCTGTGTTCCACTCTGTGTAGTGGTTAAGAATGAAGGTTCTAGAACCTGAAGCCTTTGTTTGTGTTGTTGCTTAGTCACTTACTAGCTTGCTAGCCTCTATTGCCTCAGCTTCCTCATCTGGAAAACGAGAAAACAAATATAGGAAGTTAAACAGTTACTGAACATTCAAATGTTAACTATATCTATTTCTAATCTTATTAATTAAGTGACTTAATATATACCTCTGATGTTCTGTGGACTATGTTGGACAATAGAGATGCAGAAATGTGTAAGGCTTGGTTCCTGCTGTAAGAAAACCCCTCTGCTAGGGAAGGCAGCAAGTCAGTAGGTATAGAGCCTAGCAGAGGAAGGGGGCAACTTTTTGAGAGGGACCAGTGAAGGGAAAAGGGAGGGTCATAAGGTTTTTTTAGGGTTTTCCCTGGTGGCTCAGTGGTACAGAATCTGCTTGCAGTGCAAGGGATGCAGGAGACGTGGATTTGATCCCTGGGTTGGGAAGATCCTCTGGAGTAGGAAATAGCAACAAACCCCAGTATTCTTGCCTGGAGAATGCCATGGACAGAGGAGCCTAATGGGCTGTAGTCCATAGGGTAGCAAAGAGTCAGACACAACTGAACGACTTTGGAGGCTTTTGCAAGGCTTTTGGAGCAGGTAAATCCTGAGCGTTGAAATCTGTGGGTTATGGATCCTGGAATAAGGATGTCAAATAGGTATCAAAGTCCTTCTTGTGGTTCATTGGAAATGAGTTTTAGAACAGACGTCTCCCATCAATTTCCTGAATAAGACCCCTTCATGAGAGGTCCCACTTTCTATTTTGAAACCGAGAGAAACTGTTCTGGGCCAACAACAATGCATCGTCAGGCCAACCTAAGTGCACCAAAAATGGTTTTGAACAGTTTTCCTTGAGCAAAACTCCTCTTTCCTTTTGTCGTGAAGCCAGAGGGCCCGCACGGGCAGAGAAGTACATCCCACAGGACTCTGTCCTGCCTTCACCCTACTCCCAGTGGACTTTCTGAAAAGGTTGGCACTCTCTTCCCTTTGTCACCCCCACCATCAGGAGACAGGCAAAGCAGAGAGACACATGGTTTCTAAGAAAAGGCCAGGACCCTTTTCTCACTCCCACCTCTCATAGAGATCTCTCCAAGATGGTGGGATGGGGCTATATTCACATTTTTGAGATCAAGGACAGGGTAGGGGTAGATGAAAATGTTGGTCTTTTCTCTCTTAGAAAACCAATAAAGCCAGTGACGCTTGTCTGTATTCCCCAAGTAATTCATAAGAACAATAGAATTCAGAGTTCCTGGTGTTCTTCTGGAGTTGATTTTGGCAAGTGATAAGCAGCTTGTAAAAGGGCTTATTATTGAGTGGAGCTTTGGCTGCCTGACTCTTAAGGTTGGCTATTTATTTTGCATGTTGTATAACAGGAGCATTGGGCAATGCTCAGAAGAGGCCTTCTGGGTCAGGGAGTAAGGGCTGCTCTGTCTCCTCCTGCCAGAAGCAGATTCCAGTGCGGAGTACGAACCCAAGCCATGGCTTTCCTGCAACCCCTAACCACCAGACAGGCCTTCTCCTTAGGGGTTGAACATTTCCATCAAGTCCCAGCCCCAGAAAAATAGATGTGTGTGTAATTTCTCCAACTCACACTGATAACGTGACCTGCCTTTGAAAGACATGTTTTTAAAGACACACTGTGGTCATTTGCAACAGTCATATACAGGGTCCTTGGCATCTCAGTAGGTAGATGCTCTGAAAGGTAGGACTTTGAAGAGTGCCCAGCCCAAATTGTCCCCAGTCCTTTTGGTTCTAACGTTAAAGCATGTACCTCCTATCTCCTGCTGGTCTTACTGGCTCCCTGAGAAAGATCCAGACATTTTAGAGACAGTGAATGAGGGAGGTTCTTTCTCCTATTCTAAACTTTAGGGAACTGAGCCAAGGCTCTCAAGAAACTGCGATGGTCTTAATAGAGAAAAACTTAGTCATGGCTCTCTTTTTCCCACTTTTCTCGTTTGATTTTTATGGCAACCTGAATTTATGAGGATGTTGTGTTCATAGAGGCTATAAGCCAGCGTTTGTGTCTGGTCATATTAGTACAGTGGGAGACAGCAGGAGATTATAGGTGCCTGGGTAGAGGTTTCATGAGCTATTGAAGGAGTTGTAGATGCTTTATGATATTTTGAAGACACATGTCTTGGGAGAGGTGGCCTTTACACTTGAAGTTACTGTTTCAGGATGAACCCTCCTTTCTCAGAGACAAGGTTTTGTTGAAGAAAGTCTTGGAAAACTTGTGAGAAATAGTCATCCTCATAGAGTTTATGAGTGTGACTAGGTTAATTTCATGCACTGAAGTCTCCAACATCGGGATGGCCCACTGCTTTGGCTTCTGTATTAGTCAGGATAAGCTAGATTCTGCAGGGACCCCTGCTCAGTCGTTCAGTCATATCTGACTCTCTGCAACCCCATGGAGTGTAGCCCACCAGGCTCCTCTATCCATGGGATTCTCCAAGCAAGAATACTGGAGTGGGTGGTCATGTCCTGCTTCAGGGGATCTTCCCAACCTGGGGATCAAACCCGAATCTCCTGCATCTCCTGCATTGGCAGGCGGACTCTTTACCACTGAGCCACCTGGGAAGCCCCAGACTCTGATGTAGTAACAGATAACAACACATATGTTGCTCACGTAAATAACATTTTATGCAGACTGGTTGGCTCTCTTTAATCTTGTAGTAGTGCCATCTGGCACACATGACCTCCAAGGGCACTGTGGGAGAGGAAAAGACAGCTGGAAGTCCATAGGCCTTAATTGCTTCACCCTGGCATTAACACATCACTTCTGCACATAGTTCAGTGGCAGGAACTCATCACTTTGCCCGGTCTAATGCCAGGGTCATGTAGAAGCATACCTGGTCTATCTGGTGGCTGTGAAGAGTCTCTCCTGTATCCTCTGGGGACCAACTGACCCTTAACTTCCCACCCCACTCTCAGGGAATGTATGAGTGATGTTGATTTCCTAATTCTGCAAACACCAAACCAGCTCTCCAACCTGACAGGACAGACAGCGCTAGTTTTAGGACAGGCAGTGCTTACCTCTTTGGCAGCTGCAGTCCTTTTCCTTGTCCTCCCTCATCGCTCACCATGAAGCTCACATCCTCCTTCTGCTTCTGTCTTAAGACTCACACTCGTGTGAATGTAAGAATGGCTCCCAGCTCAGACACTTTTGTTACTCTGGCCCCAGGTTCCAGGTCTGACTGGAGCTGTGGGAGTGTTAAGTGAGAAAGTGGAAGAGCTGCTCTTTCCGAAGTTCTCACAAGGTTGGGCAAGCAGTTCCTGTCTCTAGTGGTCCTCAGGCCCCAGAGTGGAAGCACCATAAATTAATCTTCAGCAAGCCCTCGACGAGATTGAGGGAGCAGAGTTCCCCAGTGTCCATGAGTATCACTGAGAGAGAGGACTTACTCCCCTCCCAATGCTGCATTCTCTTTAGTTATGGTGGCCCTTCTCCCAGGAGGAGGATGACCAATGGAGCCATTTCCAGATTTCTCTCTAGAAGTGAAGACCAAATTCCCAGAAGGGACCTGAGAGCTAAAAAGTGGTTGGCTGCTCCTGACCTGACTTATCGTGTGTAGCTGAACCATAACTACTGGAGTATATTAGAGTGTGTGTGTGTAAAAATCAATCCTGTGGTGCTTGGTGACTTTGGTTGCTCAGCCCTTGAAACAGTTTGCTTCTTTTCTTGTTGTTTTCCCTTGGAATCTCCGGTGCAAGCAAACTAAGGAAATAAACGAGTCTTCTTGCTTTTAGTGTCTTCCAGTGGAGAGGGGGTGGCTGGGGTCAGTGTAGACCAATCTAAGGAGTGTATATTTGACAGAATTGCAGCCCATCTTCCTTGTTTCTGGCATTTGTATCTCTCTGCAGAATGAGCCCTGGACCCGATGAAAGTTATCCACAGGGTAGCTGGGTGGCTGATGACCTGGTTGGCTTTGAAGGATAGGAGGGTCAGCAATGTAATGAGGCAGGGGTTGGCATGGCTGTATCTGAAAGAGAGTCATGAAGATGAGTTTTCCCTTTCTCTTCTTCGGCTTCATTGTGATATTCAGTGTGGGTCCTATTAGCTTGAATCTGGGCGAGACTCACCCAAATAGTTCTTAGATACAAATCACATCCCCTTACCTTCTCAAGTCACTGCCAAGCTCATTATGGTTAAAAGATTTCTAAGACCAGGTACATCACTCACCTGGGTTAGAGTCTACCATTTAAATGTATTTCATACATATGAGCATTATGTCCTTTATAATATGTTTTTCACTGTTTCACGATTATTCCAGATTGAACCACTTTTAAAAATTTCTTTGTGTTTTCTTTATGGGAAAACATCATTCAATGGTTGTTGTTTATATTCCTCTTTCTTTCCCAGTAACAAAATTTTCATTCTTCACTTTGACATTTTCATGTCTTTCTCTTCGTGTTTCATATTCCTGCTGTTGATTGCCACTCTCCTCACTAAGTTTTCTCCCCCTTCCCGACATCGAAACCTAAGCCTTCTTCTCTTTTCCATGTCTTCAGTTTGAGATGTTGTGTATGAATTCTAAAAAGACTTTTTAAGTGATCAAAGATATTTAACTTTGAGCCAGTTAGCATCTCACAGACTTATGTGATCTTTCTAAGGACTTCAAAGTAATTCACCTTAAAAACTAAAATAGTCCATTGTAGTACTGTATTTATCATCTCTATCTAGGAACTAGGTAGGGGCACATTTTATCCCTTCTGTCTTTCTTTTTGTTGTTGTTAGTTTTTTTTTTTAATGTGTTTAACACTATGTTCAGTGAACATAGCATCATTAAATGCTAAGACTACCTGTCTATTTATCTTTGTGAGGTCTTAGTTAAGGCATGTGGGATCTTTGATCTTCACTGCAGCATGCTAGATGTGGGATCATTATTTGTGGCATGCGAACTCTTAGACGAAGCCTATGGGATCTAGTTCCCTGACCAGGGATCAAACCTAGGCCCCCTGCATTTGGAGTACAGAGTCTTAGCCGCTGGACCACTGTGGAAGTCCCTTCCTTCTCTCTCAAGAATGGTCAGATCAAGGTGCAGAGGTGATAACTTTTCCGTTGTCATCATCCTGATTATTGTTTCCAAAGTAAGGAATTGCTAGCTTATGGATTCTGCATTATTCCCTCCATTGTAAGCTAAAAATGATGCTAAGACAGGCTGACGGAGACTGCTTTCCATCATGTGTGGGTTAGTGGTCTGGCAGAGGCAGGACTCTGCATTTAGAGGCCCACAGAAGATAGGGACCCCAGCAGTGCGTGGCTGGGTCTTTGGGGCCTGACACAGCTCTCCCAGCAGAATCCAGTGATCAAACTTTTCTACAGAGGATTGAAAGGTTGTTGTTGAATCACGTCGCCAGGATTCTTGGCCCCCGGAGGAGAAGAATTCAATCCGGGGCCAAAGACGAGGCTGGATCGCTCAGAGCTTTTGTGTAACAAAGTTTTATTAAAGTATAAAGGAGATAGAGAAAGCTTCTGACATAGGCATCAGAAGGGGGTAGAAAGAGTACCCCCCTTCTAGTCTTTAGCTAGGTGTTATATAGTCACCAGCCATCTGTTAATGAAAGAAAGGAATGTCTCAAAACTTAGAATGGCACCAGGCCCCTCACCCATAAGATGTATTTTGGGATAACCTTGGCTCCAGGCGGTTTATCTTGGGCCATAAAATGATTAACTTGAATCTTGAAGAAGGGCAGATCACCATACAAATAGTTTCATTTACATAGATTAGAAGAACAATATCAGAGTATAACATATTGGTTTATCAAGTAGGTTCTGAGCCCAAAAGGCGGAACCGACTTGAAGACAGAGCTTGGGGTAAATACATAGTATATTAGCATAGCTTAAGATAAACATTTCCATAAGAAAAAGGCAATGGTTAACTTCAAGTGAAACCAAGTGTCATTATGACAACACAGAATTTTAAGAGAAACCTCCTTTTAAATTTGTATAGAGAAGGAAAAAGTATCGCTAGTTTGCTTCCTCCTGCCGCTTAAGAGAGATAAAATGTCTGACACTTGCAGGCTATTTCCTCCGTTTGGAGACCCCTGGCCTTCCTGCCTGTTACCCTCTCAGGATGTGGACACAGTGAAGATTTAGCTGTCAATAATATTATAGACAGTAGAAAATTTCAAGTCTTGCTTCTTAAAGTAACAAGTGATGGCTAAGGGTGCAAGGGAGAATGACCTTCTCGGTAGCTTATCAAACGAACTGTCAAGTGTGAAATGGTTTCTAAATTGTAAAAGTATGAAACACATGATGGCCACTGGTATTGCATTATAAATTGCATGAGTTGCTTTTCTTCCAAGATTTTAAAGAAGGACATCAAAGATCTCAAGTATTGATGTAGTTCAGTTCAGTCGCTCAGTCGTGTCCAACTCTTTGTGACCCCACAGACTGCAGCACACCAGGCCTCCCTGTTCATCACCAACTCCCGGAGTTTACCCAAACTCATGTCCATTGAGTCGGTGATGTCACCCAACCATCTCATTCTCTGTCATCCCCTTCTCCTGCCTTAATCTTTCCCAGCATCAGGGTCTTTTCCAATGAGTCAGCTCTTCGCATCAGGTGGCCATCTGCAGTGATTTTGGAGCCTGACACTGTTTCCACTGTTTCTCCATCTATTTGCTATGAAGTGATGGGACCAGATGCCATGATCTTAGTTTTCTGAATGTTGAGCTTTAAGCCAACTTTTTCACTCTCCTCTTTCACTTTCATCAAGAGGCTCTTTAGTTCTTCTTCACTTTCTGCCATAAGGGTGGTGTCATCTGCCTATCTGAGAT
The DNA here is from genome assembly GCA_006408585.1 of Antidorcas marsupialis. NCBI lineage: Eukaryota > Metazoa > Chordata > Mammalia > Artiodactyla > Bovidae > Antidorcas > Antidorcas marsupialis. Next base: position 49,691 of record SJYB01005857.1, read on the forward strand.
TATTGATATTTCTCCTGGCAATCTTGATTCTAGATTGTGCTTCATCCAGCCCAGTGTTTCTCATGATGTACTCTGCATAGAAGTTAAATAAGCAGGGTGACAATCTACAGCCTTGACGTACTCCTTTTNTCACCATCTGCAGTGATTTTGGAGCCTGACACTGTTTCCACTGTTTCTCCATCTATTTGCTATGAAGTGATGGGACCAGATGCCATGATCTTAGTTTTCTGAATGTTGAGCTTTAAGCCAACTTTTTCACTCTCCTCTTTCACTTTCATCAAGAGGCTCTTTAGTTCTTCTTCACTTTCTGCCATAAGGGTGGTGTCATCTGCCTATCTGAGATTATTGATATTTCTCCTGGCAATCTTGATTCTAGATTGTGCTTCATCCAGCCCAGTGTTTCTCATGATGTACTCTGCATAGAAGTTAAATAAGCAGGGTGACAATCTACAGCCTTGACGTACTCCTTTTCCTATTTGGAACCAGTCTGTTTTTCCATGTCTAGTTTAACTGTTGCTTCCTGACCTGCATACAGATTTCTCAAGAGGCAGGTTAAGAAACTTCAAAATTCACTTTGCTTACCTTCTGATTAGGGCATTTTTGTTTTGCTTGAACGTAGAGCCCATGGCTGAGTTTATTTTTCTCCAGCTTCACGGAGGTATAATTGTATGCCAAAAACCGCAAATAATTAATATATATAATCTGGTGAGTTTGGACACATGAATGGACCTAGAAGACATTAGGCTAAGTGAGATAAGTCAGTCACAGAGGGACAAATACGACATGAGATTCCTCTTAGATGAGACCTCTGAAATAGTCAAAAGTAAGGATGGTGGTTGCCAGTGAGTGGGAGGATGGGGGTATGGGGAAGGGGTTGGTATTCAATGGATAGAAAGTTACAGCTATACAGTATAAGATGAGAACATTACAGAGACCTGAATTACAAATATACAGTTAACAATAAGGTTCAGTTCAGTTGCTCAGTCATGTCTGACTCTTTGCGACCCCATGGACTGCAGCATGCCAGGCTTCCCTGTCCATCATCAACACCCAGAGCCTGCTCAAACTCATGTCCATCGAGTCAGTGATGCCATCCAACCATCTCATCCTCTGTCGTCCCCTTCTCCTCCTGCTCCCAATCCCTCCCAGCATCAGAGTCTTTTCCAGTGAGTCAGTTCTTCACATCAGGTGGCCAAAGTATTGGAGCTTCAGCTTCAGCATCAGTGCTTTCAGTGAATATTCAGGACGCATTTCCTTTAGGATTGACTGGTTTGATCTTCTTGCAGTCCAAGGGACTTTTGGGAGTCTTCTCCAACACCACAGTTCAAAAGCATCAATTCTTTGGCACTCAGCTTTCTTTATGGTCCAACTCTCACATCCATACATGACTACTGGGAAAGCCATAGCTTTGACTAGACGGACCTTTGTTGGCAAAGTAATGTCTCTGCTTTTTAATATGCTGCCTAGGTTGGTCATAGCTTTTCTTCCAAGGAACAAGCATCTTTTAGTTTCATGGCTACAGTCAACATCTGCAGTGATTTTCAGGCGCAAGAAAAGAAAGTCTCTCACTGTTTCCATTGTTTCCCATCTATTTGCCATGAAATGATGGGACCAGATGCCATGATCTTCATTTTTTTAATGTTGAGTTTTAAGCCAACTTTTTCATTCTCCTCTGTCATGTTTATCAAGAGGCTCCTCAGTTCCTCTTCACTTTCTGCCATAAGGGTGGTGGGGTAGTGTCATCTACGTGTCTGAGGTTATTGATATTTCTCCCATAAATCTTGATTCCAGCTGTGCTTCATCCAGCCTGGCATTTTGCCTGATATACTCTGCATGTAAATTAAATGTTCAGTTCAGTTCAGTCACTCAGTCGTGTCCAACTCTTGGCGACCCCATAAATCATAGCACACCAGGCCTCCCTTTTCATTACCATCTCTCAGAGTTCACTCAGACTCATGTCCATCGAGTCCGTGATGCCATCAAGCCATCTCATCCTCTGTTGTCCCCTTCTCCTCCTGCCCCCAATCCCTCCCAGCATCACAGTCTTTTTCAATAAGTCAACTCTTCGCATGAGGTGGTCAAAGTACTGGAGTTTCAGCTTCAGCATCATTCCTTCCAAAGAAATCCCAGGGTTGATCTCCTTTAGAATGGACTGGTTGGATCTCCTTGCACGCCAAGGGACTCTCAAGAGTCTTCTCCAACACCACAGCTCAAAAGCATCAATTCTTTGGCTCTCAGCCTTCCTCACAGTCCAACTCTCACATCCNCAAAGTACTGGAGTTTCAGCTTCAGCATCATTCCTTCCAAAGGAATTGATCTCCTTTAGAATGGACTGGTTGGATCTCCTTGCACGCCAAGGGACTCTCAAGAGTCTTCTCCAACACCACAGCTCAAAAGCATCAATTCTTTGGCTCTCAGCCTTCCTCACAGTCCAACTCTCACATCCCTACATGACCACTGGAAAAACCATAGCCTTGACTAGATGGACCTTAGTTGACAAAGTAATGTCTCTGCTTTTGAATATACTATCTAGGTTGGTCAGAACTTTTCTTCCAAGGAGTAAGCCTCTTCTAATTTCATGGCTGCAGTCACCATCTGCAGTGATTTTGGAGCCCCCCAAAATAAAGTCTGACACTGTTTCCACTGTTTCCCCATCTATTTCCCATGAAGTGATGGGACCAGATGCCATGATCTTCATTTTCTGAATGTTGAGCTTTAAGCCAACTTTTTCACTCTCCTCTTTCACTTTTATCAAGAGGCTTTTTAGCTCCTCTTCACTTTCTGCCATAAGGGTGGTGTCATCAGGGTACAATATACAACCTTGACATACTCTTTTCCCAATTTGGAACCAGCCTGTTGTTCCATGTGTGGTTCTAACTGTTGCTTCTTGACCTTCATATAGGTTTCTCAGGAGACAGGTCAAGTGGTCTCGTATTCCCATCTCTTGAAAAATTCCACAGTTTGTTGTGATCCACACAGTCAAAGGTTTTGGCATAGTCAATAAAGTAGAAGCAGATGTTTTTCTGGAACACTCTTGTTTTTTCTATGATCAAACAGACTTTGGCAATTTGATCTCCAGTTCCTCTGCCTTTTCTACATTCTGCTTGAACATCTGGAAGTTCTCTGCTCATGTACTGTTGAAGCCTAGCTTGGAAAATTTTGAGCATTACTTTGCTAGTGTGTGAGATGAGTGCAATTGTGTGGTAGTTTGAACATTCTTTGGAATTGCTTTTCTTTGGGACTGGAATGCAATAAGGTATCACAGGCTTAAAAATTGATCAGTGCATTTTTTATTTTACTATCATGTGGTTTCTCTCTGGATCTGCCTAAGGTCAAGACATCACCTTTTTAATTTCCTCAGCATTCCACAGTTTTGGGGAAAAGGCAGAGATGTTCCTCAGTTTCAGGTTAGAGCAGATTGCCCAAGCCCATGCTACCCCCACTTTGTTGGCACTTCCCTTTCTTATTTTTTCAATTTATTTGTTTTTAATTGAAGGATAATTGCTCTACAGTATTGCATTGGGCACTTTGCTCTCTGAAAGAAGAATCTGGCACAGCTTCATGTTTATACTTGGTTATTCTTCCCAATTTACTGTCGCTCAGAGCTGTCTGAGCCAGGGAGTTGGTGTGGGGACAGGGGATTTTGAGGCCTGGCCTGATTCCAGGCAGATATTCAGTAGCACAGCACTTAACCCCAGGTCAGGCTTCTGGCAACTTCTGTCCTCTGGAATTTTGCTCTTAAACCTAGAAAGAAGGAAATAGACATAAACTCCCTCAAACACAGAGCGATAGCACTGGAGTCACCAACTTTATTCCCCAGGCTTTTTCTAGTGCCTTGCTTACAACATAGCTCTAAAGAATGTTGTCATCTGGTTCTTAGCTGTATGGATTAAAAGCAACAGGAGGAGATAGTGGAGTGGGGGATGGGGGGGGATAAGCTAAGATATACTGATGGGAAGTCATACTGACAAAATAGCACAACTTAATAAAGCATGTTGATTCTGATTACCCTGAATTAGCTGGGAAAAGATTCAAGTGAATTAAGAACTCTGGGAAGCATGTAATATATACATGTATATATCATGTCATCAGAGATAATCTTTAAACATTTTGGTGTTAAAGGATACGATTTGCTTATCTGTACAAATCCAGTTGTTTCTAACTGCTATACCTTGCCTAAGCCTGAATTATGAACTATTTCTTGCAATGACAATTTAATGCTTTTTGATAGTAAGATTTGAAGCCCTGAGCAGAGCTGAAATTGTCTTGTTTTATGAGAGTGATTCAGGCATTGAGCAAGAATGTGATTTGAATCCTAAATTCATTCATTCTCAGATTTGGTCCTCAGTAGAGGCATCCCATTTCAGACTTCATCTGAGGCTCCCTCAGCTACCTCTAGGCTTTTGCTCACATTTTGGCGATTGGCCTAGGAGTTGCCTGTGATCCTGCATGGAGGCCCAACCAAACAGGAAGTGACCTCAGGCCTCAAAGAAGTCACTGCCAGCCTGTTGCCTGGGTTCACTGTGCCAATGAACCAGCCCGGCCTCGTTGTCACCACCTCTGAGTCAGAAGTCTGGGCAGGGTGCAGAGGCTAATGTGCAGACTCCACTCTGGCAGCCTATCCTGTTCTCATGGCCTTGAGCTCTCTGCCCAGCTGCTGTGAACTGGCAGGCGTTCGGTGGGAGGGACACTGGTTGGGACAGGGCTTTCTGCTGCTGTCAGAGGCATCTGTGATCAGTTCAGTTCAGTCACTCAGTCGTGTCCAACTCTGCAACCCCATGGACTGCAGCACTCCAGGCTTCCCTGTCCATCATCAACTCCCAGAGCTTACTCAAACTCATGTCCATTGGGTCGGTGATGCCATCCAACCATCTCATCCTCTGTCGTCCCCTTCTCCTCCTGCCTTCAGTCTTTCCTAGCATCGGGGTCTTTTCAAATGAGTCAGCTCTTCACATCAGGTGGCCAAACTATTGGAGCTTCAGCTTCAGCATCAGTCCTTCCAATGAATATTCAGGACTGACCTCCTCTAGGATGGACTGGCTGGATCTCTTGCAGTCCAAGGGAATCTCAAAAGTCTTCTCCAGCACCACAGTTCAAATGCATCAATTCTTCGGTGCTCAGCCTTCTTCACGGTCCAACTCTCACATCTATACATGACCACTGGAAAAACCATAGCCTTGACTAGATGGACCTTTGTTGGCAAAGTCATGTCTCTGCTTTTTAATATGCTATCTAAGTTGTTCATAACTTTTCTTCCAAGGAGCAAGTGTATTTTAATTTCATGGCTGCAGTCACCGTCTGCAGTGATTTTGGAGCCCCCCAAAATAAAAAGTCTGTCTCTGTTTTCATTGTTTCATCCATTTGCCGTGAAGTGATGGGACCAGATGCCATGGTCTTCGTTTTTTGAATGTTGAGTTTTAAGCCATGTGCAATCACCCCCCTCCTTTTGCTGGCTGATTAATAGTCTGGGCATTCACCTCTGCTGGCAGGAAAGTCTTTTGTTCACACCTCTCACTGCCTGACTCCCCACCCTATGACACAGAGCATGATTGCCTCAGCTCAAAGCACAGGAAGAGTGAGGCTGAAGAGCCCGTGCAGCGGGCAGAAATGTGGCTCCCTTAGCCCTTGCCAGCATGATGCCTTGGCCGAGCCCTTTGCCTCCTCCCTGTTCTGCCCCTTAATGTACTTCACCAAGGGGTGCTTGCTAATTGGTCAATTTACCCCATCGTCCTTGTTTGGGGATGATTCTCACAGCAGTAGGACTACTGAATGGGGCAGTCAAATGTGGTAAAGCCCTGGACTGGAAATTGGGAAAGCTGGGTTCTGGTCCTGGATCAGCTGTGGGGTCTTAGAGCTCTTACTCCTCTGAAGAGGAGGGGCAGTGGTTGCATTCAATGATCTCAAAGGTCCAAGTGCTCACTCTTTTATCCTCTGTCCTGTTCATACAGACAGAAATGGGCCAATTTTGAGTGTACCTTCTCTTTCCCTCCATCTCCATATCTCTCTTCACCTGAGCTTCTCTTGTGAGAAGAAATTCTGAATCTCTTTCTTTCAAAAGCTGGCCAGGGAGTATGGCAAGATTGTATTATAATGATGCCTGAGTTCTGGGAGTTTTTATTTTGGAACTGATGTGGAGAATTGAGGATTAATACAGATATGGTAGTCCCATCTGAAAGTTTATTGCTGAACAGCAGGCAGACCAGCGCAGCTACCTGTCTATGTCACAGTGAGGTTTGGAACTCGACATCTCAGCCTCAGTTTACTCTCTTGCACGTGACTTGAGCGGGTGCAGGAGGACTAGGCTGTGCCCTTCCCTCTCATCCTCAGCACTTCCCAGAAAGGAGAGGGAAGGCTGGAGAGGGTGTGGCAACAATCTTGGTCATGGATACCTGACAAATGGCTGACTTTATTAAATGCCTACTGTCTGATAACTGAGCCAGGGATTGTGGAGTGGGGAGACTAAGAAGGCAGCTTTTGACAAACAAACCCTGCCTGTTCTTGGCTTTGGGGCCTGCATCAAGTTGTTTTCTCCATTTGGCATGCCCTTCGTCTCTTCTTAGCTTATTGAAAATCCCCACCATCCAGCAAGTTCCACCTCTTGCCTGAAGTTCAACAACCTTTTACTGAGGACCTCACCATTCCCCAGCCCTGTTTGGGGGATACAAAGATGAGTAGATATGTAGTCCCTTTCCTCAGGCAGACTGTGCTGTATATATTTTTCTGCTTGGGTCACGGTGGCTTCATATTTCTTCCTTTCTTCTCTCCAGCTAAAACTGAAGCCCCTTGAGGGCAGAGGCTATATTTTGGGGGCTCCACAATGGCAAATAGATTGGGAAAATATAGAAACAGTGTTAGATTTCATTTTCTTGGACTCCAAAATCAATGTGGATGGTGACTGCAACCACAAAATTAAAAGAGGCTTGCTCCTTGGAAGAATAGCTATGACAAACCTAGACAGTGTATTAAAAAGCAGAGACATTACTTTGCCAACAAAGGTTCATTTAGTCAAAGCTATGGCTTTTCCAATAATCAGGTATGGATATGAGAGCTGGACTATAAAGAAAGCTGAGCACTGAAGAACTGATGCTTTTGAACTGTGGTATTGGAGAAGACTCTTGAGAGTCCCTTGGACAGCAAAGAGATCCAACCAGTTAATCCTAAAGGAAATCAACCCTGAACGTTCATTGGAAGGACTGATGCTGAAGCTGAAGCTCCAATACTTTGGCCACCTGATGCAAACAGCTGACTCATTTGAAAAGAACCTGATGCTGGGAAAGATTGAGGGCAAGAGGATAAGAGGGCAACAGAGGATAAGATGGTTTAATGGTATCACTGCCTCAATGGACATGAGTTTGTGCAAGCTCTAGGAGTTGGTGATGGACAGAGAAGCCTGGCATGCTACAGTCCATGGGGTCGCAAAGTATCTGACATGACTTAGCGACTGAACAACAGCAACCACTTCAAGTTGGGTGATTCACTAGAAGGACGACTCACAAAATGCAACAGCAGATTTTAGTCACAGCTGAGGTCTTACAGCAAAGGATACAGAGGAAGGCAGCAGGAAAAATATACACATCGCTCGAGGATAACCTTCTGAATTTTTCCCTGCCCAGGACCACACAGAAACAACTCACAGCAAACTACAGGGACACTCATGACAGGTCTGTGCCCAGGGAAGTTCGCCAAGTCTCCAGGTCTGAGGCATTTATGAGACAAAACTCAAGTCTCAAATGAAAGGTACTTAAAGCTGGGTACATCATAACTCTTCCTAAACACTCCTGAGAGGACCTCCTGAGCTGGTACAACACACACCATTTCTCTGGACAGCATGGTCAATCAGAGGCATAAAGAACCTCCTGAAGGCCATTGTCCCAGGGGTATAGGTCAGGGGTCAGTTATGATGCCAGGGTCCCTTGGAGACATACAAGGACTGATCCACGAGGCCTTCTGTATGAACTCTTTCTTCCAAACTGTGTCTGATACAGTTCATGTCCCTTCTCAGAGTGCCCAGCGTGGGGCTACACAAGACCTGGCCTCTTCTTTGAGCTCCACTCAGATACACATCACTATCTACTTGTCTCCTCCAGTCCCCTAGACACTGGCATGTGAATATGTCAAAATCTGAACTTGAACACCCCCCACCCTGCCACCACTCTTTCCCATCTCAGTAACTGTCAGCGTCATTCACTCTATTGCTCAAGCCCCATACCTGGGCATCATCCTTGATTCTCCTCTTTCTTTCACCCCCTCATCCACAGTCGATCCATAATTCCTATTTTTTTAATATTTATTTATTTATTTGGGTGCACCAGGTCTTAGCTGCAACGCTCGAGATTTTTAGTTGCTGCATAACTCTTAAGTTGCAGCATGTGGGATCTAGTTCCCTGACCAGGGATCAAACCCTGGCCCCCTGCATTGGGAGTGTGAAGTCTTAGCCACTGGACCACCAGGGAAGTCTCTGTAATTACTATTGATTCTCACTCTGGGGTGTATCCCAAATGTGACCACCTCTCATTCTTTCAACTAGTCTGGTCCAAACCACCATCGTCTTTCATCTGAAATATTCGTCTGCTTGGACTTCCCTGATGGCTCAGTGGTAAAGAATCTGCCTGCCAGTGTGGGAGATGCAGGAGACACAGGTTCAATCCCTGATCTGGGAAGATCCACTGGAGTAGATAATGACCTACCCACTCTAGTATTCTTGCCTGGAAAATCCCATGGAGAGAGGAGCCTGGCAGGCTACTGTCCAGGGGATTGCAAAGAGTTGGACACGATAACTAAATGACAACATCAAAACTCCATTTTTTTTAAAAGCATTTGTTTCTTTCAGTTATGTGCTGATATAATCTAGTGTAACTTTTATTATAAGTATGTCAGTTACTAAGAAAAAGAGACTTAATATATTTTTTAAAAGTAAAACTAAAGTTTAGTGCTTAAGGCTGCAACTTGGGTACAAATTAAAAAAGAAAATTAAAAGAATGCAAAGAGGGATTGGGATGGGATGTATATCAGGTTTCTGAGGTAGCTGGCAAGGTTCTATTTCTTGACCTAGATGAGAATAAGAAGGTATCGACTTTATAATGCTCTATTAAGATGTGCAGTATTTTATATGTTATACTTTATAATTTAAAGTAATTACAAATATGTATATCAACTATTCAAATGTAAATTATTTTAATGCAGATACCCCTTGTATGTTTTCATTTCAGGATCCCTGAAGACTTCCTTATGGATTTTGTCTCTGGGAACATGTGAGTTCCTGTATGAGTTTAACAGAGAGTTTAAAATATGTATCATCGCTTATAGTCAGTCTTACAAATTAAAACATCATTTCCCTTATCAAATTGGCAGAGACTTTTCAAAAATGTTATTACTCACTGTCAGCCAAAGTATGAAGATACAGGTACTTATATCCATGCTGGTAGAAATGTAAATGAATACAACCTTTCTAGAAACCCAGTTTGTAGTCTGGAACAAGGGCCTAAAAATGTTCATATTCTTTTTCCCAGTAAGCTCAATTCTAGGAGATTTATGTGAAGGAAATGATCAGAGATTACATGCAAGAATGTACCTTCTAACAATTTTGTAATACTGAAATCTTGGAAACAACAAAGATGTTTAACACTCAGGAAATAGTAACATCACACGATGGAATATTTTGCAGCCATCAGTATGGATGGTTTTGAATATTGACACATAGAATAATGATGATGGTGGTGGTGGCCAGGATTTATTAGTCACTTACTATTTGCCAGGGATGACTATAGCTCTTTAAATGAATTCTTGTATCGTCGCAGCAGTGCTTTGAGGTGAGTACTATGATTATTCACGTTTTGCAGGTAAGAAAACTGAGGTTCAGAAAGTTATGTAACTTGCCCAAAGTCACACTGTAAGTAGCAGTAGAGCCAGAGCTTGCATCTAGGCCTGAATACTCTAAATTTACATATAGGCTGTTAATAGTTAGGATTTTTCTACTTTAAATTTTCTTTCATACTCTTAATTTTATACAGCCATCACTTATCAATTTTATAATCAGAAAAAAATAGCAGCTCCTCCCAGGTATTCCTGCCACCCAAGGCAGAAGTGTCTAGGGGCAAAGGTAGGGCCAAAGGCCTTGGGGCAGGAAATACTGAAGAGTTCCCTGTGGCTCAGCCTCCCCAGCTCCATGGCTGTCCACACTTTTCCTGGGAACACTGCCCCTTCACTGGACTGGACAGGCACCCACCTTGGTCTGGGCTCTTTGCTTCTGTACAAGTAGAGTCTTGCTGAGGAAAGGAAGAGCATATGGGCAGAGATAAAGGGCAGGAACGGCCTGCTTTTTTAATTTCCTACTAAAATTGCCTCCCTGAATTCCTGTGTCTCACACTGCTTGCCTCGTAGCTGTGCCCTGTGTGACAGGAGTTCTAACTTGGCGCCTTTGGTATGCTTCTCTACCACCTCTACCCTTAGACCAGGGCTCAGGCAGCCTCCTTCTGGCTCTGACTAACCAACAACCTTGTTTAGGGGGCTTCACGTGGCCGCCAGTGGGTCCTCACCACTTTGTCCTATTTCTCTGTGTGTATCTGCTACTCCACCTTCCTCCTTATCACAACTGGTATTTTCCCTAAACTGGGATCTTTTAAGGGAAGATGAGGCCAGAGAATGCAGCAGACTCATTGTGGCACCCACCACCCACCACCTTTCTCTAGACCTGGGGAGACTTATTCAGTGCTCCTGCCTTACAGAAACAAATCAGTCCATGAAAGAAAGACATTCTGGGAGTCTGCCCCAGGTTAGCCAAGAGACCTGGGCATGAAACTGAGCTCTCTGGCTTCCTGGGCCCCCTGTGCTGTCTATATTTAGCCGAGCTGCCCCGAGCCTTGTCCACCTTGACTGAAAGCCAAAGCAGGCAGTTTGCTTATAAACATTCTGTGCCTGCCAGCTCATGCCAGCCAACCATTTAGATATCGGTTTTAAAATGTGAGGCTCCCCTTGCACCCAACTCCGAGGGTCTGCAGAGAATACACACCAAGGGCTCCCCAGCCTAAGTTTTTCCCAAGGCCAAGAGTGACCTCAGCCAAGTGCCTGAAAACGAAAGGCGTGTCTCTCACCGCTTCATCTTGGCAGGGCTTAGCCAGCAGCCCCCTCTCAGTCCTACTGTTCCTGGCCACAGTTCTTTGAGTGTGTTGACCTACTTTCTCCCCTTCAGAGGGAAGACAGAAACCAATAAATGTCTCACGAGAACTCTTGCTCTCAGGAATGGTGACTGTCTTCTGGGCCCTCATCCTTTCCCTGCTCCATTATCACTCTGCTCTGCCTACTTCAAGCATGACTGGAGAAAAACCCTGAGTGTTGCTTGCTGTCCCCATTTTACAGCTGCATTTTCAGAGGCAGCATGGCCCACATATCACAGGGATGGGGACAGAGCCTGCCCACCTTTCATTCCTTTCTTTTTTGTTCTTTTTTTAAAAGAAAATTTATTTATTGAGTTGTGTTGGGTCTTAGCTGTGATGCATATCTCCACTGTGTCATTTGAGATCTTCCCTTGCCATACATGGGCTCTCCAGTTGTATTGTGTGGGCTCAGTTGCCCCATAGCATGTTGGATATTAGTTTCTCAACCAGGGATCAAACCTGTGTCCCCTGCACTGCAAGGCAGATTTTTAACCAATGAACCACCAGGGAAGTCCCACCACCCTTTCTTTCCCTAGTACAGCCCCCACTGTTAAGTGCCATGTGCTGTAGTGAGCTTGCTTCTGCATGAGAACCTTTTGGAGATCTGCAGGGTGTCTCTGATTTTGTGACTGGTGGCATGATGAACTAAGAAATATCCAGCTTGACCATTTCCTACATCTTTGGCTTGGGCCTCTGAAAAGTGTCTCAGGTGTCTCAACTCTGTAGTTGCCTTGACAGGCAGAATCCTTCTTTGGACAGGGTACACAGGTGACTCTGCAATACTCTCCATTGAGATTTTTAGTGGCAAATTGATCATTTTAAGCTGTCTTTACACTTCCCAGTCTGCATGCCATTGCCCACTTCCTCTAGCCATCAGTTAAAATCAGCTTGGAAAATATATGCCCATTTTAATATCAGTCTGAGAAAAATCAATTAGGTGGGTAAGTCTGCTGGGGTTCAGAGGTAGGGTATGGCTACGTCATATAATGAATTCCAGAGTGCCTTTGGGATTATCAAGGGGCTTTAATAAGCTGCCATGTCTATTCTCCATGACTGTAGATAATCAAATGGATCTTATTTAGCTCCTCTATTCCTGGCTGCTTTGTCTCCTTTCTTCCCAACTCATCCCTGTGTGCATAGCAGATTATATACAACCATCCCCTTCTAGCATCCTATCAGGGTTCATTGACATTGGGTAACATGTGGTTTGAAAAAGACTGCAGGTCTTTTTCACCAGCTCCAAAATCATATGAGAGTCATGGTGGCCACAGGAGCCTGCACCTCTGCAGCCAGCTGGGCCAGGGGTGGGGTGAGCCCTCCCCCCAGAGAGCTGAGCCAGCAGCAGGTGAGGAGACAGGGCATAGCTGGCAGACAACAGTTGGGGATCCCTGCTTTGGGAGGACCTTTCCTACTTGTGGCTGTGAAGTATCTGTCCCCCTGCCCAACCATCTGGGTTGATTGGAGGCAAAATGAGAATGAATAACAACAGGACCTCTGTCTCCCCAGGACTGGAGAGGGGAGGGGGCAACTGGGATGAACTGTGGGCAGTGGATAGAAAGGGTTATGTTACTGAAGAGGTGAATGATGAAAGGAATGATAATGAAAGTTATTACCTTAAAAGATACCTCAGAGTTTCCTCAAGACTCTGAAGTGAGAAGAGCCAGATTGGCCGGGTAGAGAGAAGGACACAACACTTGGAAGAAGCTTGCAGAGCCTGTCTTGTCGTAGGCAGCGCACTTTGGCGCCTCACTGACCTAGGAGACCTTCTGTAATGAGGGCAGTGTTTCTTTGTGCTCTCTAATATGGTGGTCAATAGCCACATGTGGCTTTTGAGCACATAAAATGTGGCTGGTGTGACTGAGGAACTGAATTTTTAGTTGTAGTTAATTTTAATTAAATTGACCTACATGAAAAGATGCTCAACATCACTAATTATTAGGGAAACGCAAATCAAAACTACAGTGAGGTGTCACCTCACACCAGTCAGAATGGCCATCATTAAAAAGTCTAATAAGTGTTGGAGAGGGTATATAGAAAAGCTAACCCTCCTACACTGTTGATAAAAGTATAGGTTAGTACAGCCACTATGGAAAACAGTATGGCAGTTCCTCAGAAGACTAAAAATAGAATTACCATCTGATCCAGCAATCTCACTCCTGGACATATATCCAGACAAAAGTCTAATATGAAAAGATAACATGCACCCTTATATTTGTAGTAGCACTATTCACAAAAGCCAAGACACGGGAATAAACCTAAATGTCCATTGACAGAGGAATGGATAAAGATTTGGTGTATATATACAGTGGAATATTACTCAACCATAAAAAGAAGGAAATAATGTCATATGCAGCAGTTGAACAAATCAGAAGATTTTTACACTAAGTGAAGTAAATCGCGAAGACGAATACCATGATACCACTTATCAGTTCAGTTCAGTCACTTAGTCGTGTCCGACTTTCTGCGACCCCATGAATCACAGCACGCCAGGCCTCCCTGGCCATCACCAACTCCCAGAATTCACTCAAACTCACGTCCATTGAGTCAGTGATGCCATCCAGCCATCTCATCCTCTGTTGTCCCCTTCTCCTCCTGCCCCCAATCCCTCCCAGCATCAGAATCTTTTCCAGTGAGTCAACACTTTGCATGAGGTGGCCAAAGTACTGGAGTTTCAGCTTTAGCATCATTCCTTCCAAAAAAATCCCAGGGCCGATCTCCTTCAGAATGGACTGGTTGGATCTCCTTGCAGTCCAAGGGACTCTGAAGAGTTGTCCAACACCACAGTTCAAAAGCATCAATTCTTCGGCACTCAGCTTTCTTCACAGTCGAACTCTCACATCCATACATGACCACTGGAAAAACCATAGCCTTGACTAGATGGACCTTTGTTGGCAAAGTCATGTCTCTGCTTTTGAATATGCTATCTAGGTTGGTCATAACTTTTCTTCCAAGGAGTAAGCGTCTTTTAATTTCATGGCTGCAGTCACCACCTGCAGTGATTTTGGAGCCCCCCAAAATATGTGAAATCTAAAATATAACACAAATGAACTTATTTACAAAATAGACCCCCGGACATAGAAAGCAAATTTATCCTTACCAAAGGGGAAAGGGAGTGGGGGAGAGAAGGATTGGGAGTTTGGGATTAGCAAATGCAAACTATTATATATAGGATGGATAAACAATAAGGTCCCGCTGTAGAGCACAGGGAACTATATTCAATATCCTGTGATAAACCATGATAGAAAAGAATATGAAAAAGAATGTGTGTATATGTATGCATGTGTATATATGTATATATATAATGTGTGTATAAATGACTCCCTTTGCTGTACAGCAGAAATTAACACAATATTGTAAATAAATTATACCTCAATACAATTTAAAAAATAAATACATAAATTGACCTAGCTGCATGTGGTTAGTGTTTGTCCAGTGGGGCATCACAGCCCTAGAGTCACAGTTGACTCAGGCAAATGGAGCAGTCCACTGCAGAGCTGTAAAGTACTGACTACAGCCGACAGCCCTGGCATAAATCCTGGTTTGCCATTTACTAACTTTGTAACCTTGCAGAAGTTACCCAACCTCTTTGAGCCTATTTTCTCATCTGTAAGATGGAGAGTCTAACAGTGCAGAAACCACAGAAGGCTGTTGGAAAGATTGAATGAGGTAATTCATGTAAAACTCTCAACAGAGTGCCTGGCATCTGTGACGTGCTCATTAAATGGTTACTGTCAGGATGTTAAGATGTAATGATGTTTAGACCTATCTTATTTTTCTCTGCTCTGGCCCTAGTCATTGAACATCAGTAAATCAGCCTGACTTGCTAAGTGCCTGGAGGTGTGAGGATGATGACATTTGCCCTTATTGGCTCCCTTGAGCTCCATAGCACAGGATCTGTTATTTGATTTTGTAGCTTTATTGAGTCTGAGCTCTGAATGAAATGAGGTTTTTTAATGAAAGAAAAGATGAAATTGTCAAGGTCAGAATAATAACGTGGAAAAAAATCACATGTCCCACGTTCCCAATTTTCCATTCATTGAACAAGCATTTATTTGCTGAGAGACTAGTGATTACAAGCCCAGACACTAGAGCTAGACTGATTGGGCTTGTATCTGTTACTCACTAGCTGTGCGACTTGGACAAAGTTACTTAACCTCTCTGTGTCTATTTCCTACTTCTCAGTTGAGCATAGTAACAGTACCTGCCTCACAGGGTTGTTGTACATATTAAATGAATCATACAATGGAATATTGCTCCACCATAAAAAGAGTGAAATAATGCCGTTTGCAGCAACATGGATGGACCTAGAGATTGTCATACTGGATGAAGTAAGTCAGAGAGAGACAAATATCATATGACAATACGTATACATGGAATCTAAAAAAGTGGTGTAAATGAACTTATTTTCAAAACAAATAGAGTCACAGATGTAGAAAATTATGGTTACCAGCGGGGAACTAGGGTAGTGTATGTGTGTGCTCATTCACTCAGTCTTGTCTGACTCTTTTGCAACCCCATGAGGCTCCTTTTGAAATCTCCATGAGATTCTCCAGGCGGGAATACTGGAGTGGGTTGCCATTTCCTTCTCCAGGGGATCTTCCTGACCTAGGAATCGAACTCAAAACTCCTGCATTGGCAGACTGATTCTTTATCACTGAGCCACCTGGGAAGCCCCATACACTACTGTATATAAAATAGAAAACTAATAAGAATCTACACAATACTCTGTAGTGGCCTAACGGGAAAAGAATCTAAAAAAGAGTGGATATATATCTATGCTTTGTAGCTCAGTGGGTAAAGAATTTGCCTGCAGTGCAGGAGACCTGGGTTCGATCCCTGGGTTGGGAAGATCCCCTGGAGAAGGAAATGGCAACCCACTCCAGTATCCTTGCCTGGAAAATCTCATTGACAGAGGAACCTGGTGGACTGCAGTCCATGGGGTCACAAAGAGTTGGGCACAACTGAGCGACTAACACACAACACACACTATAACTGACTGACTTGCTATACACCTGAAACTAACACATTATTGTAAATTAACTATACTCCAATAAAAAATTTTGTAAAGATTAAATGAATCAGTGCGTGTATAGCACTTATCAAATTACTTAGCACTAATAATAAACTGTGAAGAAAGCTGAGTGCCGAAGAATAGATACTTTTGAACTGTGGTGCTGGAGAAGACTCTTGAGAGTCCCTTGGACTGCAAGGAGATCCAACCAGTCCATCCTAAAGGAGACCAGTCCTGGGTGTTCACTGGAAGGACTGATGCTGAGGCTGAAACTCCAATCGTTTGGCCACCTGATGCGAAGAGCTGACTCATTGGAAAAGACCCTGATGCTGAGAGGGATTGGGGATGGTTGGATGGCATCACCGACTCAACGGACATGAGTTTGGGTGAACTCTGGGAGTTGGTGATGGACAGGGAGGCCTGGCGTGCTGCGATTCAAGGGGTCACAAAGAGTTGGACACGACTGAGCAACTGAACTGAACTGAACTGAATAATAAGCACTTGATAAATATTGGCTGATGTAATTAAATATATGCTCGGCACCAGATTAAGTGCTGGTAAAACAAGCTTAAGGTTATTGGCTAGTAGAGGGAGAAAGCTACATGGACATAGAAATATAATAAAATATAGACAATAAAGATGGAAGCATGCTTAGGATGCTGAGGGGACGTCAAGAAAGAATAGATGCAAGTTGGCTTGGAGGGCAATCTGAAAACTTTTCATAGAGGTGGAGAACAGTTAGTGGTGGGGTGCATTGCAGGTAGGTACATGTTTGTAGAAATAAATAAGAATGATGTGTCCAGAGAACTAAAGGCAGTTGATCAGTTGGTATGCCTAGGATGTAAGGGAGAGGGAGTAAATGGAAGATCAGGTTGAAAAGGTCAGCAGGAAACAAATCCTAAAAGACCTTATACATTAGGTTTAAGAATTTGTACTTTATCTTGAACAATGGAAAATCGTCAAAAGGTTTTAAGTAGGGAAATACCATGATTGGGCATTTTAGAAGGACCCTACTGGCATCAGTTGGGGGGAACTACTGGAGGCAGAGATGCCAAGCTAAGAAACTACTGAGTCATCCAGGCATAAGATGATGAGGTTGATGACCTAAAGTAACTGTCATGGGGATGGAAAGGTGGGGAATAGTACTGGAGATTGAATTGACTGATGAATACAGAAGGAGGACCAGTTTTGAAGAGGAAATCGATGGAATCATTTGGGGCCATATCAGGTTTATGTAAGGCATTTGGAACTCATGGAAGAAGGAGGTTAGCACTGGACGTACAAATATGGGAGACATTAGAACTCTGCATCAGGCCCCTTTTTTTTCTCATTCTCTACTTTCTTCCTAGGTTATTTATTCCCAGGGCTTTAAATACTATATCTATATTGATAAGTTCAGTTTCTAAACTTCCATCTCTAGCCCTGACCACCTCACTGAGGTCTATCTAGACTTCTATAACCAGCCATCTACTTAGGATCTCCAATTGGATGACTCACACACATCTCAAATTTAATATGTCAAGAACTTTCTTGCTCCTCCCCTTGTCTTCTAGTCTCAGTGGCACCCACCGTCTGTCTAGTTGCTTCAGTGAAAAACCTAAGGGTCAGACACTCTGGTTGTTCCTTCAAGTTGCCTTTGTAAAAATTCCTTCCTCTTAGTTCAACAAATGGACTTAGGAACAAACTGGACTTACGAATGCATTCTTGGAATGGAATTCATTCATAGGTAGGGGTCTTATTGTATGTTTATTGGAGAGGGGACTGGTGGAATTTGCTGGGTGAGGGATGGGAGGTGAGGGAAAGGAAGGATCAAAGGTACTTGTACAGTACCTGGTAGGTGCTCAATGAATATTTGCTGAATGAATGGGTCGGGATATGGATGGAAGGTGAAGCTGTGGGAAATGTGTGATCTTACAATCACTTCAAGGAGAGCCTGAAGAGTAAAATGAGATTCTAAAGAGATGTGCAGAGGAAGGGATGCTTACAAAAGCAACTTGAAGGAACAACTAGGGTGGTAGGAGGAGAAGCCAGAAAGTGTGAGAGTACAGAAGGCAGTCCTGCTTCCCTCTCCAGAAGTAACCAATGCTAACAGATGGGTGGGGAGCCTTCCAAATCATCTTCTATATATTTACATACATTCACAAATGTTTATATTGCATGCATATGTAGTTTGGGGTTTTATGTAAATGAACTCATAGTGCATGCATTATTCTAGCACTTGCTTTTTTAAAAAAATAACAGCTTTATTGAATTGAGCTGTACTTCGCACACCATACAATTCACACATTAAAACTGTACAATTTAGTGGTTTTTAGTATATTCATGGATATATACAACCACCTTCATAGTCAGTTTTTGGAACATGTTCATCACCTCAAAATGAAACCCTAAGCCCTTTAACTGTTACTCACTTATCCCCAATGCCCACCCACAGCCCGAAGACACCACTAATCTCCTTACTGTCTCTATAGATTAGCCTATTTTGGACTTGCCTATAAATGGAAGCATGTAATACATGGTCTTTTGTGACGGGCCTATTTCTCTTAGCACATGTTTTCGAGCCTTATCTATGTTATAGCATGAATCAGAGCTTCATATTTTTTACTGCTGAATGAGGTTCCATTTTACATGTACACTACATTTTTTTTAATCAGTTCATCAGTTAGTGGACACTGGGTTGTTTCCACATTTTCAGTTCAGTTCAGTCTTGTCCGACCCTTGGCGACCCAATGAATTGCAGCCCAGGCCTCCCTGTCCATCACCAACTCCCAGAGTTCACTCAAACTCATGTCCATCAAGTCAGTGATGCCATCCAGCCATCTCATCCTCTGTCGTCCCCTTCTCCTCCTGCCCCCAATCCCTCCCAGCATTTAAGTCTTTTCCAATGAGTCAACTCTTCGCATGAGGTGGCCAAAGTACTGGAGTTTCAGCTTTAGCATCAGTCCTTCCAATGAACACCTAGGACTGATCTCCTTTAGGATGGACTTGTTGGATCTCCTCGAAGTCCAAGGGACTCTCAAGAGTCTTCTCCAACACCACAGTTCAAAACCATCAATTTTTTGGCGCTCAGCTTTCCTCACAGTCCAACTCTCACATCCATACATGACCACAGGAAAAAACATAGCCTTGACTAGATGGACCTTTGTTGGCAAAGTAATATCTCTGCTTTTTAGTATGCTATCTAGGTTGGTCATAACTTTCCTTCCAAGGAGTAAGCGTCTTTTAATTTCATGGCTGCAGTCACCATCTGCAGGGATTTTGGAGCCCCCCAAAGTAAAATCTGACACTGTTTCCACTGTTTCCCCATCTATTTCCCATGAAGTGATGGGACCAGATGCCGTGATCTTCGTTTTCTGAATGTTAAGCTTTAAGCCAACTTTTTCACTCTCC
>SJYB01005857.1:69446-118293 GCA_006408585.1 Antidorcas marsupialis
CCAGCGTTTCTCATGATGTACTCTGCATATAAGTTAAATAAGCAGGGTGACAATATACAGCCTTGACGTACTCCTTTTCCTATTTGGAACTAGTCTGTTGTTCCATGTCCAGTTCTGACCTGCATACAGATTTCTCAAGAGGCAGGTCAGGTGGTCTGGTATTCCCATCTCTTTCAGAATTTTCCACAGTTTGTTGTGATACACACAGTCAAAGGCTTTGGCATAGTCAATAAAGCAGAAATAGATGTTTTTCTGGAACTCTCTTGCTTTTTGATGATCCAGCGGATGTTGGCAATTTGATCTCTGGTTCCTCTGCCTTTTCTAAAACCAGCTTGAACATCTGAAAGTTCACGGTTCACGTATTGCTAGCTGTCATGAATAATACTGTTATTAACATTCAATTACAAGTTTTTGTGTGGACGTTTATTTTCATATCTCTTGAATATATACCAAGGAGTGGACTCGCTGGTGTTTTGCTGAAAGTTTTAACTTTTGTCTCAGATTCAAAGGAGTTGTTAACAAAATAAGCCACTCGTTATATACAAATAAATAATACAGATATTTATTAGAGAATTATCTAGCTTACTTTCAACATACTAGAATTAAAAGAAAAGAGAACTAGAAAGAGCGGAGAATACATCACAAAATTGGGTTTTGACCAACATCCAGACTTAAAGTCCTGTGTCACAGCACATCTGGAGTCCCGATTGGGAAAAGGGTCCCAGGCAGTGTCCACTCCATGGGTGAGACGTCAAAGATTGTAGTTCAGGGTTCCCGCTTATAATCCCAGGATGGATGCAAACTGATATCATCATCAATCTGTGACCGAATTGCAAGCCTAGTTTCCTGTTATTGCTGTTTGTTTTGTCTTGTAAAACTTGGAATGTTTCTAAGCCTATAGCAACATTTCTATAAAGAAATCTGAGTGCTGAAGAATTGATGATTTTGAACTGTGGTGTTGGAGAAGACTCTTGAGAGTCCCTTGGACTGCAAGGAGATCCAACCAGTCAATCCTAAAGGAAATCAGTCCTGAATATTCATTGGAAGGACTGATGCTGAAGCTGAAACTTCAATACTTTGGCCACCTGATGCGAAGAACTGACTCACTGGAAGAGACCCTGATGCTGGGTAAGATTGAAGGCGGGAGGAGAAGGGGGCAACAGAGGATGAGATGGTTGGATGGCATCACCAATTCCATGGGCATGAGTTTGAGTAAGCTGTGGGAGTTGGTGATGGACAGGGAAGCCTGGCGTTCTGCAGTCCATGGGGTCACAAAGAGTTGGATACGGCTGAGCAACTGAACTGAACTGAACTGAACTGCTAAGCCTGAGGCTTGGTTGGCCAGGCCTCCCCTCCAGGTTTTCAACAATCTCAAGATGCCTACCCCATCTTATCTATGGTGCTGCAAGTCTTGCACTCATAGCAGGCAGTCACTCCCAGTCAGGGCAGTGTCCAGGCAGGTTAAAAGCAAGGTCAGAGGCCTGCTCTGCTTTGTCTCTGAAGCCTATACAAGAATGTTCATTTATTTTCCCTAACACTGGATCATACAGTATCTCTATGTTTGAAATTTTGAGAAACTGCCACACATTTTCAAAGCGGCTGCACCATTTTACATTCCCACCAGCAACCCAAGAGGACTGCAGGGTCTGCACATCTTCGCCGACATTTGTTATCTATCTTTTTGATGATTGCCCTACTCAGGGTGTGATATCACTTGCTTATTAATTTAAGGTGCCTTGAATATTTGTCCATATCAGCACTTATAGATTTCTTGCATATATAACCACCATGTAATATTCCACAGAGACCATCCTTTTCAAGATGATCCTGTCCTGTACCACTGTGTTCTTTCTTCCCCCAGGGCTCAGCAGCATGGACACAAAAACAACAGTGGTGGCTGATTGCATTGATCCAGATTTGGAAGTTGTTAAAGCAGAAGGATAAGGTGAGAATAGTGTTGTGGTAATGGTGAGAGAATGCTTGAAATGAGTTGCCAACTCTGGTGCATATCATGATGGTGACAGCCACAGTGACAAAGAGCTGGAATGGGTGACATAGCACAGTGGTCANGACTCTGAGGGAGAGGGAGAGGGTGGGATGGTTTGGGAGAATGGCATTGAAACATGTATACTATCTTGTAAGAAACGAAGCGCCAGTCTATGTTCAATACAGGATACAGGATGCATGGGGCTGGTGCACAGGATGATTCAGGGAGATGATATGGGGTGGGAGGTGGGAGGAGGCTTCGGCATTGGGAGATCGTGTTCACCTGTGGCTGATTCATGTCAAAGTATGGCAAAACAAATACAGTATTGTAATGTAGAATAAAGTATTAATTAGGAAAAAAAATAAAAAATAAATAAAATCAAAGACAGTGCAGAAAAGGGAGAAAGCTATAGACAGATATCTCATGAACTTAGAAAAATGTTCAACAAAACATTAGTAAAATGAAACAACAATGTATAAAAGAATTATACACCACGACCAAGTGAGATTTATTAAGGTATGCAAATCTGTTTCAATCTTTTTAAAATCAACATATAAAAACTTTAAAAAATTCAGTCACCATAGGCTACCATACATATCTGATTCTTTGCAACCCCGTGAACTGTAGCCCACCAGGCTCCTCTATCATGGTATTCTCCAGGCAAGAATACTGGAGTGGGTTGCCCTTCCCTTCTCCAGGGCATCTTTCTGAACCAGGGACTGAACCTAGGTCTCCTGCATTGCAGGAGGATTCTTCACTTTCTGAGCAACCAGGGAGGCCCCATCCATATGCCCATATCAATTAGCAAAGAAAAACACATTTGATAAAATTCAATACTTATTCATGATAAAAATCCTCAGTATACTAAGAGTAGAGGGGAACTTTCTTAACTTCATAAAGAACATCTGAACATAACAGCTAATATTATACTTACTGGTGAAAGACTGAATGCTTTCCCTCTTAAGACTGGAACAAGGGAAGCATGTCTGTTCTTATCATTTCTAGTCAACATTGTGCTGGAAGTTCTGGACAGTATAACAAGATAAGAAAAAGAAATTTTAAAAATACAGATTAGAAATAATCAAGGAAAATTGTCTCACAGAAAATTAGACCATCTGAACAACAAATCACAAGAAATCTTAAAAAAAAAACTTCTAGAACTAATAATTGAACTCAGCAAGGCCATATGATATAAAATTAACACAAAAATCAATTGCATTTCTATATAATAATTGGAAATCTAAAATAACACCATTTATAATTGCCCCAAAGAAAATGAGATATCAGTATTTAGGTATAAACTTAGCAAAGCTGGTACAGGATTTGTATGCTGAAAATTACAAAACACTAATGAAAGAATTTGAGATTGACTGTGTTCATGGACTGGAAGATTCAACATACTAAAGATGTCAGTTCTCCCCAAATTTATTTATAGGCTAATGAAATCTCTATCAGAACCCCAGCAAGGATTTTTGAAGATAGAGATAGGCTTATTATAAAATTTATATGGAAGAAATTCCTTGATTGCCTAGTGGTTAGGATTCCATGCTTTTACTGCTGTGATTTGGGTTCAGTACCTGACCAGGGTACTGAGATCCCACAAGCCACTTTGTGCAACCCCCCCCCAAATTATATGAAATAGCAAAGGACCTAGAGTAGCTAAAAATGATTTTTATAAAGAGCAAACTTTTTTATAAAGAATAAACCAATGTAAAGGCTTACTATATAGCTACAGTAATTAGGCCAGTATGATAAAGGTGGAAGGTAAACACACAGATAAATGGAACAGAATAGAGAACCCAGAAACACACCTACACAAATTTGTTCAATTGATTTTTGAAAGTTGTAAAATCAGTTCAGTGGAGGAAGGATAGCCTTTTAAACAAATAGTGCAGGAGCAATTGACATCCATGGGGAAAATAAGTGAATTTTGACCTAAACATCACACTGTATATAAAGATTAATTCAACGTGGATCACAGACTTAAAAAGTATAAAACTATGAAACTTATAGAATAAAAGCCACAGGAGAAAATTTTCATAGTCTAGGGCTCAACAAAGTGTTCTTAGAATCAATACCACAAGCATGATCCATAAAAAGTAAAACTATTAATTGTATTTCATCAAAATAACAAAGTTTCGTTCTATGAAAGATCCTATTAATATGAGCTACAAACTAGAGAAATTGTTTTCAAAGTATGTATCTGAAAATGATTTTTTAAATTTATTTATTTATTGGAGGCTAATTACAATATTGAATTGGTTTTGCCATACATTGACATGAATCTGCCACAGGTGCACATGTGTTCCCATCCTGAACCCCACTCCCACCTCCCTCCCCATCCCATCCCTCTGGGTCGTCCCAGTGCACCAGCCCCGAGCACCCTGTCTTATGCATCAAACCTGGACTGGCGATCCGTTTCACATATGATAATATACATGTTTCAATGCCATTCTCCCAAACCATCCCACCCTCACCCTCTCCCACAGAGTCCTAAACACTGTTCTATACATCTGTGAAAAGGATTTTTATCCAGAATATATAAAGAACTCTCAAAAAATCAAACAATCCTGTTAGAAAATAAACTTTTCACTAAAGAGGATATACAAATGACACATAACACATGAAAAGATATTCAACATCATTAGTCATTTTAACCTCTGAGCCACCAGGGAATTAGTCATCAGGAAAGTGCAAATCACAACCATAGTGAGATATTACTACGCACCTATCAGTTCAGTTCAGTTACTCAGTCGTGTCTGACTCTTTGCAATCCCATGGACTGCAGCATGCCAGGTTTCCCTGTCCATCACCAATTCTCAAAGCTTGCTCAAACTCATGTCCATTGGGTTGGTGGTGCCATCCAACCATCTCATCCTCTGTCATCCCCTTCTCCTCCTGCCTTCAATCTTTCCCAGCATCAGGGTCTTTTCCAATGAGTCAGTTCTTCCCATCAGGTGACCAAAGTATTGGAGTTTCAGCTTCAGCATCATTCCTTTCAATGATTATTCTGGACTAATTTCCTTTATGACTGACTAGTTTGATCTCCTTGCAGTCCAAAGGTCTCTCAACAGTCTTCTCCAATACCACAGTTCAAAAGCATCATTTCTTTGGCACTCAGCCTTTTTTATGGTCCAGCTCTCATATCAGTACATATGGAAAAACCATAGCTTTGACTAGATGGACACACCTATCAGAACAGCTAAAATAAAAAAAATTGACACCAAATGCTGTAGATGCAGAGAAACTGGATCATTCATACATGTTTTCAACATATTAATGTTTAAATAAACTATAGGACATATGTGCCATGGAATACTACTCAGCAATAAAAAGAAATATGGTATCCGTTCATATAATAACTTAGATGAATCTCCCAGGAATCCTCCTCAGTGAGAAAAATATGTTTTAAAAAGTTACATACATAAAAAGTTGTTTATATAACACTAATGAAATGACAAAATGTATAGTGATGGAGGCGGAGAAGGCAATGGCACCCCACTCCAGTACTCTTGCCTGGAAACTCCCATGGACGGAGGAGCCTGGTAGGCTCAGTCCATGGGATCGCTGAGTCAGACACGACTGAGCGACTTCACTTTCACTTTTCACTTGCATGCATTAGAGAAGGAAATGGCAACCCACTCCAGTGTTCTTGCCTGGAGAATCCCAGGGATGGCGGAGCCCAATGGGCTGCCATCTTTGGGGTCGCAGAGTCGGACACGACTGAAGCGACTTAGCAGCAGCAGCATAGTGATGGAGGACAGTTAGTAGGTGCCACAGGGGTTAGAAAATGGGGCAGATAGAAGGTAAGTATGAATGCATAGGGAGCAGCTGGAAGAATCCTTGTGATCATACAGTTCTGATCTTATTGGTGGATTCATGAGCCTACACATGTGATAGATTGCAAACAACTCAATCTACAGACATATACAAACAAATGATTACAGGTAAAGCTGGGGATATCTAGGCAAGATCAATGGTTCATGGGTAGTATTGGTGCCGTGGTTGTGGTATTGTATTACAGTTTTATAAAATGTTCCCACTTTGGGAAACTGGGTAAAGTGTACATGGTATATCACTGCATTATTTCTTACAATTGCATGTGACTCTACAATGATCTCAAAATACAAAGTTCAATTTTTAAAAAAAAAGAAAAACAATTGGGGCCTTGAATATTTTGCCAGAAGCTGAACTATGGAATCTGGCTCATTTGTGGGCATGAAACTGGCCATCTGACTACAGAGTAGATAGTTATAAAGAACAGTGACTCCCCTAACTTGGGGATGCAGCCCCTTTGGGAGCCTGTAATAATCCAAAGAGGTATTGTTCACCTTCTGGAAATTCTCAATAACCAAATTTAATTGAAAATCACTTTCATGAAATAACAAACATTTGCTATATAAATCTTCACATCAGAGAACTACACTAGAAAATCAAAATAGGGTATCTCTAACCTCTCCACACCTTGGCCCTTCCAAAACAGGAATCAACAGCCTGATTGTTCTTTACAGTCAATGTCTGAGATCTGAATGGGCCTGTTAAGTCTGTATGGTGAACAGCTGTCACTCCTAACCCTGGGCAGCCAGAAGGCTCAGACCATTGAGAAACGCTGAGGGGGAATGAGAGGCTGTGGATGATTGGCTGCAAACCCCATTCCATTGCTCGGCCAAGGGCTCCAAACGGATGCACCACCTTTAGATTCAACATCTTCCTTAAGAGGAGCTTAGAGGATGTTTATGATCTTTTCCTAAAAGCTCTTTTCCTGCTTGTTCTTCAGACCTGGAACATGTTGAACTTACCACTTGCTTTGATCAAAGAGAAACTTGATTTCACAGAGGACTAAACAAACAATGGGGAAAGCACATTTCCCCTTAATATTGGTTTTTTTTTTCTTTAGTGACTCAAATTTAATCTTGTCAAAGTTGGCTTTAAAAAAAAAATGTCCTCACAAATTTTTTGTCTGCAAAAGAGATCATTTGGAAGTTTGCTTTGGTTTTATGATTTAATATCTAAATTACTAAATTGGCCAGGTTAAAAACCTTGACCTTCCTTAAGGTTTTAGGTTCTGAGGCAAGAATACTGGAGTGGGTAACCATTCACTTCTCCATGGGATCTTCCCGACCCAGGGGTCGAACCTGGGTCTCCTGCATTGCAGGCAGATTCTTTACTATCTGAGCCACCAGGGAAACCCTATATCAGGATTCCCCCCAAACTCCCTCATGCTGCCCCTTTGTAGTTAAACCCACCCCCAACCCTGGCTACCACTGGTGTGTTTTCCATCACTGTAGTTTTCTATCTTCGAGAAAGTCATAGAAATGGAATCATACAGTAGAGAACTCTAAAACTGGCTTCTCTCAGCATCATGTCTTCAGGATTCATCACATTGGTGTATCTATCAGTAGTTCATTTAAGATCCTTTTTTACCTAAGAATTACTCCCCAGTTTCATTAATTAGTTTTCTAAGCAGGCTTTGTAATAGTGTAGCAACAGTATAATCTGTGTGCAATGAAATCACCTTTGGTAAAATGACTGACAGTTACCAAGATTTTTCTTATCCAGTTCCTCATCTGTTTCTGCTGATTAAAAAAAAAAAAAAAAGCAGAGAGGCAAGAAGTAGATAATAATTTCTAAACAAGCATCATAGAGTTCTAAAACCAGCAAGCAGCACCCCAGACTGCCTGAAATGTTCTCAAACCACTTCTCTCACCACTTAAGAAACCTACCAGGACAGCAGTGGCCACTGGACTTCAGACATATGCCTCCTTCCCAGGAGCCTTCCTGTTGATTCTCGAGCCAGCTTCACACAAAAGAATGAGTACAATTTTCTAGAAAGTAACATCCCCCCCCCCTCCACCCACAGATCACACCCATACCTCCTGATCGCACCCACATGCCCTGCAGTGAAATCATGGAGTCTCAACCACTGGACTGCCAGGGAAGTCCCTAAGGTGACATTTTAAGAAATTCTTGAACTGCCCTCCTGAGGAACCCCAAATGTCTTTTACTAAAGATTTGTCATACCAGAAACTTCTACCATTAGAATCACTCATTTAGGGTAAGGAGTTCCAGAAGATCTCTCTTTAAAAAATGCAAACATGTCACATAGGAGGATATCCCATTATGAAGTTGGGCCCTGAAGGGCTGAAACAAAACCTTTTGATCTGAGGCAGAGGCCAGATTTGGAGTGGAGCTCAGTGCTAAGGGCTGGGATCCCAGCTTAAATTAGAGGTGAGGTCAGATGACTCTGCAAAGCCAAGTGGCAGTGGTGTAACAAGCAGGGCTTTATGAGGCCTTCCCAAGAGAGCTCTTCCCCCATTTTCTCTGCTTTAGCTCCTCTCTGAAGTACCTAGATGATAGGATTTGATGCAAATTTCCTGAGTTGTTTTGCAGATGTGAAAGTTCAGTTCAGTTCAGTTCAGTCGCTCAGTCATGTCCGACTCTTTGTGACCCCATGAATCACAGCACATCAGGCCTCCCTGTCTGTCACCAACTCCCGGAGTTCACTCAAACTCATGTCTATAGAGTTGGTGATGCCATCCAGCCATCTCATCCTCTGTCGTCCCCTTCTCCTCCTGCCCCCAACCCCTCCCAGCATCAGAGTCTTTTCCAATGAGTCAACTCTTCACATGAGGTGGCCAAAGTATTGGAGTTTCAGCTTCAGCATCAGTCCTTCCAATGAACACCCAGGACTGATCTCCTTTAGAATGGACTGGTTGGATCTCCTTGGAGTCCAAGGGACTCTCAAGAGTCTTCTCCAGCACCACAGTTCAAAAGCGTCAATTCTTTGGCACTCAGCTTTCTTCACAGTCCAACTCTCACATCNGTCCTTCCAATGAACACCCAGGACTGATCTCCTTTAGAATGGACTGGTTGGATCTCCTTGGAGTCCAAGGGACTCTGAAGAGTCTTCTCCAGCACCACAGTTCAAAAGCGTCAATTCTTTGGCACTCAGCTTTCTTCACAGTCCAACTCTCACATCCATACATGACTACTGGAAAAACCATAACCTTGACTAGATGGACCTTTGTTGGCAAAGTAATGTTTCTGCTTTTTAATATGCTATCTAGGTTTGTCATAACTTTCCTTCCAAGGAGTAAACGTCTTTTAAGTCAATTTTTTCACTCTCCTCTTTCACTTTCATCAAGAGGCTCTTTAGTTCCTCTTCACTTTATGCCATAAGGGTGGTGTCATCTGCATATCTGAGGTTATTGCTATTTCTCCTGGCAGTCTTGATTCCAGCTTGTGCTTCCTCCAGCCCAGCGTTTCTCTAAATGTACTCTGCATATAAGTTAAATAAGCAGGGTGACAGTATACAGCTTTGACGTACTCCTTTTCACACAGATATGAAAACCCCCCACCAAATTGAAAATGTTAACTACTTGATGACCAGGAGCACATAGCCCCAGGCCTCCTGGAGCCTAAGGACTTAACCCCTGTGACACTACACTCTTCCCTCGCCTTCAGAAAATCCTGTGTGAGTTGATCGCATACCTGTTGATCCCCTGCCCCACCTGACTTTTAAAAATGCTTTGCAGAAACCCTTCAGGGAGCTCGAGGCTTTTTAGGGCAGGAGCCACCTGCCTCCTGGCATGGCCCTGCAGTAAACCTTTCCCTATTCCAAACTCCACTTTTTCAGTTTGTTTAACCTCACTGTCAGGTGCACGAACTTGCATTAACAGCAGGAGACACTGGGACCCAGGGAAGTGGGCTGAAAAGGGCTGGGGGTAATGTGTCAAAGAGGCAGTGGGACATGCTGAGAACAAACATTGCCTGTGTCCTCAGTACAGCCAGGCCATGGCCTGGTGGCCCCACTCTGGAGTCAGATCGGTAGATGCTGTGTTTGCTTCTGTCTTATCTATCTACTAAGTCAACACGAAGTCGAAGCTCTGAAACCCAATTCAATAAGAGTGTTTATGAATCCAGGGTACTTAGCCAGTGCAAAGGAAGAAGCCAACTTCCAGCTGCTGGAGGGCTTTCCTTTTTTATTCAGTTTCCCTTTCTTTTGTGTTTAGTCTTTTCCCCTTCTCCCCAAAGGCACATCACTCTGAAAGTCCTGCTTGTATTAATAAAAGCAACTCGATGGCCAAGTATCAGAGACTCTAGGTGGAGGGTAAACCAAGTCATTTCCTGTGAGGGAGGGGAGTCAGCCTCGAGTGGTCAGACTTACCCCAAACAGAGGGCAGTAGGACGACCCTTGCACACCCATTTAGGAAGCCAGGGCTGCCTTAGCCTGGGGTTAGCTGGGGCCTTGGTCTTCTTCACCACTGTTATTTTACAACCTCTTGCTCCTCGCAGACACGTACAGCTAATGAAGTAACTGTTGGCGCGTCTGCCAGTAACACAGCTCGTTTCTGTTGATTAGTCATAGACCAACAATTGGTAAATTGGTAGACTGCACTTGAGCTGACACATTTTCAATCTAACGGTCATGAAACAGAGGGCTGCTTATTTTATGTATATATAAGTGGCTCTTAGTGCATCAAAAGGATGTTTAAAACAACAAAGGAATAGTCAAAAGCACAGTTTATCATCTTGGTAACATTCAACGGCAGCCCTTGGTTAAATAAGCAAAGCAGCACACAGGCAGAGGGTGGAAGTGCTGGGGCAAGCACAGGCTCCTTCCTAAGGGCTTCTGGCCATGGCACCTGGGGCTCTAGGCAGGTGTGCTGAGGGGCTGCCCAGGGAGCAGGAGAACTCAGTTGCAAGATGGTTCAAACCTTTGCAAAGAAAGAATCGCAGAGACAGTGCTTTCTGAGAAAGAGCAGAAATGAAGTAGACCTAGGAAGCTAGTTGGGCGTCCCTGGTGACTCAGTGGTAAAGAATCCGCCTGCCAATGCAGGAGGTGCGGGTTTGACCCCTGGGTCAGGCAGATCTCCTAGAGACTAAAATCGCAACCCACTCCAGCATTCTTGCCTGGGAAATCGCATGGACAGAGGAGCCTGGCGGGCTACAGTCCACGAGGTCTCAAAGAATCAGATATGACTTAGCGACTCAACAAAAGGAAGCTAGTTAAATGTCTGAGACCCAAATGCCAATGGAAAAAGCTCTGTGTCTTTAGAGCTGATGCAATTGGAGCCTTTCATGTTGAGGCATGAACATTTACAGCTGGACAGCAATCGCCCCTACATTTCTGTTCATCTGATTTTCAATTTCAGTTGTTCATTCTCTATTCCCAGCCCCACTGTGGGACTGCGTACTAATTATCTCATGGTAGTGATACCATCTGCTAAAAAGGCTGGCAGCTGAGCCATTACCATCTTCCTGCCTCTACCTGCCCTGGTACATGAAACAGAAGGCAGTGTACTGTCCCCTGTGCCCTACTCAGGGGACTGACAGCTTCACAGATTGAAGCAGAAACTGAGAACTTGACCCATGCTCCAGACTGGAGCCTTTGCCTATGATGTTTAGTACTGAAGTTGGGGGACTCAGCCTGTGTGTACATGTAGCCTGGGTAGTGGAGCAGGTGACACGGGCCTTACGGTGAAATACTTAGCTAAACTACTTTCCTATGTGGGTCCACGTACCTGTGATTGATTCATGGGCCTGGGTCTGATCTAAATGAACAAGTGAATTTCTTGCCCACCACTTTTACCTCTCTCACTGGCCACCTGGTCACAATTAAAAGCCCTCTGGTCACAAAAGGGTTGAGTGTGTAGACAAGACTGAATAATCCCATCCTTGACCCTGGGAAAAGAACTGAAAGGATCTGATGTATACACAAATCAGTTGTACCATCTTTTTTTAGAAATGGCAGCATGATCTTTCTTTGTAATCCCACTCAAAGTATTTTTAAACTTCAGAATAGGAGTGAGGAACCCAGGCGTTGACACTGGTAAATTGTCGCAAGCAGGCAGCATGGAAGAAGGTGGACAGGCCATACGGTCCCTAGTCTAATCTCCCCCTGCCCATGAAGTTCTGAAAGTTTGGTGAGAATAATTGGTGAGTTAGAATAATAGTTAAGCATCTATTCTTTTATATATGTTAAAATATTCTTAATGCTTATGACAACTGTGAGGGATGTTACAGAGAGAGGAACATATGCACTGTCTCCTCAGAAGTTAGCAGGGACAGGGAATAAGTCTTGATTTGTTTTTTAGTTATTCTTTTTTTTTTTAATACTTTATTCTACATTACAATACTATATTTGTTTTGCCATACATTGACATGAATCAGCCACAGGTGAACACGATCTCCCAATGCCGAAGCCCCCTCCCACCTCCCACCCCACATCGTCTCCCTGAATCATTTTACTTATTTTTAATTTTATTTTATATTGGAGTAGAAAATCTTGATTTGACCAGAGAAAAAAGATGGTTTGTTTTCCACTTTTGAGCCACTGATTTGATCTCCAGGGAACACAGCCTTACTGTTGCACAGCTGGACACTGACATTAGTAGCAAGAAGCCAATCACATTTTTTTCCTTTTGATTCTCCTTTTCTTTTACTGATCGTATTTTGTGATTGTTCAGGTTCCTTGGATTTTTTCCCTGTTATCATTAGCTTGTAAAAGAATGTGGTCAGCTTCCCCCATTTGTATGAATGTAGGAGAATATTAATACAGCTACAAGAAAAGCAGAGATAAGCCAGAAGTCAAAGAATCAGAGTGTTCCAGCCAGAGGAACCATAGAAACAATTGAGACCAGCCCTTCACTTGTTTATGTGTGTTTTTTTGTTTGTTTGTGTGTTTGTTTTTTTTTTGCCACTCTTCCCTCATAGCTCAGTTGGTAAAGAAACTGCCTGCAATGCAAGAGACCTGGGTTCAATCCCTGGGTTGGGAAGATCCCTTGGAGAAGGGAAAGGCTACCTACTCCAGTATTCTGGCCTGGAGAATTCCATGAACTGTATAGTGCATGGGGTCACAAATAATCAGACACGACTGAGCGACTTGCTTTCACTTTCACTGTTCATTATGTGGGATCTCAGTTCCCCTACCAGGGATTGACCCCCTGTAGTGGTAGCTCAGAGTCTTAACCACTGGACCACCAGGGAAGTCCCAGCCCTTCACTTTCACGGTGAGGAAACAGAGACCCAGAGAGGGAAGGTGGGTCATAATTCCCCTTTCTGTCCTCTTTCTGGAATGCGATATATGATTTTAGTGTTCCATACTTGCCTTTCTAATGGTAGTTTGTAAAAGTTATTATTAGGCACTCCTGGGGCACAAGGCCAATTAGGTTAAGGAGTGGTACAGAGCTGTATGATGGTAGGGAAGCCTAGACCCAAACTAAACGTTCACCCTGGACCATCAGATCTGGAGTTGACCCTCATTTGTGTTGTGTTGGCATTCCTCTAGGTACTAGGCACTGTCCTTGGCCTGCTTGTCTTCTGTTGGGTTGGCCAAAAGTTTCATTTGGGTTTTCTGTAAAATGTTACTGCAATTCTTAGGCTGTTCTACCTGTCTCAGTGAATAACTCATCCCTTCTCCAGTTCAGCACCCACCTTGTCACCTGTCCATCTCTTTACAAATCTCTGCTCTTCCCTTATACCCTGCTGTACTTGTAACTGCAACAAAACCTGTTTTGTTTGAATAAAAACAAGCAAAAATCTTTTCAACCTATGTCTCCCTGCCCTCCAAGCCTTGCCAGCCAAGCCTCTTGAAAGAATGGCTTGTATTTGATGTTCTAAGTCCTTCCTTTTCATTAACCCCAGTGCCAAACTCAACAGGCACCTTTTAAGTCTTTATTTTACAGGATCTTGCTCTGCAGCATTTCTTACTGTATTTGTCTGCCTGAAACTCTTTTTCCTGACTTTTCTTCTCTGAATTCTTCTACTTCTCTGTCCCTCAAGGGTCTTAATCGATAGTAGTTATATCTTGGGTTCACACCCAGCTTGCATCTCCTTTACTGCAGTACTTCCCAACCCATCATTTCTCAGGAAGGGATGGTAAAGCCCCCAACACAGTCAATAGGTCTAGTGATGGCTCTCTAATGGGAGGTGGATACCATACCTGTGGGAGTCCATTCTCTCTCCCCCAGAATGCAGTGAGATAGAGAAAGCAGATGGTAGGGAACTCGGCTGAGGGGTCACAACGACTCAGAGGCTGACCTTACGGTTGTGATTGTGTGAGTGGATGAGTGACTAGAAGATACTTCCGGGCAGAGGAGGCAGCGTGAGAAATAAAGGCAACTCTCCCCGAGAAACAGGGAAGAGATCCTGAAACAGGGAGGGGTGCAGAGGAGCAGAGAGGGGAAGCATGGTGAGAGGGATAGAAGGGAGACGGGAGTGAGGAGAGGAAGTTGGGAGAGGGCACCCAGGGGAGTTCTGACTCTCCGTGAGGGGCTGTGGTGCTGGCTGCACTCCATTTCCACGTGACTCCCTGCATCCTTGTAATGACTCTCTCTTTTCACTATCTTATTTTAGTGGGGTTTTGTTTCTTGCCACTTTTATCCTAAGGTACCTCTTCTTTTGTGGTGCTGGAGAAGACTCTTGAGAGTCCCTTGGACTGCAAGGAGATCAAATCAGTCAATCCTAAAGGAAATCAACCCTGAATATTCATTGGAAGGACTGATGCTGAAGCTGAAGCTGAAGCTTCAATACTTTGGCCACCTGATGTGAAGAGCCGACTCACTGGAAAAGATCCTGATGCTGGGAAAGATTGAAGGCAAGCGGAGAAGGGGACCACAGAGGACAAAATGGTTGGATGGCATCACCGACTCAATGGGCATGAACTTGGACAAACTCCGGGAGATAGTGGAGGATAGAGGAGCCTGCATGCTGGGATCCATGAGGTCTCAAAGAATCAGACATGACTTAGAGATTGAACAACAACAACAATCTCTTCCACCACTTCCTCAACCTCACCCTGAGTGATCTCCTCCACTCTTTTTTCAGTTTAAAATGTTTTTATTCAATTCATATAGTTTTTTTTTTAATAAAAGCATACCAAAGGCTTATACAAAGTGATAAGCAGAAGACCCTATGCCCACCCTTTTCATGCTTCCCCAAAGCAATATCTCTTTAAGTATTCCTTATGGTATTTATCTCAGTCATTGAAAAGAATATCATTATACCACTGTTTATTTATTTTTATTCCAGTAAAATATATATTGCACAGATTTACCATTTTGACTAATTTATATGTACAGTGGCATTAAGTACAGTTGCATTGTGGTACAGTCATCACCACGAGCCATCTACAGAAGTTTTTCATTCTCTCAAACTGAACTTCTGTATCCAGGAAATAGTAACTTCTTATTCCCTTCCTACCCAGCCCCTGCTAATGACTCTTCTAGGTCATGTCACTATAAATTTTATTCTAGGTACATCATATAAATGGAATCATATAATATTTGTCCTCTGTTGTCACCCTTATTTCACTTAGCAAATGTCTTCCAGGGTTGTCTATGTTGTAATATACATCAGAATTTCATTTCTTTTTAAAGGTTGAAACAATCTATTTTGTACACATACAACATCATATTTTATTTATCTTTTCATTCATTGGTGGACATTTGATCTATTTCCATCTTTGGCTATTATGAATGTGCTGCTGTGAACTCAAGTATATAATATCTGTTTGAGCCTCTGCTGTCATTTCTTTGGGATATATATATATCTCCAGAAATGGAATTATTGGATCATATGGTAATTCAGTGTTGGCTTTTCTGAAGAGCACTGTGTTGTTTTCCACATTCTACTGTTTTCTTATCAAACACTTTTTAAACATCATTTACTGATTTTGTGTTATGGTAGCTGAAGATCCATCCACTCTTGAAGTATTCTCTAGGCCTTGTGTGCTGATGACTTCCCATCTATATTTCCAGCCCTTCACCTGCCCTTGAGCTTCAGGCTTATATTATCCAAATGCTTGCTGGACATCTCCATGTGGATGTAAAGCTCACCATATGCAGAGCATAATTAAAATGCTTGCCCTTGCCCTTACCCAGACTTTCTCTTCCTCTGGTTATTATACTGCCCCTTCATCAGTGAATGTCACTAATGTCTACCCAATAACTCAAACAAGAAACCTGTAGAGGAGTAGGTGGGAGGGAGACTCAAGAAGTAGGGGATATATGTATACTAATAGCTGATTTACTTTGTTGTAAGGCATAAACTAACACAACATTGTAAAGCAATTATCCTTTAATCATAATAATAACAAAGAAACTTGGAGGTTATCACAAATTGTTCCTGGACCTTACCATCCAATGGCTCACCAAGACTTCCAGATTTTACCTCTGAAATGTTTCTAAACTCCATTCTCTTTTCTTCTTACTCACGGTCACTGCCCTAGTTGAGATCTTCATCTCTTGATTAAACCACTTGCAGCAGCCTCCTCCTAACTTGTCTCCCTGCCTCCATTTTTGCCCTCATTTAATTCTATTGCAAACTGATCTAGGCCAGTTTAGCCTCTAGCACCATCAGGTACTTTTCAGTGAATATGAGTAGTTTCCAATGTCTAGAATTATCTGTGGGTTTTAGTCTTCATCCCCCAGAGCCCTCATAACAGGTGGTATGTTCCACTGAAAACAGGACTTTGACCCAATTCTGCCAAGCATACATTTATTAGCAGTTGGGCATAGCCCTGCAACCTGTCCTCATAAGCTCCAAGAAGCCCCATGCAGGAAAGGTTCATTTGAAGCACATTTAGCAATTCTCCAGCAATAGCATTTTAGGTAAACTTCTGGTCAAATCAGGCAGCGGACTCATCCATCAAGTGTCAGGATTCAGGACCAAATGGATTTCTAGACCTAGAACGCCACTCTGGAAGTACTTAGTGTTTTAGGCCCCCTTGATGCAAGGGCAGACAAAAGCAACAGTCCACAAATCTGAAACACTATTTATTTAACAAGTGAAAGTTTATTTCCACCATCCTGTATGTAATGAGCAAACCCTCTAGTGTAGATTTAGGTAGAGTGGTTGAAGCTTTCCAGTAGCTGCTTCTGGGGCATGAACTCATAATTAGAGTCCTTCAGATGCAAACTAAGCACTGCTAGAATGTGTTCCTCTTTGAGGTGCTTCAGACAGTAACTGTCCCTAGAGTTTATCTATATGTTCATGTATATGTATAGGTGTGTGTGTATCTTGCATTGTCTGTGCTGAGGTTTTTGTTGTTTTGTTTGTTTTGTTTTTTGGCTGCATGGCATGTGGGATCTTATTTCGCCAACCAGGGATCAAACCTACAGCCCCTGCAGTGAAAGTGCAGTCTTAACCTCTGGATCACCAGGGAAGTCTCTGTGCTGAATTTTTTCAAGGTAAATTTCAGGCTATATAACAAATCTATCCTCCCGTGGACATCTGTCCATATTGTTCCCCTGC
The DNA here is from genome assembly GCA_006408585.1 of Antidorcas marsupialis. NCBI lineage: Eukaryota > Metazoa > Chordata > Mammalia > Artiodactyla > Bovidae > Antidorcas > Antidorcas marsupialis. The sequence continues at coordinate 86,689 of SJYB01005857.1, forward strand.
ATAAAGCCCTTCCCTTTCATGGTTCCCTGTTGCCTATAAAATCAAGTCCAAACTCTTTCAAGTGACATGCAAGGCCTTGCCAGACAACCCTCTACCACTTTCTTTTCTGTACTTTACACTCTAGAATTACCAAGCCACTTGTAGTGAGGCCCCACCCATAATGCTCTCCCCACCTGCCTAGCCCACCTTCACACTTTCCTTCACCTGGCTAATTCTCACTCATCCTCTATGACTCAATTCAGGCAATTAGCCCTTTTAGGAAGTCTTCCCTGGAACCTGATGGAATTAAGCACAGAGCCGGACACAACTGAAGTGACTTAGCATGCACACACGCATTTAACATTTGAATAGCACTTATATATGCCAGGAACTATTCTAAGCACTTTCCAACCTCAAAACAACTCTGTGAATTAGGTTCTATTATTATCCTTCTTTTTAGATAAGGAAACTGAGGCAGATGAAGGTTTAACTTGTCCAAGTTCACAGAATTGATGAGTGGCAAGTCACACTTCAAACCCAGGCTGTCTGGCTCCAGAGTCTGTGTGTATAGAAATCCATAAGAGATGCTCTGTATTTTCATAGCACCATATACATACCTCTATCTCAGCATTAAGCATAGTAGTTTGAAGTTTTTTCTTTGAGTATGTGCCTGCAGCTTTGCCATCAGGACCTTAAAGCTTAGTCTCTGAAGTATGGTGTAGGGTTAGATCATGAAGTTTGGAATTAGCCATACCTGGGGTTGAGTCCCACCTCTGCTCTGTACTAAGCTGTCTAACCTTACTCAACCTTTCTATACTTCCTTTTCCTTATCTGTAAGGTAAGAATAAGAATACCTCACGCGGCAATGGAAAAATTGAAATGAGATGATATCTCTAAAGCACCTAGCACAGGGTCTGACATAGCTTAAAAAAAAAAAGAAAAACTTTTCGTAATGCTTAACTATTACAAATAGTTATTATCTCCGCATCTCTAGCAACTGGCACAGTGCCTGAAAAATAAACATTTGAGAAATATTTGTTGAACTGAACTATTATGGAAATCAGTAGACTGACATAGACATCTGAAGTATATCTTGTATGTATGATTTCAGAATTGCTCCCCTGTAGTTAAAATAGAATGTGCCATCTCACTTTGCTAGGGAACTTATGAGTTTTACCTCCAAAGGATAGATAGTCCTGGAACTCTCCAGTCATATAATGAACAAGCATATCATTCTGGTCCTTGCAACCATTAGTTTTATTGTAGCTAAAGTTCAAATAGGATAGCTCATCACCTTGAAGTGAGTCTTGTTATCCTAAGTCGTCTCATCATCTTTCAAACTGAAAAGAGAACTCCATTTCATTTCCTTTTCTTAAAAGGCTTCAGGAGTTCCCTGATGGTCCAGTAGATAAGAATCTGCCTGCCAATGCAGGGGACATGGATTTGATCTCTGGTCCTGGAAGAGCCCACATGCTAAAGGGAAGCTAAGCCCAAGCACTACAACTAGTGAAGCCTGCATGCTCTAGAGCCCGTGTTCTGTAACAAGAGAAGCCACTGCAATGAGAAGCCTGCACACCACAACTAGAGAGTAGCCCTTACGGCAGCTAGAGAAAGCCCGTGTACAGTAATGAAAACCCAGTACAGCTAAAAAATTAAATGAAAAAGACCAAGAGATTCAGAACTCCCCAGGGCTATCCATTCTTGTCAAATCTCTGACTTTTTGGGTTCTGAAATTCCTATGTAAATTTCCTTTCCAGTATCCTGGAGATCTGAATTGTTGATGAAAAAATCCAATAGTCAATCTGTGAACAGAATGGAAAATTTTAAGCCAACCTGAGGATTATAACCTGGGAGACAATCTCTCTCGGAGAACTCGGAGAACTGTTCTACCCCGTAGAGCTCAAAGAATAGTTATATCAATTTTTGAGACAAAGGGTTATAATCAAATGTATTGATGGTTTACATAATTCAGATGTGTACCTATAAAGTACTGGGTTACTGTGACCCCTTACAGTGTTAAGAAGGAATATTATCCCCTAAAGGAGTTTTCGAGTAATATGTCGTCATGACCCCTTACAAGATTAAGAAGGAATGTTGGTCTCCTAAAAAGTGATTTTGCCAGCATTAAGAAGGAATATTATCTCCTAAAGGAGTTATCAAGTAATATGTCATCATGACCCCTTACAAGATTAAGAAGAAATGCTGGCCTCCTAAGAAGTGATCTTGCCCACACCAGGAGAACATTGTTCTTTACGGTTGAACAGGTATTTCTGCCACTGGGGAAATCTGGTTGGTGCATAATGCACACTAGATTTGAGGGAGGAGGTCAGAAGGCGGAGAAAAATTTTATGTTTATGCTTTTCTTAACTTGCCTTAAAATGTGAATTTTTATTTTATCAGTATTAATCCTGGTCATAACCTAAAATCTTACAATTTGATTAAATCTCTGATTGTTACACTATCATTTTTCTCTTTTTTCGAAGGACCTCACCCATTAACACAAAAAATGTGCAACTAACTGAGGATTCTGGGTTCTTAGGTGCTAAGGGAATAACGCCTGGAGTGTGGGTTTGGTCAGGGCAGGCTGCCTGAAGAAGGTCTCCAGGCAGATGGTGAAGGGTTGGTAGATTTCTGATGGCAGGAGCTTCCCAGGTTGAGGAAAAGGCGTTGGGCATGAGTCAGAGACCACAGAGCATGTAATAAACTAGAAGTGAGGCTAGCAGTTTTATGCTTAGAGCAAAACCTGGGATTCCCCTCTCTTTTTCTGTCCAGATGATCAGAAATAAATCCTGGAGGGTCCAGAAACACAGAGATCAGAAATGTTCATCTCTAGAAAAGTGCACTGGGCCAGACATGAGGAAATATGGTCTCTCATTCTGGTTCTACCACCAGTTTGCTCCGTAATGGCGGGCAGGTCATATAAACCCATTTTAGACCATTTTATTGACAATTAGAGATAGATATGTAATCAGACTATCACATAGAGCTGGTAGGAGGATTCAGTGGAAACTTACAAATATCCACCAGATATAAGTTACTGAGATACTACTATGAAAATGTAGATACCACAGGAATAGAGACCACTTTCAGCCTTGCCATCTTGCATGTTATTGAATAATAAATGCCAGCTGCTCAGAGACTCCAAGAAATAGCTGTCAGGTGCACTGAAGAGAAAGGATTCTTTTTAACAAATGACGAAACCAAAGTTCAGAGAGGTTAAATCACTCCTCAGTTATTGAGCAGGAACTGTGCTAAAGCCAAAAGTGAACTACTTCACTGCTTTGTTTTCAGAGCCTGAAAACCTAGTTGGATTCCTTTGGTAGGCCCTTTAAGAGGGAGAATTGGTGAGAATTTCAGGAATAGTGGAGAACTAATGAGGGCAGTATTTTGGAGGTGGGCAGCTGATCTCAGATACAGGTAGCTTAATCTTTTTGTGTGCCTTAATCCACTCTGACCCCTAGAACTAGAGGTTCATAGACCTCTAGTACGTATGACGGAGAAGGCAGTGGCACCCCACTCCAGTACTCTTGCCTGCAAAATCCCATGGGCGGAGGAGCCTGGTAGGCTGCAGTCCATCAGTCATGAAGAGTGGAACACGACTGAGCGACTTCACTTTCACTTTTCACCTTCATGCATTAGAGAAGGAAATGGCAACCCACTCCAGTGTTCTTCCCTGGAGAATCCTAGGGACCAGGGCGCCTCATGGGCTGCTGTCTATGGGGTCACACAGAGTCGGACACGACTGAAGCGACTTAGCAGCAGCAGCAGTACGTATGAAATATGTATCACTCCTTTTGAGCCTCACTTGGAAGAAGGAATTGGGAGCTGATAACACTGAAAAGAGTGGCAATATCCCTTTAAATCAGTAAGTATTTCTGAAGTGAGGTCTCGGCAGAGAGAAAGCAAGTGAAAGGAAAGTGAGCTGGCATGGAGAAGATCCACACTCTAGTGGATCAATGAGCAGAGTGGGGATTCAGGTCTATACAAGAGAGACTGTCCATGGCACTAGTGGTGAGAGGGAGAAAGACAGAGACATTTTCATTATCTTCCAAAACAGAGTTGTACAGTTCTGGAAGACCTTCAGGCCACTCCATGAAGACACTGGTATAGATCCTCTTTCCATTTTCTCTGGCCTCTTTAGCCAACACTAAACATGAATATCATGAGAGGTTGCTGATTGTCTTTCTAGAAACATATTTAACCAGTTTCTTCATGCTATTTCAAAATCTGAAAGTAGAAATTCTAAACTTTATAACCATCTAAAAAGGAATTTAGGGCAATCTTATGACATTGTTGTGGAGGTTCCAGGCTTCCTCTTGTAATGCATGGAAGGTTTTTTGTTTTTGTTTTTGTTTTTAATTTACTTATTTATTTTTTTATTTTTTAATTACAATACTGTATTTGTTTTGCCATGCATTGACATGAATCAGCCACAGATGAACACAATCTCCCAATGCCGAAGCCCCCTCCCACCTCCCACCCCACACCATCTACCTGAATCATCCTGTGCACCAGCCCCATGCATCCTGCATCCTGCATTGAACATAGACTGGCGCTTCATTTCTTACAAGATAGTATACATGTTTCAATGACATTCTCCCAAACCATCCCACCCTTTCCCTCTCCCCCAGAGTCCAAAAGTCCGTTCTATACCTCTGTGTCTCTTATGTTGTCTCACATATAGGGTCATCATTACTATCTTCTAAATTCCATATATATGTGTCAGTATACTGTATTGGTGTTTTTCTTTCTGGCTTACTTCACTCTGTATAATCGGTTCCAATTTCATCCATCTCATTAGAACTGAGTCAAATTTATTCTTTTTAAGGGCTGAGTAGTACTCCATTGTGTATATGTACCACAGCTTTCTTATCCATTCATCTGCTGATGGACATCTAGGTTGCTTCCATGTCCTGGCTATTATAAACAGTGCTGCAATGAACATTGGGGTACATGTGTCTCTTTCAATTCTGGTGTCCTCGGTGTGTATGCCCAGCAATGGGATTGCTGGGTCATAAGGCAATTCGACTTGCAGTTTTTTAAGGAATCTCCACACTGTTTTCCATAGTGGCTGTACTAGTTTGCATTCCCACCAGCAGTGTAAGAGGGTTCCCTTTTCTCCACATCCTCTCCAGCACGTAATGCATGGAAGGTTTTAAAGCAACTGTTCTCTTTGACTATCTCAAAAAGTCCTCTTTCCTCCATCTCCTGTTTTTTAAGAATTTTTTTAATGTGGACCCTTTTTATAGTCTTCCTGAGCACCACAATGAAAAGCAGCCCCTCCTCACCACAACTAGAGAAAGCCTGAGCACACCAATGAAAACTCAGTGCAACCAAAACTAAAAATAAATTATCTTTAAAAAAAAAAGGGGAAAATCCAGAGGAACTGGCAGTGAAAATATAAGCCAGTCATGGGTATATCATGACAATGGCAATAGTAAATACAAAGGCCCTAAGGTGGGCTTCACTGATGGATGTTTTCCAGATGTGGCTTCAGTGAGGACTCCACCACACTGAGAAACTGGTAGCATTAGCCCAAGGTTTCTCAATCAGCATCTTGCTGAAATGAGCCCACTTTAGGCCAGTGGTCTGGTGGCTCAGCCAGTAAAGAATCTGCCTGCAACGTGGAAGACTTGGGTTCAATCCCTGGGTTGGGAGGATCCCCTGGAGGAAGGCATGGCAACCCATTCCAGTATTCTTGCCCGGAGAATCCCCATGGACAGAGGAGCCTAGCAGGCTACAGTCCATAGGGTTGCAGAGTTGGGCACAACTGAGCACAGCACACAATATTGCTTCTGTTTTATGTTCTTTGGGTTTTTTGGATGGAAGGCATGTGGGATCTTCATTCGCCATCTAGGGATTGAACCTGCACCTGCTGCACCACCAGGGAAGTCCCTCTCCATCTCCTTGAATCTAGTCTGCATATCTGAGAGAATTCTGATTAGAGTTTACATGACATTGGCATCTGCTCCTATCACTTCATGGCAAATAGAAGGGGAAAAGCTGAAAGCAGTGACAGATTTTGTTTTGTTGGTCTCCAATCACTGCAGATGATGACTGCAGCCATGAAATTAAAGGTTGCTTGCTCCCTTGGAAGGAAAGCTATGAGATAGCTAGGCAGGGTATTAGAAACCAGAGACATCACTTTGCTGACAAAAGTCCGTGTAGTCAAAGCTATGGTTTTTCCAGTAGTCATGTACAGATGTGAGAGTTGGGCCAAAAAGAAGGTTGATCACCAAAGAATTGATGCTTTCGAATTGTGTTGCTGGAGAAGACTCTTGAGAGTCCTTTGGACAGCAAGATCAAACCAGTCAATCCTAAAAGAAATCAACCCTGAATATTCACTGGAAGGACTGATGCTGAAGCTGAAGCTCCAATACATTGGCCACCTGATGTGAAGAGCTGACTCACTGGAAAAAATCTTGATGCTGGGAAAAATTGAGGGTGGGAGGAGAAGGGGATGACAGAGAATGAGATGGCTGGATGACATCACCAACTCAGTAGATATGAGTCTGAGTAAGCTCCGGGAGTTGGTGATGGACAGGGAGGCTTGACATGCTGCAGTCCATGGGGTCGCAAAAAGTAGGACACAACTTAGGGACTGAGCCACAACAACACTGGTGCACCATAACACTGGGGCCCAAGGGCCATTCCCATAGCAAAATCCCACCTTTTACACCTGTATTAAATGAAGGGATTGGTGGAAGTTCAAATCCATGTTAACATATGACTTTAATCAGAGACTGAATATGACCCCTTGTTAATAATTTGGCATATGAAACATTTGAAAAACAAAACACTTTTGTTGTCGTGAAGAGAGGTGCTAGAATTCACCCTCATCCCCTCATCCTGAATGTGCATTTTACATAAAATTACTCAGATTTTCTAATAAGTTTAATAGTATGCTGTTATAACATAATTGTAATATAATAGCAGAAGCATTATCAATGCTAAGTACTCTTCAATTTAGAATACATGAATAAATTCTCTAAAACTCTTGAGAAAAATATGCATTTTCCCAGCTAAATAATCTTTAAGTTCAAAAGGTAACAGAAATATTTCTTCTTATATGGAAATGGATATCTATGGGAGTAGAGTTTTGATAAGCATTTGTGAATTCCATGCTGGTAGATTTTAAAACCTCCTTGGCAAGCTCAGCTCAGTGCTCTGTGATGACCTAGAGGGGTGGGATGGGGGGTGGTTAGGAGAGAGAGGCTGAAGAGGGAGGGGATATATGTATACTTATAGCTGATTCATGGTGTTATATAGCAGAAACTAATACAACACTGTAAAGCAATTATCCCCTAATTTAAAAAAGTTTTAATGCCTCCTTGGTGACCTCATGGCAACTAGGGATACTATGCACATTTCTACCTAGGGGCCAAAGTAAGAGTGTCTGCAGAATTATGTATCCATTAAGGTAACAAGGCTATGGTTTTTCCAGTGGTCATGTATGAATGTGAGAGTTGGACTGTGAAAAAAGCTGAGTGCCGAAGAATTGATGCTTTTGAACTGTGGTGTTGGAGAAGACTCTTGAGAGTCCCTTGGACTGCAAGGAGATCCAACCAGTCCATTCTGAAGGAGATCAGCCCTGGGATTTCTTTGGAAGGACTGATGCTAAAGCTGAAACTCCAGTACTTTGGCCACCTCATGTGAAGAGTTGACTCATTGGAAAAGACCCTGATGTTGGGAGGGATTGGGGGCAGGAGGAAAATGGGACAACAGAGGATGAGATGGCTGGATGGCATCACTGACTAGATGGATGTAAGTTTGAGTGAACTCCGGGAGATGGTGATGGACAGGGAGGCCTGGTGTGCTGCAATTCATGGGGTCGCAAAGAGTCTGACACAACTGAGCTACTGAACTGAAGGTAACATTAACTTTGTCATTTCAACATAGAGCATCCAAGGTCACCCTGGATGCTGACAACCAGCCAGTATATGGGAAAAACAGAAAGAGTAGAGAAGGGAGGTGAGCTTTTTAGATTGGCCTAATTGTTACCCACACCCCTTCCACCAGCATTATTGGCAAGGACTTGTCAGGAAAGCCCCACCTAAATGCAAAGGGAACTGAGAAATGGTAGTTCTTGTCTGTGGAGTCACTTCCCAGTGACATCTCAGGAATGATGGAAGGACAATACAGTTATTTGGAGGCTAGCTAAGTGACTTTGTCAAAGTTGTACTGTGGTAGTAACTAAGTTCTTATCTCAACTCCAAACTCTGCTTTGTAATGCCAGCAGTAAGGCACTACAAGCCACATTTCTGCTTTGTTGGCCAACTCTATGTTGTTCAGTTGCTCAGTTGTGTCTGACTCTTTGAGACCTCATGGACGCCAGGCTTCCTTGTCCATCACTATCTCCCGGAGTTTGTTTAAATTCATGCCCATTGAGTCAGTGATGCCATCCAACCATCTCATCCTCTGTTTCCCCCTTCTCCTCCTGCCCTCAGTCTTTCCCAGCATCAGGGTCTTTTCAAATGAGTCAGCTCTTCACATCAGATGGCTAAAGTATTGGAGCTTCAGCTTGAGCATCAGTCCTTACAATGACTATTCAGGACTGATTCCCTTTAGGATGGACTGGTTGGATCTCCTTGCAGTCCAAGAGACTCTCAGGAGTCTTCTCCAACACCACAGTTCAAAAGCATCAATTCTTCAGTGCTCAGTCTTCTTTATGGTCCAACTCTCACATCCCTTCTTGACTAGTGGAAAAACTGTAGCTTTGTTAGGTTCTGCCAGTAGGGGGCAGTAGAAGGAGACCACACTGGAGAAGGTAGAGACTTCCTGCCTATTTGCTTACTGTGGACTTCCCTGGTGGCTCAGATGGTAAAGCGTCTGTCTACATTGTGGGAGACCTGGATTGAAGCTCTGGGTTGGGAAGATCCCCTGGAGAAGGAAATAGCAATACACTCCAATACTATTGCCTAGAAAATCCCATGGACAGAGGAGCCTGGTAGGTCCCAGTTTATGGGGTCGCAAAGAGTCGGACACGACTGAGCAACTTCATTTATTTCATTTTTTGTGGTTTCTGTATCACTGCAGCCTTGTGTGTTTCACCCTGCAAACAGCAGTGCCTTCCTGTAGCGTCAGCTGAATCTGGTTGCAGTTTTTCCAGCACTTGGAAGAATCTGCCTCATCATGTCTGCTCAGAGACACTACCAACAATCTGTCCCCTCTCTTCAGAAGTCTTAGTTCCAGCAACACAGGCACCTTTCTCCAAACTCAGACATCTTGGCACCAGTTGGCAAGTACCTCCTTTTCAGAAGCCTGAGGTTTAGCTCCAGGGAGCCCCTCTCCCAAGTTCTAGTAATTACAAACTCTTCTCTTCCCACACCCCCAAAGCTCCAGGGTGATAGCTGCTCCCTGCAGTTTTTACCTTTGTGATACCTTAGAGGAACACTATCCAATAAAAATATAATGTGAATACTAGTTTTTAATTTTCTAGTAGCCACGTTAAAAAAGTTTTTTACAATGGTGAAATTACTTTTAATGATGTATCGTGTATATCAATCTGATCTGCTTTCATTTCAGTATATGATCACTGTAAAATTATTAATGAGATATTTTTATATGAAGTCTTTGAAATCTGGTATGTCTTTTATACTTACAGCACATTTCAATGTGGAGGATAAGTTTCACCAGGACTATTTGATCTATACTTAGATTTCATAAAATTTACAGTTGAAAATATAGATTCACCAAATCAAGTTGTTCCAAACGTATGTCAAAGTTTTCTAATAATTTAATTGAGTATCAATTTGTAATTTTTATTTGGAAATAACTGTGCCTCTACTTAATTGTATTGTGCCAATTAATTGTCTTGTTTTGACAATGACTCTAATTATGGAAAATATCGCTGATGAGGGACGCTAGATGGTCAGTACATGCAACCTCTCTGTAGTATTTTCTGGCTTTTTTTGCAATTTCTTGTGAAGGCACAGTTGAGTTTTAAGAGTTCTTGACATATTCTGTATACAAATCCTTTGTTAGAGATGTGATTTACAAATATATTTTCCCAGTCCATAGCTTGTCTTTTTATCTTCCTAACAGGGTATTTCGCAGAGCAAAAGTTTTTTTCATTTTGAGGAAGTTCAATTTATTGATTTTTTTTTCTTTTATGTGTTGTGCTTTTAGTGTCATGTGTAAGAACTCTTCGCCTAACCCTAGGTCATGAATATTTTCTGCTATGTTTTTTTCTAAAATTTTATAATTTTATATTTAAATCTGTGATCCAATTTGAGTCAATTTTTATGTAAGGTATGAGGTTTAGGTCTAGTTTTATTAGTATATTTAATATCTTTGCCTATGGATGTCCATAAAAGAAAGATTGAAGCAGGAGGAAAAGGGGGTGACAGAAGATGACAGCCATCTCATGGACCAATGAGACTAATGAACCAATGAGATGGTCCATTGACTCAACGGACACGAGTTTGAGTAAACTCTGGGAAGTCCCTGTAATACACCTTAAAATCAGGTAATGTAAACCACCTGAACGTGCTCTTTCCTCAAAGTTGCTTTGACAGTTCTCAGTCATTTCCATTTACATATGAATTTTCAAATCAACTTGTCATTTTCTATAAAAGTTCTTATTGGGAATTTGAAAGGGATTGTATTAAATCTATAAATCAATATGGGAAGAATTGTTGTCTGAACAATATTGAGTCTTCTAACCCATAAATAAGGTATAAAGCACTTTTTAGATTTTCTTTAGTTTCTCCCAGCAAAGCTTTATCGTTTTCAGCATACAAGTTTTGCACATCTTTTCTTGCCCAAATGCTTTGACCAGAACCTCTANATTAAATCTATAAATCAATATGGGAAGAATTGTTGTCTGAACAATATTGAGTCTTCTAACCCATAAATAAGGTATAAAGCACTTTTTAGATTTTCTTTAGTTTCTCCCAGCAAAGCTTTATCGTTTTCAGCATACAAGTTTTGCACATCTTTTCTTGCCCAAATGCTTTGACCAGAACCTCTAGTCAGCGCTAATATAAACAGTGAGATTGGACATCTTGATTTATTACTGATCTTCTTATAGGGGAAGAACTCAATCTTTCAGTATTAAGTATGATGTTAGGTATAGGTTCTTCATAGATGCTCTTTATCAGGTTGATGAAGTTCCTTTGTATTCCTAGCTTGCTGAGAGTTTATTATCAGTAATAGATGAAAGAGCTGAGAAGTGGAGGCTTTAGACCTCACCCTACCTTAGTCAGAGTTGTTCTGTTTTATGTTTTAAGTGTGGATTTTCTCTGTGAAATGTGTTTACAAAATGAATTCAACTCCTAATAAGAAAAAAAGTTTGAATAACACTACCTTATACAATAGGCAAATGTATTAGTCAGGCAAATTCTATTAGTCCAGAAAAATAGAAACAGTAAGATAGACAGATAGATATGTGTGTGTGTATAATATAATGAGGAATTGGTTCACAATATTATGAAAGTAATAAGTCACAAGATCTGCTGTCTGCAAAACTGGAGGCTAAGGAAAGCCAGTGGTATAATTCTTAGAGAATGGATGAATTCCAGTCCAAGTCCGAAGGCCTGAGAACCAGAGAAGCCAGTGCTGTAAATCTCAGTACAAGGGCAGAAGATCAATGTCCCAGCTCAGTCAAGCATACAAGAAGCAAAAGGGATGAGTGCCTCCTTCTACCTGGTGTTCTATTCAGGCCCTTGATGGATTTGATGATGCCCACATTGGGGAGGGCAGTCTCCTTTCCTGAGTCCACCAATTCAAATGTTAATCTCATCCAGAAATACCCTCATAGACACACCCAGAAATGATCTTTAATCTGAGCACCCCTTAGGTCAATCAAGTTGACACATAAATTAAATCATCACAGTAAGTTGATTCATGTTGATGTATGGCAAAACCAATACAATATTGTAAAGTAATTAGCCTCCAATTAAAATAAATAAATTTATATTTTAAAAAATAATAAATTTTCCAATGAACTAGGAACACATAGGGAAATCTTTTGAAAGACTATTCCTACATCCTTTGTAAAATCTAAAGGATTCTGAGGCCATACTTGAAAACGCAGGTTCTGGGAATTCCCTGGTGATCCAGTGGTTAGGACTGTGTACTTTCACTGCCTAAGGCATGGGTTCAATCCTGGGCTGGGGAACCAAGATCTTAAGTGTGGCATGGCCAAAACAAACAAACAAAAGCCAACAAAAAACCCCACTGATTCTCAGCCTCTTAAGTAGAGTTGTAAGACTGAGAGGGAACTTTCCAGAGAAGATTTCTCTCACCTTCCACCCCCAGGGATGGTAGTGCTAGAGAGAAGATGTGGCAAGTCTAGAGAAGACATCTCTCACTGTTCTATATCTTAGCAACAAGACAGAAGTTCTGCACAGCCCTGGAGTCCCTTAGGATCACAGACTGCTTGAGGGCAGGAACTGTATTACTTTCTTTACTGTAGCTCCTCCGGCTGTCTCTCACAGTTCTTGAAACATTTCCTGTGCTCAATGGATAAATAAATGGTACATGAGCAAATAATTTTTCCATCCTACCATCTCTTGCCCCTTACTTTTTGAGCTCACTGGGCCCAGCTCTAGACAGACTTGTGAAACAGATTAAGTTTGCTTTTGGTGCCCTTTGCTGAGCAGGTGGTCCTGTCTCCTGAGTGCCCATTGTGTCCTCTGACTCACAATGGTTTCACTCTCAAATCCCAGAAAATCCCAGAAAGACCTGTTCTTCCTAGGCAGCATCGCATACCTCACCTGAGCTCCCTCATTATGTGTCCCTTATCTTGCATTCTTCAAAGGTTTCACAAAATTAGGGTTAGGCCACCTGGCCAATGAGCATTACAGAGAAGAGAGCCTTCAAACTCTTGCCTCGGCATGCGACTTGGGCATCCATAGCACTTTCCTCCATCTCTCATCTTCTTTAAGCACTGAGCCCACCCATGGTGAGCAGTACTTACCCACCTCCTAAGCCCCTTTTTCTCTCTCTGAGGACAGTTTTGTGTGATCCTGGGGTTGTTTGGTTTTTAAGGGCAGGTAAGCCTCAAGAATAGAGCAAGCCCTGCTTGGATCAGTGTATCTTTGTTATTTGTTGGGAAAATAAGGTATTCATCATACTGAATGACACTGTATTTAATTAAAATGACCTATGATCACAATGTATTGATTACTTTTCTTCGGAAATTCATAAACTGGCTTTGAAAACAATTCCAAAGAAGGAATTACAAAAGGTTTCGAGCAATAGAAGCGTCCCAGGGCAGTATCTTTGAAAGACTAGTTCATTTATATGTTTATATTGAAAATGTGTTTAGAGAAAACTCAAATATTTCTCTTGAAAATTATTGAACATCTACTCTAGGGAGCAGAGTGTGCTATTTAGAGGTTAAGAGCATTATGCTGGACCTGGACTGCTTGGGTTTTAATCCTGTGTCTGTACTTAAGTTACCTGTATAGTCTTGGACAAGTTACTCAACCTGTTGTTTCTTCATTTGTAAAATCAGGATAGTCCTTCTCACATAAGGTCACTGTGACAAATCAGTTGAGTTAATCTAAACACATAAAGTGCTTAGAATGCAGGACCTGGTACATAATAAGGGCTTATTTTCTTGTGCTGCAAAATCACTGCGGATGGTGACTGCAGCCACAAAATTAAAAGACACTTGTTCCTTCGAAGAAAAGCTATGACAAACCTAGACAGCATATTAAAAAGCAGAGACATTACTTTGACGACAAAGGTCTGTCTTGTTAAAGCTATGGTTTTTTTCCAGTAGTCAGTCACGTATGGATGTGAGAGTTGGACCATAAAGAAGGCTGAACACTGAAGAATCAATGCTTTTGAATTGCAGTGTTGGAGAAGACTCTTGAGAGTCCCTTGGAATGCAAGGAGATCAAACCAGTGAATCCTAAAGGAAATCAACCCTGAATATTCATTGGAAGAACTAATCCTGAAGCTGAAGCTCCAATACTTTGGCCACTTGATGCAAAGAACTGACTCATTGGAAAAGATTCTGATGCTGGGAAAGACTGAGGGCAAGAGGAGCAGTGGGTGACAGAGGATAAGATGGTTGTATAGCATCATTAACTCAATGGACATGAGTTTGAGCAGACTCTGGGAGATAGTGATGGACAAAGGAGCCTGGCGTGCTGCAGTCCATGGGGTCACAAAGAGTTGGACACAACTTAGCGGCTGAACAACAACATATAGTAAGGGCACAATGAGTTGTTATTATCATAACAATGTTTGAGGCATTGTGTTAGAAAACACTTAAGGTAATACTTAAAAGGCATATCCCTACCTTTAGGAAGTTCACAGTCTAATAGGAAATACGATGTATAATTTATGTCATAATAAAATTTGATGGGTGCTCTCAGAAATGCCAATGGTCATGATGGGAAGAACAGCTGACACGAAGAGGGCTCTAGTAGGGAGAACATCTCAGTACAGTTCTATAAGCGCTGAACACCCTCTACTTCATTCAGAACATTGTGTCCTGAGAATAAGAGTGTCAGTACAACCAGATGCTTGATATTCATAGTAGTGATGAGAACAGAAGGACCTGACAGTAGAGATCACACTTTTTACTAAAATGCTTCCCCCTTTTAAAACAAAAAGCACAAAACACAAAAGAATGGTTTGCAGTGTCAGTCCCTGTGAAAGTATTTAGTGCTCGTCCCTTCACTCCAAATAGAAACCTGTCTGGACAGAGAATTCATAGACTCTATCATCAATATATCTCTCTGTTTACAGTTCTCGTTTCAAAAACTGACATACAGTATTGCTCTGATCCTGAAAGAATTGAATAATCTAGAAGAATTTGCCTTTTTACCAAGAGAGTTTAGTGATTTACTCTGGATTAGAATTGCATCAAAATTTTAAGAATAGTAACATTAAATAATGAGATAATTTACACTTGAGGAGTCCATTGTTTCATTACTGTATCACTTTTATGGTGCAGAAATTAGTTTTTTCAATTAAAATATTGGTTGCCTTTTTTTTAAACCAGAGTTTCCCCCTCTCAGAAATAGTTATGAAGATGACAATTTGTGTTGCAATCAGTTATTTTGTATGATTCATGAAGAAACACTTTAAAAATAACTTTGTAATGAAGATGGAAAACTGTTTCTTCACGATTATGATTCATCATAATTATTTTTGAACATTTGGTAAATCCTATTTTGGGGAATTTTAAGAAGTGCTTTAAAACTCTCTCAAAGCCTGTTTAAGGCCCTCAATTATGAATTCTGCAAAAGCTTCACTTTGTGAAGAAATGGGCTTGAGGTCGTAAGCATAGTATGAGACAGTGTGGTTAGATGTTTCTGCCCTCTCTTCATCTTTTCAGTTTCTCGTCTGAGAATTGGAAAGTCAAAGGATTATTTGGGGGAATTAAAGTAATTGCAAAGAAAAAGAGCACAGGCCTGCAACCTTTCCAAAATGGAATCTTCTGTGCTTCTGTGCCCAAGGGGCAAGCAGTGGGTGGGGTATGTACTGAAAGGTTTCTCTTTCACAAGAGAGAAAGGTGAGATTCCCATACCAATTCTTAAGAGAACTGTGATGGAGCCACAGATGTGTTTTCTTAAGAAAGGGAGAGAGAATATGGCAGTCGTAACTGGAGCCACCACATGCTATACTTGGCGTTTGTTCCAGATTTGCTAGGTTGAACTGAATTTCCTGCTTAAAGTTTGTAATTACTATTTGGAGAATGGGCAACATACCATTCCAAGTTGTACAGAATGAGCATACAGCTGTCATCTTCATTTTCCTCCAAAGGCTATTTCCTCCAAACAGTTGATCCTAAAGTGAAGGATTTTATTCTGCTCTGTAGCTCATAGAATAGAGCAATCATAAAGTGTATTGATGTTGGCCAGAAAATCTGCATTCTGAGCATGTGTATGATTAACACCCTTATTGAATACAAATGATGCCAAGAGTTTCCAACCTTACCTGGAACTTCCTAAGGGTAGTGAAAATGAATTTCTCACCAACTATGGCTGCTATAATTCCTGGTGCACTACTTTTTTATTTATCTTATTTATTTTTGCCTGTGCTGGGTCTTTGTTGCTGCCCAGGCTTTCCCTAATTGCAAGGAGTGGGTTCTTCTCTTATTGGGGAGCACAGGCTCTAGGACACTTGGGCTTCAATAATTGCGGCACATGGGCTCAGTAGTTGCAGCTCCTGGGTTCTAAAGCATGGGCTTAATAGCTGCAACAATAGACTTAAATGCTCTGTGGTATGTGGGGTGTTCCCAGATCAGGGATTAAACCCTTGTCTCCTGCACACTGGCAGATGGATTCTTGACCACTGAGCCACCAGGAAAGCTATACTGCTTTTATTTTTTAATCTATTTAACTATAGTTGATCAATAATATTGCATTAGTTTCAGGTGTACAGCTTCAGATTCTTTTTCATTATAGGTTATTACAAGATATTTAATATAGTTCCCTGTGCTATACAGCAAATCCTGTTGTTTATTTTATGTACATTGATGTGTATCTATTAGTTCCATACTCCTAATTTATCCCTCCCCTACTCTTTCCCCTTTGGTAACCATAAGTTTATTTTCTATGTCTTTGAGTCTGTTTCTGTTCTGTAAATAAGTTGATTTGGTTTTTTTTACATTCCACATATAAATGATATTATGTATTTGTCTTTCTCTGACTTATTTCACTTAGTATGATATGCAAATGGCAGTATTTCGTTTTTCTTGTGGTTGAGTTATATTCTATTATACGTATGTGTGTGTGTATACACACATATACCACATCTTCTTTATCTGTTCACCTGTCGATGAACACTAAGATGTCCATGACTTTGCTATTGTAAATGGTGCTACAATGAACATTGAGGTGCATGTATCTTTTTGAATTAGAGTCTTCATCTTTTCCAGACATATGCCCAGGAGTGGGATTGCTAGATATGGTAGTTCTATTCTTAGTTTTTTAAGGAACCTCCAGACTGTTTTTCATAGTGTCTGTACCAATTTACATTATCACAATGCAGAAGGGTTTCCCTTTCTCTATACCCTCTCTAGTACTTTGATAATAGCCATTCTGACCAGTGTGAGGTGCTACCTCATAGTTTTCATATGCGTTTCTCTAGTAATTAGCAATGTTGAGCATCTTTTCATGTGCCTCTTGGCCATCTGTATGTTGTCTTTAGAGAAATCTCTAATTAGGTTGGACTTAGTGACTTTATTCTAATGTAGAGAATATGGCAAAATGATGGGATGGCGCTTCTGTGATTAGGTTACAGAAGATTGTGACTTCTATCCCCCTGGCACTCTCTTTTGCTCTCTTACTGTAATGAAGCTTGATGCCATATTTCCACGTGCTATATGGAGAGACCCACATGCCAGAGACTCAAGGAGGCCTGCGGCCAACAGCTTATGAGGAACTGAATCCTTTGTCCAACAGCGTATGAAAAACAGAATCCTGCAAACAACCATGTGAATAAACTTGGAAGCAGATACTTCTCAGTAGAACCTTCAGGTGAAGCAGCATCCCTGGCCAGTGCCTTGATTGCAGGCTTGTGAGAGGCCCTGACACAGATGACCTAGCTAAGGCATGCCTGGATTCCTGAAAGTGTGTTTTAAGCAGCTAAGTTTTGGGAGTAATTGGTTATACTACATACTAACTAGTACACCTCCCAAGAGATAACCACTATGCTAAGTGTGGTGTCATCATCATATGTGTTAGTCAGTCAGCTGTGTCTGACTCTTTATGACCCCATGGAGTGTAGCCTGCTAGGCTCCTCTGTCCATGGGATTTTCCGAGCAAGAATACTAGAGTGGGTTGCCATTTCCTTCTCCAGGGTATCTTCCTGACCCAGGGATTGAACTTAGGTCTCCTGCATTGCAGGCAGACTCTTTACCATCTGAGCCACCAGGGAAAATCTTAACATTCCCATACATGTGTTTGTATATATGCTACATTTGTATGTATCATTTCTATGTATGCCTGTACACACATTATATATATATATATGTGCATATATATATATACACACATTACTATATATATAGTATGTATATACATGTAATACAATTACTTTTACAATTAAGAACATGTAATACAATTACTATATAGATATACGTGTATATATATATTGTTGTTCAGTCACTCAGTCGTGTCTGACTCTTTGCAACCCTATGGACTGCAGCATGCCAGGCTTCACTGTTCCTCATCTCTCAGAGTTTGCTCAAACTCATGTCCATTGAATTGGTAATGCCATCCAACCATTTCATCCTCTGTTGTCCACTTCTCTTGCCCTCAATCTTTCCTAGTGTCAGGGTCTTTTCCACTGAGTTGGCTCTTTGCATCAGGTGACCAAAGTATTGGTGCTTCAGATTCAGTATTAGCCCTTTCAGTGAATATTCACGGTTACAGTATTACCCTTATGCCAAAACCAAAGACATCACAAGGAAAGAAAATTATAGATTATTGTCTTTTATGACTACAGGTACAAAAATCCTGAACAGAATACTGGCAAACTGAATCTGACAATATATAAAAGACTTACGGAGAAGGAAATGGCAACCCACTCCAGTACTCTTGCCTGGAAAATCCCATGGACTGAGGAGCCTGGTAGGCTACAGTCCATGGGGTCGCAAAGAGTTGGACACGACTGAGCGACTTCACTTATGCACTATGAAAAATGGGATTTATCCTAGGAATGTACAGTTGGCTTAACATCTGAAAATAAATTAATGTAGTATATTGTAATGATTGAATAAAAAACAGAATCACATGATCATCTCAATAGATTAAAAAAAAGAATTTGACAAAATCCAATAGCCTTTTATGATAGAAACACTCAACAAACTAGAGATAGAAAAGAACTTTCTCACCTTGACAAAGGACTTCTATGAACCACAGCTAATCTACTTAATGATGAAAGTATAGGTGCTTTATACCCTTACACTTAGAAACAAAACAATGTCTGCAGCTCAACAATTTAGTGGAATTCTATCCAGGGAAAGTAGGTGGGAAAAAAAGAAATAAAAGGCAGCCACATTGGAAAGGGAAAAGTAACATTATCTCTATTTGCAGATGACATGATTTTGTATGTAGAAAATCTCAAGGAATCTACAAAGAAAACAAAACACCTATTATAAATAACTAAAAAGTTCAGCATGATTGCAGAATACAGGATCAATATACAATAATCAATTGTGTGTCTGTATACTTACAATGAATAATCCTAGAAGATTACAAAGACAGTTTAATTTACAGTAGCATCAAAAAGAATGAAATATTTAGGAATAAAGCTAAGAGAAGGAATACACAACTTATACTCTGAAAATTACAAGACACTACTGAAAGAAATGATTTGGGAACACATTCTATGCTCATAGATTGGAAGACAATATTATTAAGATGGCAGTTCTTTCCAAATTGATCTATGGATTTGATGCAATCTATATAAGAATCTCAGCTGGCTTCTCTTTAGCAAATGGCAAGCTGATTTTAAAATTCACAAGGAATTGCACATGACACAGAATAGTCAAAGGAATCTTGAAAACGAAGAACAGGGAGGAGACATATGAATACCTATGGCTGATTCATATTGATGTTTGACAGAAACCAACACAATTCTGTAAAGCATTTATCCTTCAGTTAAAAAAAAAAATCCAACAATTCACTTCCAAGAGTTGAAGAATATCATCCTTCCAAGAGAAAGGAAAATATATGCCCACAAAAAACCTTGTGTATAGCAGCATTATTCATAATAACCAAAAGGTAGGTATGTGTGTGCGTGCTCAATAATTCAGTCCTCTATGACTCTTTGTGACCCCATGGACTGTAGCCTGCCAGGCTCCTCTGTCCATGGAATTTTCCAAGCAAGAACACTGGAGTGGGTTGTCATATCCTACTCCAGGGGATCCTACTGACCCAGGGATTGAACCTGTTTCTCTTGGGTCTCCTGCATTGGCGGGTGGATTCTTTACTACTGGCGCCACCTGGGAAGCCCCAAACAACCCAAATGTCCATTGACTGATGAATGCATAAATATAAAGTGCTATACCCATATGATGGAACATTGTTTGGCCATAAAAAGAACAAAGTGCTTACCGATACAGGCTACAACATGGATGCACCTTGGAAAACATTACACTGAGTCGAAGAAGCCAGTTACAAAAGACCACATATTATATGATTCCATTTGTTTGAAATGTCCAGAATAAGGAAATCTATAGACAGAGAGTAGATTGGTAGTTGCTTAGGGCTGGAGGGAATAGAAAACTAAAGGCTATGAGATTTCTTTCTGAGGTGATGAAAATGTTCTAACATTAGTGATGATCACACATGTTGGTGAATAGACTAAAAACCATTGAATTGTATAATTGAAATGGATGAATGTGAATTATAATTAATTATACTGTTTATGGATATGAATTATATCTCAATAAAGTTGTTTTAAAAATAAGCTGGTCATTCACAGGGCTCATCTCATTTGCTTTCCATTTCTCTAGGATCACTGTTCATTGTTGCCTAATATATAGTGTCTTGAAAATTGTTGCTTCATACCGTCTGGATTTTTTTCTTTCGGTTGTTTCATGTGGGAGGGTACGTACAAATTCTACTGTGCTGTCTTAGCTAGATGTAGCAATCTCCCTATTTTTTAATTGAGAAAACTGAGGCCAAAAGTAGCTAACTGGCTTACCAAAGTTCATACTAGTTAGTGGCAGAATCAGGTCTATAACCAGGATTTCCTGATCTCTCAATCTGAAGTAGAAACAGGATTGCTTCTCACCTCTGCAGCTTCTAGGGCAACTTGAGAGCTGAAGGTTAGTTACCCAGTCCAAGTGAATGTCTGGCCTTGTGGATCCCTAAACCGTCCATCAGCTCTCTGCCTTCCCTTCAANGGAGAGACGAAAGTCCTGGGGTAAAGAGCACAGGGTGCTGAGTCCCAGCCCCTTCTCTGTTCACGGAAGCCGCAGAAGGTAGGGAGCCAGCAGACCTGAGGGAGTCTCTGCACTCGACCTGGCCTGCACATCTCAAGGGGGTCACTGCCACGCCTGTGGCCTGGAGCCCAGCCCCTGGGAGTGGAGTGGAGTGTCAGGGCTCCATCCTTCCTGCTGAGCAGAAGTTCGGCCCTGAGGGGCCCTGGTGCTGGCCGAGTCAGAACTGTCAATGGCCCCTTTTCACTCACAGGCTCCCCTAGCTTGTGGGGTTTGAAGCAAGAATAATTGTGTCATCTCACTGTCTGGGTGGAGAAGGTCACACCATTCATAGACACTGCTCCTCCCCTATCTCCTCCATGCCTCAGGATAGGTATAGTGCCGGGTGGGCTTTTTTCATAAACTGTAAATTCACCTTCTTCATTTTTCCTCTTCCTGCTGGTTTTATAACAAAGAATTGCACTTCCCCCAACCAAAGAAAATCTTAGCCAGTACAAGTGTCTGAGAGAGAACCAAACATTCCCATGTATCTTGGTCGGCAGTTTAAGTCTGATAACACCGTGCTCAGCAACTACAGAGCAGGGACATATACCCTGCTGAACAAACAGTTGGGTTTCAGGGCAAATCCCTAATATCTATGAGCATCTTATGGGGTTAGAAACCCATTTGACCCAACATTCATGACAGAGTGGTTTTTCACAATTTAAAGGAATATTTATTTAAAGAGGTTCCAAAGTTATTGAATCTGAGTGACTATGCATTTGCTTGTTCTCTTCCCCTGGGTTTTCAAATAGTTGTTTGTAGAAAGAAAGTAACTCATTCTATCCCATAGCTAATTCATGGCTAAGCTTAGGACTTGGGCTCACTCTTTCTGAGTCCAGGACTCTTCATCTGAGCCTCCCTGGGATTTGGTTAGGGTTTGCTTCCAGGCTGAGGTTTAAACACTAAGTGGAATGGAAGGAAAAGAATATGTCTTAAAGCTCAGAGGTGTGAAGCCTTAGGACATTGACAACCAATGAAAAACTCAGATAAAGTGCCTCTGAGAGGATTATATGCTGCAAAGCAGTCAATGGGGAAACAGGACTTGAGTTCCTGCAAGGGGATTTATACATAAAGATCTAGGGACTCGTCTAACAGCATATTTGGGAGGAGTGAACAGGAGATGTCAGGGTGGAAAGTCAAGAGTCCTGATAAGATTCTTTCTGGCTCTGGGACCTTGTACAAATTATTTCACCTTCTTCAGCCTCTGCAGCTCATCTCAAATGAAGGAATGATGCTAATACCAGAGTTATTTCCAGTCAATTGAGGTCATCCCATCAGTCCCTACCTCTGCTCCATGTTATCCTAAATGTATTTTGAACCCCCCACTTCTCTCTGTCCTTGTGGTTCCTTCTTTAGTTCATCTTTCTACCTGGTCTGCCCCAGGCTGCATCCTTTACATTCTGCTCTACACATTGTAGCCAAAGAGATCTATCTTTCTAAAACTCAAAGCCAGTTACATGGCGAAGCTGCTTAAAACCCTTCAATAGCTTCTTATTACTCTCAGGATAAGACCCAAATCCTGGCCCTGGTCTACAAGGCCTTTCATTTTTTGGCACCTGTCTATCTCTCCAGGCTTATCTCACACTGCTCCTCTCTCTTAAGTTCCAGGCTCAAGCCACAATAAACTAGTAGCTGTTCCCCAATAAGGCAGCCTCTCTCACCTCCAGTTTTTGCATAGCTTTTGCTTCTAGCTAGAACACTCAGCCTGCTTCAGCACCCTGTCCTCCCCCTAACCCTGTAGTTCTGTGGAATCCAGTATCCATTCCACCCACCTGGGAAGTCCTCACCTGCTCCTCTGTGCTCCCCAGCATCCCATGCTTCTGACTCCTTGGCACTCATGGCCCTGATTGAAATGACCTTATGCCTTGCTTTCTCTGACTCAGCTTTGCAGGATTGTGACTTATTCATCATTATGTTTCCAGCAAAGAGAAGTTGAATGAACGATGTATGTTGAAATGATTCATAAACTGCAACTTGCTACACCAGTGTTAATAAGTATTATGTAATATTATGGTGTTCAGGTTGGTTATTTAATATTGTTGGCCTACTCACCCATTTGATAATAACTAATATCAGATTTCAATTACATCATCCTGGTCCCTTATTATGCCCAACACTAACTAATAAAGGTTACCACTTATTGAGCAGCTAATCTAGGCTAGATTCTGTGGTGAGATTTTAGATGTGATCTCATTTATTCCTCATTATATTAGTTTGGCCAGAAAGTTCATTCAGGTTTTTTACAAACAAACTCAAATGAACTTTCTGGCCAATCCAGTAGCAAGCTAGGTGCTATTATAAGCATTATTCCCATTTTTCAGATGAAAAAAGTAAGGCAAGCTCAAAGAGGTTAGTTAGCTTTCCCAATATCAAAGAGCCAGATTTTGAATCCAGAAACTTTGAGTTCATGATCCAAACCCTGGTTCTAATCATCGCCCAGTTCTGCCAAAGTTTCAGATAAGGACGCTATCAACAGAGTGAGAAGCAACCCATGGAATGGGAGAAAATATTTACAAATCACATATTTGAGAAGGGATTAATATACAGACTACACAGAAAACACTTAAACCCAACAACAAAACAACAAACAACCCAGTTTTTTTTATTGTTGTTTTAAATTGAGATATAGTTGATATACATTATATGTTACAGATGTACTATACAGTGATTCACAATTTTTACAAATTATTTTTCATTTATAGTTATAAAATATTGGCTATATTCCCTATGTTGTATTATATATGTCCTTACAGCTTATTTTATACATAATAGTTTGTGCCCCTTAATCCTCTACTCCTATGTTGCCCTTCCTCCTTTCCCTTTCCTCACTGGTAGCCACTAGTTTATTCTCTATATCTGTGAATCTCCTTTTTTTGGTTATATTCACTAGTTGGTATTTTTTAGATTCCACATATAAGTGAAATCATACAGTACTCGTCTTTCTCTGTCTGACTTATTTCACTTATCACAATACCCTCTAATTCCATCCACGTTGTTGCAAATGGCAAAATTTCATTCAGCCACATACAATCTTATTTTAAAATAGGAAGACTTAATAGACATGTCTTCTAAGAAGATATACAGATGGCCAATAAGCACGTGGAAAGATGCTCAAATCACTAATTGCTGCTGCTGCTGCTGGTGCTAAGTCGCTTCAGTCATGTCTGACTCTGTGCAACCCCATAGACAGCTGCCCACCAGGCTTCCCCGTCCCTGTGATTCTCCAGGCAAGAATACTGGAGTGNATACAGTACTCGTCTTTCTCTGTCTGACTTATTTCACTTATCACAATACCCTCTAATTCCATCCACGTTGTTGCAAATGGCAAAATTTCATTCAGCCACATACAATCTTATTTTAAAATAGGAAGACTTAATAGACATGTCTTCTAAGAAGATATACAGATGGCCAATAAGCACGTGGAAAGATGCTCAAATCACTAATTGCTGCTGCTGCTGCTGGTGCTAAGTCGCTTCAGTCATGTCTGACTCTGTGCAACCCCATAGACAGCTGCCCACCAGGCTTCCCCGTCCCTGTGATTCTCCAGGCAAGAATACTGGAGTGGGTTGCCGTTTCCTTCTCCAATGCATGAAAGTGAAAAGTGAAAGTGAAGTCGCTCAGTCGTGTCCGACTCTTAGCGACCCCGTGGACTGCAGCCTACCAGGCTCCTCTGCCATGAGATTTTCCAGGCAAGAGTACTGGAGTAGGTTGCCATTGCCTTCTCCCACTAATCACTAGATAAACACAAATCAAAATTGCAATGCTATGCCACCTCATACCCCCTAGGGTGACTATTATAAAAAGAAAACAACAGAGAATAACAAATGTTGGCAAGGTATGGAGCAATTGGAACCCATATGCATTGCTGGTAGGAATGTGAAATGGTGCAGCCACTGTGGAAAATAGTACAGTGGATCCTCAAAAACATTAAAAATAGAATTACTGTACATCCAGCAATTCCACTTCTAGGTATATATCCAAAGGAAGTAAAAGCAGGGTCTGGAAGAGATATTTGATACTTGTGTTCATAGCAGTATTATTTACAACAGTCAAAATATGGAAATAATCCAAGTGTCCACTGATGGATAGATGAATATACATACAACAGATTATTTTTTGGCCTTTAAAAGGAAGAAAATTTTGACACATGCTACAACACGAATAAACATTGAAGTCATTATACTAAGTGAAATACGCCAGTCCCAAAAGGACAAATACCACAGGATTCCACTTATTTGAGATACTGAGAGTTGTCAAATTCACAGAGACAGAAAGTCAAATGGTGGTTGCCAGGGCTGGAGGGAGTGGGGAATGGGGTGGTTATTTAATGGGGACAGAGTTCTGGCTTTGCAAAATGAAAAAAAAAAATGTTCTGGAGATGGGTGGTGCCAGTGGTTGCATAAGGATATGAATGAACTTAATACTGAACTGTATGCCTAAAAATAACTAAAATGGTCAATTTTGCATTTTGTATATTTTACCACAATTTATAAAAGAAGATCCAAGCCTTGATTTTAACCATTTCCCAGTCCTGCCCAAGGCTTCTGATATTTTCCTTCTGATGAATGCTTGCTACTTTCCCTCCAAATAACCTGCCTTTTCTTCCTTTTTCCTCCTGACACTAGACTGCTCTCTACCAAGATCTCCAGAGCCTCACATTGGTCAGTGCCCCCAAGCAGGCAGAGTCCGGCTTCAGGCCTCTAGCTTTCTCTCTTTTGGGGAAGAAAATACCTCTACTCTGAAGGCAGCCAGCACATATTTTACTCAAAACAGTCAGCAGATGGCTGTGGATCCCAGGAATCACATCAGGACAAAGCTCGCTGTGCATTTTCCATCACTGGTAGCTATCCCAACAGTGACGTGGGGCATCGTTATTAATAGGTGAAGGACAAAGAGAGAGGGGAAGTGGCTTGGGTTGAGTCACACAGCAAAGTTAGAACTCCCAGCTCCCAGCAACTGGCCTCGCCCTGGGCTCTATCCCGCACACCTGGCACCTCCAGCTCCTTTTCATACTCTGGGCCGTGAACTCTCTGGTTAACCGAGCGGGTCCAACTTGTCTTGCAGAGAAATGAAGCAAAATCTTCCTTGGGACAGTATATTGTGGTCTTCCTGTTTCTATTGATTGGCAGGAAATTGAGTGCCCTCTACTTACTGAATGACCTTGAACATGTCATTGAAAGTCCCTGGACCCTCAGGTTTCCCTTCAGTAAAGTATAGACAAGAGTGCCTACCCCCAGAGAAGCTGCGGATGAGCTAGGGAGAGGATTGGGGTACCCTTATCCAATTTATTCTGCATTATCCTTTACATGGGTGAACTTCAGTCCCAGCTGAGCATGATCACATGGGTGGGCTTTAAAAATACAAATTCCTGGGCCTTGACCAACCTGGCTTACTTGGATTTCTTCTCTGTTCTTCTGGCCAAGTGGCCCCCAGTATGAAGGGAACCCCCTTGAGTTGAGCAGTGGGGTGGTCTTTAACCTTTCTGTTGAAATCTCTCAACTCAGCCTAAAGGAAAGATGGGAGACATTGCGTTCTGTCTCAAGCTCCCCCTTGGACTCCCTGTTCTCCCAATTTTGGCACTTCTCACATATTGCTTGTTATTTTTACTTAACTGTTTCAAATCTTTGCCTCTTACTTCCTTAGTTAGCTATCAGAGGATAAAAACAGTCTCCTGCCCTTCTCTTCTTGCCCCCACAAAATGCCAGCTCCGTTAGCACGTAGTAGCTCTTCAATAAGTATTTGTTGAATGGCAGATCTTGTAATTCATAAATGTGAAATCATTTCTTATTTATTTGGGAGGTGTTCTGTGTCCTTTGGAAGCTTTCTGGTCACGTGGAAAGAACTTTAAACAAAGAGGTAAGAGCCCTAGCTTCCAATCTTGGCACTGTCACAAACTCCCATTGTGACCTGCAGCAAGTTGCCTGCCTTCTCTAGCCCTCAGTCCCTCACTTGAGAAACCAGGACTGATATATAAGTTTCTTTCAGCTCTGGATTTTTTTCAGTACTCTGGTTAGCCTTTTTTGTGTCAATGTCTTTAATGTCCACCACACCTTATTTTTTTTTNTTTTGAACTGTAGTGTTGGAGAAGACTCTTGAGAGTCCCTTGGACTGCAAGGAGATCCAACCAGTCCATTCTGAAGGAGATCAGCCCTGGGATTTCTTTGGAAGGAATGATGCTAAAGCTGAAACTCCAGTACTTTGGCCACCTCATGCGAAGAGTTGACTCATTGGAAAAGACTTTGATGCTGGGAGGGACTGGCGGCAGGAGAAGAAGGGGACGACAGAGGATGAGATGGCTGGATGGCATCACTGACTTGATGAACGTGAATCTGAGTGAACTCCGTGAGTTGGTGATGAACAGGGAAGCCTGGCATGCTGCGATTCATGGGGTCGCAAAGAGTCAGACATGACTGAGTGACTGAACTGAACTGAACTAGGTTATGAGGGTGGAGCCCTCATGAATGTGATTTGTGCACTTAGAAAAGACCTCACAGAGATCCTTGCCCTTTCCACCATGTGAAGTTACAGCAAAAAGACAACTAGCTTGAGTCAGGATGATGATTCTTACCAGACAGTGGATCTGCCAGCACTTTGATCTTGGACTTCCCAGCCTCCAGAAATGCATTTCTCTATAAGAAATGTATTTTTTTGTTTGCAGACCACCCAGTCTATGACATTGTGTAATAGCAGCCTGAACAGACTAAGATGGACCCCATTGAATAACAGGGGAAACTAAAAGATAAAAGCAGCTCCTCTTAGACAGCAAGATGGGAGGAACCCCAGCTTCTTCCCAACTGCCTGGCACAGCCCTCTCCTCTGCCTCCTGGCCAGTCCCCTGACTTCTCTAGCTTCAAAATCTGGCTCAAGCCTGACCTTGAAAAAGAGGACAGCCATCTAATTACCTGCTCTTCCACCAGTACTGCTGACTTCACCCCCTTGTCCAAGCCATCACCTCCTATAGCATCTGGACTAGTCTTTTGTACTTAATTAGTTGAGTTGAGTATCATGACATCTAGTCTTAGGATAGACGGCACTCAAGGTTCAAGGGGAACTTGGTCATTAGGACCAAGATTTTGTCAAGGTAAGACCTTGTGGGAGGACTGGCCCAAAGTCTCACATCAAGTTATGACAAAAAGCCAGGACTGCTAGCCAAGTTTTCCTATGTGTGCCTTCTTGGCTATATCCTGAGTTCTTCGGTTTCTTTTCTTGGTCTCCTCCCCCTATGTGACTGTGTCCCTTCTCCCCTTTGACCCTCTCCCCCTGTCCTGTCTTAGTTGGAGACTCTAAGAATCGCTGCAAAGTACCTGTTCTCTGGGACCTTGGGGTTGACTCAAGGGGGATTAAAGAGTGGAAACAGACATAGCCTGGATGGATACTGTGGTTCTTAGCTCCGCAACATAACCCGTCATTCTTGACACTGGTTCTGAAGCCAAAACGTTGCCTCTCAGAGTCTTAGATCACTTACCCAAGGTCATTCAGCCCAGAAGGGCCAGAGCAGGAACCCATTCTATTTCCTTAGGCCTATGGGACAGCACTCTTCCCCAGGCACCGCTCCAGGCAATATTCAGGGCCCATTGACTCCTGAGGCCCACTGAGCCAGAGGCGAGCCCAGACCCTTACCTCCCTGCTCAGAGCAGCTGGACCCCGGGGGAAGTGCATTATTCCTTTAAGTCTCTGAGCCTGTCTGCTTATTTGTGCTTTTGGCTCCCTTCCGAAGTGTGGGGGCGGGAGGGAGACAGTGTGGGCGGTTCACTCTGGCCTTCTGGAAGTAAGCGGGGCACCCTCGACACAGTAAGCCAAGCACTTAGGCTGTGCGCAGCCCCCTGTTCCCCCAACCCCCACCCCACTGCGACTTGCCAGTGTCAGAACTCTCCGTTCTGGAGCAGCGGACCTGGAGGCAGCTGAGCCGGCTGCTGGAGCACGCCGGGACTCGCAGACTTTCTCCTGAGCTGCGCTCTGGGTTCTTGTCTTCCCCTCGCGGTTCTCCCACGCCCCTAGAANCCCCACTGCGACTTGCCAGTGTCAGAACTCTCCGTTCTGGAGCAGCGGACCTGGAGGCAGCTGAGCCGGCTGCTGGAGCACGCCGGGACTCGCAGACTTTCTCCTGAGCTGCGCTCTGGGTTCTTGTCTTCCCCTCGCGGTTCTCCCACGCCCCTAGAATACCCACTGACCCGGCAGCCCTTGTGCTTGCGGCCGCGCCCATCCGGCCGGTGGCCCCCAGGGCCTGGGCGACGGCCGCCCGCCCAGGCGCAGGTTCCATCGCTGGAGGGGAGAGAGGTGAAGAAGCAGGGCGCGCGGGGGGCCTCCTCCCGGTCCGGGCCGGCTAGTGCATCTTCTCCGCTTGTTCTTTCCGCTCTGCGAGCGCATCCAAAGTGCTGAGCCCGCTGGGCCGGCTGCTCGGAGTCACTCGCTGCACAGGAGACCAAGCGCCCTCGGATAACCACACTTACTACC
This sequence comes from Antidorcas marsupialis, assembly GCA_006408585.1. Classification (NCBI taxonomy): domain Eukaryota; kingdom Metazoa; phylum Chordata; class Mammalia; order Artiodactyla; family Bovidae; genus Antidorcas; species Antidorcas marsupialis. Next base: position 116,024 of record SJYB01005857.1, read on the forward strand.
TTTGCGGGATTCCCTGGGGAAGGTGGCCAGGGACCCCGCATGAGAGGAGCTGGAGCAGGGACCCAGGTGAAGGGCTGCCCCGAACACTCCCAAGGTGCTTCCCTTCGCAGGCAGCCGCTGTCGCCCCTGGGAGCGCAAACCTAAGTCCCTAAAAACCTGGAGGACTGTGCTCCTCGAGGTACCGGCCTCTGGAGCGGGGAGGGGGCAGTTAGTGAGCTGCTGGCAGAGGGGACCTGTTTGCTGACGGGTTTGGAGGTGGGATGGAGTAGGGTTTGGAGGCGGAGAAGCCCAAGAGTAGACATCGGTCCTTTTTTTTTTTTTCCTTCTTCTTCTTCTTCTTCACTTTTCCAAAAAGGAACCACATCGCGAGGGGAGAAATAAGACAGAGTGTAAACACAAACAACCGCAAAAAGAAGCCAAGAAAAGCGAAGCCAAAAGAAGCAAGCGCAACACTGTTACAAAACTGTCTGGTTTTGTAACAATCGCCCCGCCGCCGGCCAATGAGCGGTGAGGCGGCGCATCACGTGGTGCCGTTTTATATAACACTTTGCTGAGACAAGACAGTTATTAGGCGGCGCGGGGCGGCCGGCATGGAGCTCGCGGAGGCGCGGCAGGGACCGGCGCGCGGCAGAGCGGCGGCGGCTGTGGCAGCCCCGATTCCCTCCAGCCGCCGCTCCCAGCTCCGCGTTCCCCGCCCCTAGACGCCTCTTCTCCACGCGTGTCCCTCTCCCAATGGATTCATTTCAGACTGGACAGATGCTGAGCTTGCCCGCCGAGCTCGGCAGCAACAACTTAGAGCTGGAGGAACCGGCGGCATCAGCGGCCCGCGGAGACACGGGCCCCCACCCGGAGGCGGCTGCAGAAGGCCCCGCACCTCTACCGACTCGGCCGCCGGAACAGGAGCAGCCTCCGAGGGCCTCGACGCCGGAGTGCAAAGTCCTGCTCACGCAGGCCGACGCCCTGGCATCTGGGGGGCGCCTCCGGGAAGCCCTCGAGGTGTACCGACAGCTCTCCGAGCGGCAGCAGTTGGTGGCCGAGCAGCTGGAGCAGCTGGTGCGCTGCCTGGCCGAGAACGTCCCACAAGCCGAGGAGCCGGCGCCAGAGCCTCCAGACGGGAGCCGCGCTGGGAGCTGTGCGCTTGCGGCGGAAGAAGCAGGGGCGGTGACAGCCACCGAGGCCACCGAGGTGTGGGACGGCTTCAAGTGCCGGAAGTGCCATGGTTTTCTCTCAGACCCCGTGTCCTTGTCCTGCGGCCACACCTTTTGTAAACTGTGCCTGGAACGCGGGCGGGCAGCGGATCGGCGCTGTGCGCTCTGTGGCGTCAAACTCTCCGCGTTGATGGTGACCACCGGGCGGGCGCGCGGGACCCGGCGGGCTGGGCAGCAGGCGCCACCGCCGCTGCGGGTCAACGTGGTGCTCAGTGGCCTCCTTGGCAAGTTGTTCCCGGGCCCGGCACGGGCGTCGCAACTCCGGCACGAGGGCAACCGGCTGTACCGCGAGCGCCAGGTGGAGGCGGCCCTGCTGAAGTACAACGAGGCAGTTAGGCTGGGTGAGCTCACCGTACCGCCGGTGCCGGGGCGGGCGGGGGCTGGATCCCGGAGGGGAGCTGGGGGTGACTCCGGCGGAGGAGGGCGCGCAGACCGTGGGATGCACCGCGACCGGAGTGGGGGCGGGGAACTCTGGAGTTCCCTCTCTGACTTTTTCTCTGTGTCTGCCGTTTTTCTGGGTCTCTGTATGTCTCCCTGCTCTTTGTCTTATGTCTCCTGTTAGCTCGTGTGTTCCTGCGTGTCTCAGTCCCTGCTTCTCTTTGTGTCACTCTGTTTCCTCTGTCTTTTCCTTTCTCTCCGCATCTTTGCCACTCTGGCTCTTGCTTGGTGTCACCGTCTGTTTCTCGGGCTCGCCTTCTCCTTCTCCCTCTGCGTGCCCCAGCCCCTCTTACACCTGCCCACACCTTGCAAACAGGGAGGTGAACTTCGCACTCTTCCCACTCGCGCGCCGGGGCCCCTGCGCTCCAGACCGCCGGGGATGTTCGGTCGGCGCCTGTGTCTGCCTCTCCCTCCCAGTCCGGGGCCGCCCTGCCGGCCGGGAGTTGTCCCTTCCGGGGCCGCGGCTCCCGGTGGGGTGGGTCCGGCATGGAATTAGGTCAGGAGAGCAGTGGTTGCATAAGGGCCGAGAGCGGCCCGGGCCGGGCAGCCCCTCCTCCGCGCGGGCGGGCGGGATTGTGTAACGGCTGAGGTAACCGAAGTGGGCCACGCTCGCCTCGGAAACCA
>SJYB01005857.1:122665-177878 GCA_006408585.1 Antidorcas marsupialis
GGGCAGGAGCTCTCGCGCCCCGCTGCCCTGTGACTCATTGTCACCGCTTCCTATCACACGATCCTCGGCTGAAATAGATGCCCTCCCCGTCCCCCCTCCCGCGCCGCCTGCCCGTAGCCTGCGCCCTCGCTTCGAACCGTAGCCCTCCAGCCCAGAGGCCGGGCGACGGCTCCAGGGGTCCCTGAGGACACTGGACTGGCTGCCAAGGGGGCCGCCTCTGCCCAGCTTTTCCGTGCCGCCTGAGGATGGATGGGTGGGCTCTGCGGCCTCAAGGGCAACATGGACAACCCCGCGCCTCTGGCTGCACTAGGGCGCCTGAGTTCCCTCAGGGAACGACTACCCCCAACCCCCCCACGTCTGGACCCAGGAAGTGGCCGCCCAGCGACAAGCGACGGGTATTGCCCAGCTCGGGCCGGCTGCCAGGAGCTCAGCGGTGGGGCGCGGTGTCTGGCGAGGCGTGCCAGGGAGAAGGCGGCTGGGCTGGGCAGACAGGATTCTGGGATCCGAGGGTGCCCTGAGCCCTGCTTGGACGGTGGAGGAGGGGGTGGGCTGCAGTCTCCACGTGTTGAATCTTCACCCGAGCTTGCAACAGGTAATGGGGGAGGAGAAAGAATGAAGGTGGACTGGGGAACACTCGCACCCCCCAAACCCCAACCCATGTGCCCAAGCAGAGCACCTTGTCAGCTGCTACCAGGCTGGCTTGTGCTGCAGGAAATGAACAGAGGAGGCTGTAAACTCTTAACTGATGTCTTAAGAGCAAGTAATGGGCACCCATGCAAACCCTCTGCACACCCCTGGGGGAAAACAACAACAAAGCCTGTTCCCACAGCAGAAAACTGGAGCCCAGTCTCTAGGGAAGAGCAGAGCAGTATGAAGGAGATGGTAGAGCCTGCTGAAGCCAGGATCTCAAAAGAAGGTTCCATTCCTGATCGAACCCAGGTCTCCCGCACTGTGGGCGGATTACTTACCAGCTGAGCCACAAGGGAAGCCCCAGCTGTCCCTTAAGAGCCAGGAAAGCCTTTTCCTTCCCTCTTCCTCCTCTGTCTTGTTTACTGTCATCACTTCTCCCTGGGGGTTCATCCTTGGACCACCAGAGGATCCGGGGTGAAAATGTGAAGACCTCTTCACCCGTCAAAGAGGGAAGGGGCCTCCCCAACAAAGAGTATCTTTGTGCTAGAAATTGACCAGTCTCTCTTTCGATTATTCTTATTATTCTAAGTGCTATACTGTCCTTCAGAAAAAAAGGAACCTGTCTCTTACCCCAGATTCAAAGTCTGTCAAGGTAGCAATGACTCTGACCAGCTAGCTAGGCTTTGAGCAAATGCCTTCACCTCTCAAACTTGATTTTCCTTGAAGATTGGGTCGCTTGAACCAGATGATCTCTAAAGGCCTTTCCAGCCCTGGGTCTACCGATTTAGAGTATTGATGACAGCCAACCTCACTTTATTCCCAGATGCCTTGTTCCAGCCCATTCATATCTGCACATCTGTAATGAGATGATGGAGGCTTGCAAATGCATTTGTTTTCTTAAGAGAAACTTCATATGTGTTGGGGTTTGTAGACAAAGATGTTGCTGATAAGACTAACTTGGACTTGTCTTCCAGCCACCACCTCTCCCTCTTCCCTGGCCTGTTTCCTTGTGGGCAATACCTCACTCAGAAGCTAGGCTGCCAGTTCCTAGCCACAGCCACGAAGCAGGGCGCCAGAATTTGCTCTGTGTCAGAATTGCTAATAATGCACTACAGGCCCTCTAAGGAACTGCTTGAGAGAGGGGGGATAATGACTTCCTTACAGTTGGGAAAGTNGAGGCTTGCAAATGCATTTGTTTTCTTAAGAGAAACTTCATATGTGTTGGGGTTTGTAGACAAAGATGTTGCTGATAAGACTAACTTGGACTTGTCTTCCAGCCACCACCTCTCCCTCTTCCCTGGCCTGTTTCCTTGTGGGCAATACCTCACTCAGAAGCTAGGCTGCCAGTTCCTAGCCACAGCCACGAAGCAGGGCGCCAGAATTTGCTCTGTGTCAGAATTGCTAATAATGCACTACAGGCCCTCTAAGGAACTGCTTGAGAGAGGGGGGATAATGACTTCCTTACAGTTGGGAAAGTTCAGACCCAGAGTGGCTGGGGGTGTGGTAGGCAGGGCAATACTAGGGCTGGAGATTAAGCTTACACTTTTGGGTCTCTACTAGAGAAGTCCTAGATAACTTGCCATATTGCTCAAGGTTTTTTTTTTTTTTTTCTTCTCATTTTGGCAGCTCCAAATGACCATTTGCTTTACAGCAACCGGTCTCAAATTTATTTCACCTTGGAGTCTCATGAGGACGCATTGCATGATGCCGAAATAGCATGTAAGCTCCGCCCCATGGGGTTTAAGGTGAGTGTGGGATGGGAAGGATGGGAAGGAATTGTACTGAGGACAGGAATTGGCAGGGAGGACTGCCACTGGGGGTTGGGGGGAAGCAGTGGGTAGGGGCGCTAGAGCTCACTCAGAGCAGGAGAAAGGCTCTTCATAGGAGCTGGTGGGGGAAGTCCCTTGACAAAGGGTGACAAGAGAGCTGAGTTCTGTCCCAATTTGATCTTAAACTGATGACTTGGAGCGAAGCAGCCTGGAATTTGTGATTCTTTAGAACTTGAACTTGGGAGCCAGACTGCCCGAGTTTGTGTCCTAGCCCTGCTACTTTTATTAGCTGTGTGGCCTTGGCCAAATTACTTAACCTCCTTGTGCCTCATCTCCTCACCTATAAAATAAGGATATTCAAAGCATCTACTTAACAGGGGAAGACGACTTGTTGTGAGGACTACATGAGCTAATGCAGGCAGGTACTTAGAACAATGCCTGGCATATAGCATTGTATGTATTTGCCAACATCATCATCATCACCATTATTTTCCCAGGATGCTAGAGAGAGGAGGGGAAGAGAAACATTGCTGTTTGGTTCTGCCATCTTAAGTCCTTAATGTAGTCAGTCAGTCTGCTGCTTTCCCTAAACATGTAGGTCACATGAGGGTGTGGGGTGGGAGTGGGGAGGGGAGAAAGACAGGTTCAGCCTCTTTCAAGATGCCAGGATGCACAATGTCACTTCCTGCATCTCTGTCCAGCCTCCCTCAGGACTAGCCTTCAGCCACATGTCAATAGTTGGTTTAGAAGATTAGATTTGAGCCTGGACTCTACCTGCAAGCTGAGTGACCACGGGGAAGTCGCTTCACTCTCAGAACCCTAGGTGTCCTTGTTTGCAAAACATAGATCTTGCTCTCTGCCCTAATCACCTTGCAGGGGGGCAGTGCTGGTTCCAGGCCAGCTTGACCAAGAGTCTGTTCTGTGAACTGTAACATTGTAGTGCTCTCTACGCAGCCCCAGGATGCTGTCCTCTGAAAGCCACTTCATCCAAGGCCAAGTCCATAATCCCTTATCTGAATCCCATAGAGCTGGATATGTTCAGAATCCAGAATGTTTCCAGTTTCACTAAGACCAGGTATCAGCCCTGGACAGTGCCCCATAGTCAAACATAATAATATTTCTGCAGCATATTACATGAAAATTCACACTAAGTGGGAAGAAGACTGTAACACATATCATTTTAGATCACGATTTGCCACCTAATGACTTTTGATGTCAAGTTTATGAAAATGTTGGATTATCAGCCTTTTTTTTGGATTTGGGGAACTTCAGATAAAACACTGAGGAGCTGCATACTGAGGTCATTAATGTCAGAGTGAATCTCATACTCTTTCATGAGAAAGTTTTCATGAGTGATGATAGATTAGTATATCCTCTTTCCCAAGGAACACATTTACGGTTTATTCAAACTCACCAATGTCTTAACCCAAAGGAACTTCACTGGGAGTATTTCAGGCCTTGTAGCAGTGCAGGCCAGTGAGCTACCTGGGGGTAAGAGGACATCTGTTGTAACTGTTCGGAGCAGGGACCTCGATAGTGCAGTGGGAAACAGGGCTAAGTAAGCAGTGGACCATTTTGGATGAAATGGGAAAAGTGACTTCCCCAGTGAAGGAAGAGTTGGTGAAAATATTAAACAGAAGTTCATTTTCCCTAAGTGCTGGGTTAAGCAGAGAGGCAGTGGTGATAGAACTTCATGGACTTGGGAACTGAAAGAAGACTGGAACTGATGCTTCTGATTCAAAGCCACCTCACACCCCAGTTTATGGATTTCCCACCATTTCTGTATGAAACCCTCCTATGACAGGTGTTCACTTCATACATCCCTATTCCAGCCACCCAGCCAGGGCTGGAACTCTCCTGCAAGTACAACAACTGAGCTGGCTGCCCTGAGCAGGTGGAGTATATGGATCTCCCAGCACTTAACACCCTCTAAGTGAAGTCGCTCAGTCGTGTCTGACTATTTGCGACCCCATGGACTAGTAGCCTACCAGGCTCCTCCCTCCATGGGATTCTCCAGGCAAGGGTACTGGAGTGGGTTGCCATTTCCTTCTCCAGGGGATCTTCCCGACCCAGGGATCGAACCTGGGTCTCCTGCATTCCAGGCAGACGCTTTAACCTCTGAGCCACCAGGGAAGCCATAACCACCTTGAAATGTCAGGCAGGTCTTTCTCCAGAGGGCCTCTGGCAAGCATTGCTGGGAGCATACAGCTCCAGAAGGAAGGGGAGGGCACAATTCGGGGAGAGGCCCACAAGAGGCTTGGAGCAGGGGCCACTGCTCAAGAAGGCAGATCCTGGCTGGCTCCTGTAAACCAGGCCCAAGCCAGGAGGCACCAAGGCCCACAGAGGCATGTCCGAAGGGGAGGTCCATGTATTAGAGTGCCCAGCAGCCACAACCTGGATTGTTGCCTTCCCTAAGTTAGACTCGGGGTCAGTGTGTAGGCAAAGGCCTGGGGAGCAGGCCACTGAGGGGCAGCCTCTAAGCCAAGCTGCCAGGCACAGCGAGAAGACAACCCTCTTCTCACTTCTCTTCTTTCTCCTCCATCTTCTCCAGAATGCTCCTCTCCTACCCCTTAAGGTTTCTCCCCGAGGGGAGATTGACTTGGACCCTGAGAAACCCTAAAGCTTCTTGTACGATTTCAAGATGTGGTGAGGGAGCAGAAATGAGCTGAGTCCACCGTAGCCAAAGCGTTTGTGCAGCCCCTGGTTAGCGTTCGGAAGGGCTTGGTGGGGAAGCTCCCAGTGCTAGTTCCAGCTTTGCCACTAGCTGCCTTCAAGGTCTTAGAGAGGTCACATGCCTTGGCTCACTTGGGCCTCTTCTAATAAGTGATCACTGAGTGTGGGTGGTCACTCAGCCAGCAACATGGACTAGGTCTCTGCTTGACAGACTTGTTAACAGGAAGGCCCATCCAGGCAGGTCCTGAAAGCTGGTTAATGTGACCTCAGATGGGAGTTCTTGCTACATCTGATGCCTCCTCCAATACAATGGTGGGGCAGGGGGTGGGGGTGGTGGTAGTATGGCGCAGTGGTTGTGAATCTGGTCTTCTGTATCAGTCATTCCCAGGCTGTCAATCTGATTCCACAATTTTCCAGCCAGGTTACTTCAGGCAAGTCACTTCTCTGGGTCTCAGTTTTATTTTCCTGAAAATGGGCTTCAGAACAATTGCCTACACCAGCAGTCCCCAACCTATTTGGCACTAGGGACTGGTTTCATGGAAGGCAAATTTTCCACAGATGTTGGGGGGTTTGGGGGGAAATGGTTTGGGAATGATTCAAGTGCATCATATTTATTATGTTGCCACTGATCTAACAGGAGAAGGAGCTCAGGCAGAAATGCGAGTGATGGGGAGCGTCTGTAAATATGGATGAAGCTCTGCTTTCTCACCTGCCACTCACCACCTGATGTGTGGCCCAGGTCCTAACAGGCCACAGACTGGTACTGGTACAGTGGCCTAGGGGTTGGAGAGCCCTGGCTTACACAATAAGGCTGTGGATAAGATAGTCCTTTTAAAGCCCTCACATGACAGTGAACACCCAGGAAGTAATTTAGCTGATGTTATGAATGATAGCAATGTCAAGAGGTGGAGAAGAATGGGGACTGAATGCTCATGTTTTCTTCCAGGCACACTTCAGAAAAGCGCAAGCCTTAGCCACCCTTGGCAAGGTGGAGGAAGCGCTAAGAGAGTTTCTATATTGTGTGTCCCTCGATGGAAGGAACAAAAGAGCAAGAGCTGAAGCCCAAAGGGTGAGTTGAGATGACGTCAGGTCCAGCTGCCCAATGGGCTTCCAGCCCTCTGTTCTCTCCAGGGCAGGGAGTGAGGGAACTGCCCTCCCTAGGGTTGGGGGTCCAGAGTGGATGGTTTCCTGGGTTGAGGGGACAGGAGCAAGACACAGGTGCCAGTTGATGACCCAGAAACACCATCCTTTTGGCATGTACAATCAGATTGAGCAATTCCTACATTTCTGTAGGAGCCTATGAGGAATGTGTTTGCCTCTTTGACTCAGGGTCTGGGTGGTCAGTAAGAATACAAACAAACAAACAAAAAAATAAAACCAAATAAGTTAACGTGGAGATGGAGGCCCACAGAGGAGACTCCGGCTATTGGCCAGAGATCCCGGGTGTGAGGCAGTTTTAGAACTTTCCTTGGGCTGAGTCACAGCTTCACCAGCCACAAAGGGTGGCCAGCTCCTCACAAGGGGTGTTGGGTCCCATCTGCCTTGCCATATGCAGAACTCCAGCCTTCAGCTTCTTTGCTAGAAATGAAACACATATGTGATATATAAGTTGGGGACCATGACAGTATAATCCAGTCATCCCAATTCTTGAGTTGCTGGAGGATGTAGTTGTTATTTTTTTGTTTAACTACATGATACTGGGCACATTAATGAATGCTCAAGCACCCTCAATTTGTAGACTTTGTTGCTTGTTATTCTGCAGTGTGCTCTCTCAGTGTCTGGCTCATTGGCCTGGAAATGGGATGCTGACCATCAGCGGGAACTTCTGCTATGCTTGTGCCCCACCCACTGTTCACCACTGCACCCCAGGTGCCTCTGTCCCAGGGTGCTTTTGCAGAGCAGTGGATGAAGAAAGGGAGCAAGAGACAGGACTGGTTTCTGAAAGCTCCAGAAAGGAATCTTCAGCAAAATCATTGAACTAGGGGCAGCTGAGCACTGGAGGTTCTTGGAAGTTACTTTGGGCTGGTTAGTAGGAGCTAACCAGCTGGTGGCTGGTGGCAGAGAATTGCTCCAAGCTGTGGACCCTTCCCCAAATCTTAACTGTAGTCCGCAGTGTGAGTAATAATAGTGATAATGGCAAACATTTATTGAGCATTTCTTGTGCACCAAGCACTGTTCTGTGGACTTTATGGGGAAGCTATAATTAAATCCCCACAACGTCCCTATGAGAGTAGGTACTATCATTTATCCCTATGTTACAGATGAAACAGATGAGGAAGCTGAGGCTTGGTGCCTTTCCTGAGGTCATGAACCTAATGATCGGTGGAAGAGCAACCAAACCCAACTCCTCCTGCTTCCAGAGTCTGCCTTGTGAGCTGCTCCACTATCCTACTGGCCCGGGAGGCTGAGTCAGGAGTCTCAGCACCCACTGAGACTGGGGAAGAGGAGCACTGGGGTTATCCAGCTCTGGGATGTATGCACAAAGGTGGTTAGAAGAACAGAGTGTGCAAAGGCCAACAGAGGCAGGTGTGGAGCCAGGAGAGAGTGATTTCTTTACTCTCATTTGTCCATTTCCCAGTTGGCCTGAGAGGCTCTTGGTGTCATCATTTGGGTTGATTCTCTTTCCCACCCACTTTATAGACCACCTAGTATCATTTCCCAGGTGGCTGAGTGGTAAAGAATCTGCCTGCCAATGCAGGAGATGCAGGTTCGATCCCTGGGTTGGGGAGATCCCCTGGAGGAGAAAATGACAACCCACTCCAGTATTCTTGCCTGGGGAATCCTATGGACAGAGGAGCCTGACAGGCTACAGTCCATGGAATCGAGAAGAGTTGGACTTGACTGAAACGACTTAGCATGTAAGCATGCATGCAGTGTCATTTCCACAGGTGCCTTAATGGGATGGGGCAAGAACTGTGCTAAGCTCTGGAGACCCAAAGAGGCATAAGCCACAGTCTTAGGCCTCCAGGACCTTACACTCTTGCACTGGTTCTATAATGTAATATAAATGCCAGATAATACAATCAAACATTTGCCTGTGATGAGTGTTCCAGAGTTCTGAAGCTAGGGTGAGAATTTAGAGGCGAATTTCGACGGAGTGAGGTGGGGACATGGCACTCAGTTAAGAACGCTGAGGACCCTCTGTGCTTCTTTGCTGGATTGTTCCCCTTTCCAGGGATAAAGACGTGACAGAGATGGTCCACGTTCACTTGGCATGAATTAGCTGCCATTGTCACTTACAGGCCTGGGTTTCTTTTTAATGTTTGTCTTTACCTCAGATTCTTTTTGGACTTCTGGACCCACTTGGGCCTTTCCAAGGCTGATGCTGAGGTGAAACTGACTTCCATTCATATGTGGAATGCTCATTTTCACTGAGAGTTGACCCCAAACTTTTGTTTTTCCAAAGCCACTGGGAAGGCCTTCAGTGAGGCCTTAGGTAGTGGAGGAGGAAGCTCAGTGCTGCTGTTCGTTTGCCTAGTTTCCTTCAAGCTTCCCTCTCTGCCCCTCTTCCCCTCCCACCACACTCTGTGCTCGTATCCTTGTGCCTGGGGGTGCCCTATGGCTTGCTACGTCTCTCTGGGGGAGAATTCCAGGGGGAGCCCTTCAGAGGTGGTTCCCAGTGGGTCACTCAGAGGCCTCTGAGAGCCAAGTTTGACTCCAGCAAAGGAGCAGTCTCTGAAAGCTGGCATTTACAGCCCTGGTCAGTGTGAGAACCTCCCGTCTCATTCCTGTACCAACTTAGAACTAGAAGGAAACAGAGACGTCTGTCATCCGGGGGCTTTGGGCCTGAACCCTAGGCCTCTCTCTGGGCCCTAGGATGGCTAGTGTCTTAACTCAGTTCCGTCCAGTGTGATGAGTATTTATTGGACATCAGTCATGTGCCCACCAGAAACTGAGCATCTGTAGAGAGCAAGACTTACATTTGCGATGCAGTTTGAGGCTAACACCAGACTGGGGAGGGTACGGCACTATCTTCTGGTGCAGTTGAGAGCATGGAAGGATGGGAGAGATCAGGGAGACTGGAGGAAGAGAAGAAGGGAGCCCTGGAGCTGAGCCTTGAAGGATGAACAGGGCTTGGCCACGTGGAAAGTGCTGGCATCAGAAGAAACATCATGAAGGAACTGCTGGGGCCCAGTAAGGAAAGAAATCAAACTGGAGAGAGTTTGATCCCAGTTTCGGTCAGATTCCCCTGATCAGTTAATGCCATGTTACCTAGAGGAAGGGGTGGGGCACCCTTTAGTTGGTCTCAGCAGAAAACATGTGAATATGTTTTAGAAGCAAGTGACCTGCCTTCCTGGGTTATGTGTTACATACAAAAATACCTATGTATACAGATAATTGGCACTTTCACAGGAGAGAACTGAAGCAAGGATGCGGGCGGTTGATGGGGCAGCCTCCACCAGATCACGCATCTTTGACTCCCAGTCCCTTCTGGATCTTGTATCTGCCCCACCCCCATCCCCAGCTTACCCAGTTGCAAAGGAAGCCAACCATAGGCTAGAACCAGCCTGCTGCCCCCCACCTCCACCCCAGTCATTGAAGTGACTTGACATTCTCTGGAAAGTGAAGGCTAGAAAGTTGGAAGAGAGGCTAGGAGAAGAGGGAAGAAGACTTGGCTCTGCTTTTACTAACACATCACTGCTGAAGGGATTCACGATCCAGGGCTGGTGGTCGGGGAGGAGAGGCAAAACAGGCAGACAGGGAGGGAAAAAATACAGAGGAACATTGGTGACATTTGTTGCCTTCTACCCAGGGGGGGCGTCTCAGACACGATTCCAGGTCCCCCAGCTGATGTTGATCTCCTGTCTTCTCCTTGGCCTCTTTCCTTCTAGACAGGTTTTGAAATCCCCCTGCAGATCTTTTTGTGGAAGGGTAGCAGCGGAGTGGTGGTAACTGGGAGACAAAGGCAGATTTGTAGTGCCTTTTCAAAATTCAGATTCCTGGCCACACTTCAGTCCCAGGGGAGCCAGGCATGGGAACTTGGAACCTGGAATTCTCATAAGCTTCCCAGGTGATTCTGATGAGCTGAAGGAGGATCCCTGCCCCGCTGTGTTGGGGTCCAAGTCTTCCTCCCTGGAGTTTGGCCCCACAAGCTGTACCCTTTGTCCCTTCTTGCCCTCCCACCCCTGCCCTTCACCCGAGCACCTGTAGAAACTTAAGTAGTGAAGTCTTCTGTTTTATGTCCCAGCTTCTCCTTAGTTTCTTTACACCATCATTCCCGGGGGCCTCTCAGGAACATTCTCCCGATATACTGAAGCTGTTGGCACCTCACCCTAGATTAAAGGAACACGTAGAGTCATTGGCTACTGAAGGCACCAGCCATAATCTACCAAAGTTGTCACAGGTAAAACTCCACTCACCCAGCTCGCTCCTGATGCTTTGTTTGGCTGTTTTGTGGGCAAACATGGAGAGTGAGCCCTCACCCTCCTACTTTGTTTGGTTCCCAAGAAAGAAGAAATGGAGTTGCTAGTGGCTGTCTTCTTTGCTGAAAGGCTATTTAAAGATAAAACTAGATTTCAGGCAGGGGCCCAGGTTGATGATTTATTAAGTTCAGTTTTCAATTCTTGATCAGGTCCAGTTGAGAGAGGTGACAGAACTAGAAAGGCCCACTTCCCCATGAGCCATTCAGTTGGGGTGAGCTTAGGGGCAGAGATTGGGAAGAGGGCCTGACAGCCCTTCCTTTCCTGCTTTTTGTTTGTTCAAGCTGCTGGTCTTTGAGTACCAGCTGAATTCCTTGTGCAAATACATCTCCATTTGATCCCCAAGTGGAGGTCATTTCATATTCCTGCACCTGTCTTACACGTAACTAGACTTCCAGCACATATGTGGAGCCAGGGAGAGGGAAGCAACTTAAGAAGTGTTAACTTTCTGGGATTTGAGTCTTTGAAAACCATGGTCTTCAGGCCCCAACTTTCAGAAGCTGGGGCTCCGAAGCACAGATGTGTAGACAGAGGTGAGCTCTGAAGATCTAGACTGCTCGAAGCATCTGCCTGCCTGCTATCCATGCCCGTGTCCTCCCCTGTGTGTGAGCCCTAGGGTCTCCATGGCTTCTGGGTTCTCTGACAGGTGAAAATCTTATATTTCCCTGACTTCTTTCCCTGCTCTGGAGAATGAACAAAATGCAAGTGTGCCTGACTCAAAAAGGCTGGGAGGGTGGTGATGGGCAGAACTTAGAGTATATCCTGAAATCAAAGCAGTACTGTGTGCTAAGTCACTTCAGTTGTGTCCAACTCTTTGCGACGCTATGGACTGTAGCCAGCCAGTCTCCTCTGTCCATGGGATTCTCTGGGCAAGAATACTAGATTGGGTTGCCATGCCCTCCTCCTAGGGATCTTCCAGACCCTGGGATCGAACCCACATCTCTTATGTCTCCTGCATTGGCAGGCAAGTGCTTTACCGTTAGCACCACCTGTATTTCAATACTTCTTTGAGATCATTATTACAGGACTGAGAACCATAATACTGAACCCAAGTGCCTGGAGTGACTTCTAATTGCAGCCCAATCAGAAATGAAGAAAAAAAGCACCCCTGACTTTCTTGTATGAGAAAGCTGAGGAGTAGGGACTGGGTTTCTACCCAAAATTTGCCTTGCAAAACACTGTACTGTGTAGACTCTGCCGAGGGCTCATGGAAAGCTGAGGATGCGGCAGTGCCATAGTGCTGAACTCCTCAGGTTAGAGACTCAGAAAAGCCTTTTCCTCCTCACCTCATCATTTTCTCCCAGCTGTGTGCTCCCCATTTTTCATCTACCTACCAGGTTTTGTGTGTGTGTGTGTGTGTGTGTGTGTGTGTTTGGTTGGAGTTGGAGAGAACACAACAACCTGAGCATTTTGACCCATGCACTTTGAATGTAGAAAGGGATTCTCCAGGTAAACCTGCATAAACATTTTGTCATTGAATTTTTTTTTTCTAGATCTCTCTTCTGGACAAAAATTCTTGAAAAGGCTAGAGGTGTTATTGATCATTTTGCCAGATGATCTTTTCTTTTTCAGACTTTTTGCCCAAAATATAGTGAAAGGATTCATTTGTTCCTAGTTCCTTTGACCAGTATAACATAGCTCTGAAGCATGAGGGCACTCGGCAGGCCTGTGAGCACACCTGCACCAGAACCTTCCCGAAAGTTCTTTGGAAGCTGGGTGTGGGATTGGAGGATGGCTGGGAATGGCAGTGAGGGTGAGAGGAAGGGTCGAGTGACAGGATCTACCCTCACTGCACTGCATGCCTTGGTGTCCCTCAGGTGGTGACTAGGGTCTGACTGGAGAGGAGCGGAGACCGTCGCTGCACTTGGCATCTTGCCTTCACTGCTGCCCAAGGACTGTCTCCCTGCATGCCTTACTCTGCCCCAGCTGGGCCTTCTGTGCCCTATGACTGCTGCCCAGTTAAGCTACCTGTCCTCTAGATGGTCAGGACTAGGCAGTGTTTTCTCCTCATCCCTTCTGGAGACAATTATCAGAGGACGATGTTGAGCCCTAGTAGATTCTGATGTTCGGCTCTTTCTTCCTCCAGGAAATGCCCGAGCGCCCACATTGTTCCAGTCAAGAGCGGGCAGCAGCCAAGGGCCAGGGGGGCAGCCTGATGAACCTGGTCACAGTGACAGGGGATGGGCCGCAGGACCACACGGAAGACTCGGCTGGAGCAGAGGAGGAGAAGGGGGTCGCTGTCTCTTCCCAAGCTGCCTCCAGTAAGACTGGCAAATGCCAGGAGAAGAAAAGAAAGCACTGCCAAATTGAACCCCAAGACCCAGAGAGGCCTAAGAAAGCATCTAAGCCAGGTGCAGACTCTACCCAGGGAGTTGGGGGCTTGGAGGGGAGCCCGGGCTCAGCAGTGTGTAGAGGCTTCTCCTCTCCACACCCTCCACATGATGGCTCCTCTGCTCTGCCACTTCTGGGGTGGCTGTGGGGTTTCTGTGAGAGCCAGCAGTTCCTAGCATCCTGCTGGTGCCCCATATGAATTATAAGGGAAAGCCAGGGCTTATGGGCCAGCATAGTGTCAAGTAATGACATCTCACGCCCTCGATGGTGTCACTTGCTTCCAGGCCAGCCTCTCTGCACCCTGTTCCCCACTCCGGGGAAGTCGGACCCGGGCAGCTCCATCAGGCCTCATCCTGCTGGTTCCCAGTCGTGTCCCCATAGGTAGGCATCTGAGAAGCAGCAGCTGCAGCTTGCTATCTTTCCAAGAGTGGCTGCCAGTGCCAAGATTCAGTGTCAGCTATGACGGCCTGGCTCAGTCCGTGGAGTCGTTGCAGCTGTTTGTCAAGAGTGAGGTGCCTCTTCCATTCGAATGAAGCCCCCCCAGGGCTACCAGACAATCCCTGACCTACACGTTTCTTTCTTTGGGGCTGCTGGAAGCTTCCACATGCCTGTATCAGGGTACCCCATTCTCAGTGGCTCACTTGGCCACTAAATCAATTCTCAGGGAGGTGATGAGAGTGGCTGACTGAAAAAAATAATTGGGTTCTTTGGCCTTAGAAGTGCTGTCTTGTGACACCAAGGTTGGTTCCCCTCTGACTTCTGCTCTCTACATCACAGATCCTTCCACTGACCCCCGGGCCAGGCCTGCGCTCAGTGTCCCACTGGCATCTTTTGACGCCTCTGACCTTGAATGCTCCCTCTGTATGAGGTATGTGAGGTGTTCTGTCGCTTACTGCCCGAGAGGTCTTCCCCTCTGGTGTCTGCACCTCTCTGCTAGTGACCTATGGCTTGGTTGGTTAGCACAGAAAAGCATGGTTCTAACAAAATGGAAGTCACGTTGACTGTCACACGGGCGAGCTCGTGTCCGTTGTTTACGGATCACATGCCCCACACTCCTGCCTTGGGAATACCTAGAGAGCAGGAAGGAAACTGTCTGCTCAGAGGTCAGACTGACGGTCCACAGGCTGGATGTCTTTTGTTCGGCCCTCATGGGATTTGGGGGGTTGTTGTTAAGGTGAATGTTTAGAGACACGACACTCACTCCAGTTGGTCACGGCCCCCCTCCCTTGGCCACTGCCTTCCTCTCACATTTGCATCACTTTCCTGGCCTCTATTTAAGTTTGGGACCCTGGAACTAATTTCTACTGGCTACTAGATCAAGATCTCAAAGCGTGAGTGCCAGTGTCAGCCTCACAGGCCTATTCTCTGGAAGCCAAAGAGGGGGCTGGACTCATTTTTGGTCTGTACCTGCCGGCGCAGTAGTCAGGAGTGGGCGTGTACAACTTGACTAAGAGTCTCTCCTCCACCCACTGCCACATTGTCTCTACTTTCTCAGATCTCTGGAGATACATGCCTCCCCCCACCCCCACCCTGCAACATATACAAATAGGAAACTGCTGCAGTAGTGGTCTGCAAAAACAAATGACTTTCACTTGTTTCATTTCACAACTGTGGCTTTGTGGCTAAGAGGAGGTCTCCAAAAACAGATAGCCTGGGTTTCCACCCAGGCTGTGCCACTTACTGGCTGCTTGACCTGGAGCAAGTGACTTTCTCCACCACTGTTTTCTCATCAGTAAAACAGAGAACAGTGGTACCTGTTCTATGGTGTTGTTATGATTAATTGAGAAAATCTATTTGAGACACTTAGAATAGTGCCTGACGTATAGTAACTACTCAAATATATGTTAACTTTTTTTCCTAGACCAAAGGTTCTTTAGCTTTAGGTCCATTGACCCCTGAGGGGGTTCTGTGTATGGATTCTAGTAGATCTAGGAATTCCCTGATGTTATATGTAAAAGTATGTGTGTGTGTAAGAGAAAGAGAGTGTGTGTTTTCCAGGACAAGGTCCACAGCTTTCAGTAGATTATCAAATGTGCCTTCCCCTTGGCAAAAGAGCTTTAAAAGGAGGCTGAGATATTTGCACAAAAGTTGTTAAGATGACTAAACCAAGACAAGAGAAGTCAAGAAAAATCTTTTGGTCCATCACACAGATGGATGCAGCCAATGGAGGCCCCTCAGATGTCTTTTTGCCCTTTACAAGTACATATGCCTTCCATGGCAATTCCAGGCATTTGTCACTGCTCAAAGTGACTTTTCTTGTCCTCTGAATAAAAATGAGTAAGGCAGCTGTTACCCGAACACGTACTTTTTCTTTCTCTCTCTCTCAAGAAAAAGAGAATTGTCACATTTGCTTGTAAGCTCAGACAGACTTGATAAGGAATGTAGCAGCACTTGAAGCAAGCCCTGCATATATTGTCAGAGTTCTAGGTGGAGTGGGTGAGGGTGGGACCAGCTGTATAACCCGTTCCCTTGTGCCCACTCCCCATCACAACGATGTAGCAGGTGGGTCAAGCCAGAGCCAAGGTGTCAGACAGACAAGCTCTGCTTTCCAAGCTGAGGTGTGGGCCCCCACAGATAATGCCATTATGGTGCTCAGCCAGCAATGAGAGCCAGGGTCTTTCAGATGTCAGACTTTGATAGACTTGATTCAGCTTATCCTCCTGGACACGCCTCCCGACATCCCGGGGATGCAAAATCAAACATGCAGACTCATCCTGTTTGTGTTTTCCCTGAGGGCTAAGAATTCTGAGGTTGAAGTTCTTTTGTTCCCTTTCGTCTGCTTTCTCCCTTTCATCTTGTTTGTCCCTGATCTCAACAGGGGGCTTCAGAGAAGGGTTAGAAATTTGGTCCAAGAAATAAACACCAAGAGGATAAGACCCCCTTCGAGTTTGCTCGCTCTGAGTTGAAAAGCCATTATTTCCCTTATCCTGCCCCTCTGTTCTAAATGAAACTTCAAAGCAAAAACCCATCTTTGCCTAAAGCAACTATTGTATGGGCTGCTGAGTTACACGGGGACACTCAGGAGCTGCTTGATGGTGAAAAGAAACCTGCCAAGTCTAGAGAACATTTCTGATCTCAAGGCTCTTAAAACTGATGCCCTAGTTCAGAAACATGTGGTTCCCCTTCCAGCAGGGCTTGTCTCCAAGTCAGAAATCACATGTTGACAGAGGCCATTTCAGATACATGCTTTAGTTTGAATTATTGCCGTCTTGAAAATGTTCCTGATTCCTGTAGTGTTTCTATTTTTCTAATCATGATTAGAATTATTCTTAGGTTCTGTCATGACTGTCCTGTGTCTTTGGTGGAGAGGGTTCATGGTGAGAGATATTTTCAAGGAATCTGCCGGGTCATGAAACTACACATGTGTATCTCCTGTGCAGCTTTCAAGAATAAAATCCAGTGCCGTGGTGCTGTTTTGGTTGAAGACGAGTTAGAGTAGGAATTGATCTGTTCTGAGTCTAGAGAGAAAATCAGGAGCTGCTTATAAATTCCTCAAGGGAAAATGGTGGAAAGAGTGAATGGAACAATCACTGGAGGGTGAGCTAAAGAGAAACTTCTCAGTCTCCGAGTCCCCCTTGCTGGATGGAACAAGGTCTGCTGGGGGAGTTGCTCTCTGATTCCAACACCTCAGAACTCTCCTCCTCCATCTTTAATGTTTGCCAATTCTCCCTTCAGATTCACCTGCTCTGGATACCCTTGCCTTGGGGTCACCTCTGGGCCCGCTGTGGAGCAGGAATGTTGGATATTTGAACCAGTTACCTAAAGGCCCAGTGGCCCCTTTGTCCACTGAAATGAAAAGCTTTATATTTAACCTAGTTTGAGCTACTCAAGTAGCTGGGTGTTATGGAGTCAGTTCACTGCTCTCTCTCTCTCTCTCTCTCCCTCCACCCTCTCCCTCCTCCTTGTTCCCCCTTTGCTCTCATTTGATAGCCACGCAAGAGCACAATACAAGGATGTAACTGGTGGGAAAAGATAGCTATTTCCAGACAAGCCAAACATTTTATCCTGGCTGACATCTAACTGAAAGCATTTATTATTACTATTGTTTACTCCATCACCCTGACAATGTAAAATGCTTTCTTGTGAGAAAATCTGGCCCTACACTGATTTATAAATCCCTCCCTGAAGCGTTTTCTGAAATCATTCCTAAAGTGATAAATAAAAGGGAGAGGAATCTGAGTATATATTTCTAACTCTATCCTCTATATATAGAGTTTCTCTCTCACTCTCTCTGGTGGTGGGGAAGGGAAGGGAGAGAGAGAGAGGAGAAAAAGGTGTGTTTGTGTGTGAGTGTGTATCTGCATGTACACGGATGGTGTTTGTTCCAAGATCTAGATTTACACACAGTCGTCTCTGTGTCATCTAGTGGAGAAGGAAGATGGGCTTGAGAATCACATGTGACTTCACATCCCAAGTGCTGCTATTTACTAGCTAGCTGTGTGGCCTTGGGCAAGTTCTTTAACTTGCCTGAGCCAATTTCCTCCATAATAAAATAGAGCTAATCCAATTAACTACTGCCTATGACTATATAAAGCTAATTTATATGAAAAACAGCAATGCACATATTCCTGATAGCAAGAGAAATGCATTCCATCTGTTCCCAGTCTCTTTACTCAGTCAGCCTGAATAGAAGTGGGTTGAGTATTGAAAGATGATATTCTAAGCATCTGAACCTTGAATTATTTCAGAGCAATAATTACGCAGCATCTGTGGCAGCATTCTTGTTTGCAACCACTCGGATCAGGGGCATTTTAATCATAGCTCTTGCTAAGAGTTGCTGTATCGTTTTGTGTCTGCTACATTCATCTGCTCATTAAATGTCAGTAGTTATTGCAATTAATTGGCCAGCTATATATCATTATTATTTGTATGTGGATTACATTCTTCAGTGAACAAAAGGCCCAATTTTGAAATTCTCAGGAAAAATTGTTTTACAGATACAGGTTCATCAATAAGTCTTCATCATTAGTATCATCAAATAATGTATAAAAGGCATTCAGATTCACAGGTTTCAAATTACTGAGGAAATGAGATCGTCTTGTCTTGGCTGCTTCTAGTAGTTAGATCACAGCAGTGGTTCACAAAGTCAGCCTGCAAGTCACAATCTTGAGAAATACCTTAAATTGTGAAATAGATACACTGGGAAAGTACATAAAAATAAGAATGGATTCTCATAAAATACTGTAAAGAGGCTACTCAAGCAATCCCTTTCAGCCCAAGAAAGAAAACGTTAATTACCAGGACTCCGGAAGCTGCCCATATGTCACTTGTAAATCACCACCCCCCACTGCTCCTAAAATCACTATCTTGACTTTTATCTCTTCTTTTTTTTAAAAAAACAGTCTTACCACTCTTGTGTTTATCTCTAAACAGTGCAATTTCATTTTTTCCTGTTTTAAAATACTTAATGTAAGTTGAATTATCCAGAATGGATTCTTTTGTTGTAACTTCTTTTCCTTGGGATGAAGATTTATCCATGTTATTGCATGTTGGTGAAATTTGTTCATTTTCACTAGTGTATAGTGTCCCATTGTATGAATCTAACAAAATCAGTTATATTCTAGATGGATATTTGGGTTGTTTCTAGTTTAGGGCTATTACGGACAATGTTGCTATGAACAGTTTTTATGTCTACTAGTGTATATATGTGTGTGTTAGTTGCTCAGTCATGTCTGACTCTTTGTGAACCCATGGACTACAGCCTGGTGGGCTCCTCTGTCCATGGAATTCTCCAGGCAAGAATACTGGAGTGGGTAGCCATTCCCTTCTCCAGGGAATCTTCCCAACCAGGGATCGAACCTGGGTCTCCTGCATTGCAGCCATTGCCGCATTCTTTACTGTCTGAGCCACCAAGGAAGTGTATATATAACTCTCCCCATTTTCAGCTGGGTTATCTCTCTTTTTCTTACTGACTTGTAGGAGCTCTACGTATGTCCTAAATGCAAATCCTTCATTAGTCACCTGTGTTGGAAATATCTTCTCCTACTCTGTGACTTGCCTTTTTGCTCTCTTAATGGCACCTTTCTTTTTTTTTTTTCCTGTTAATGGCCTTTAATTTTTAATTTGGTTTTTAAATTTTTATCAGAGTTGTACATGCACATAGTTTAAGGAAGAAAGCCATTCTGTGAGGCTTATTAAATAAAGACATTTTTCAACATGAAAGGTCTCTTAATGGCATCTTTCAATATACTAACAAGTTCTTAATTTAATATGGTAACAATGATCAATCTTTTCATTTACAGGTAGCATTTTTATGTGTGGGTGTGTGTGTTATTTAGGAAATCTTTTTTCCCCTTTAAGATCATATAGATATTCTATCTTGTATTCTAAGAGCATTACTCTTTGTCTTTCACATTCATTTTTACAGCCCACATGGTGTTGCTTTTTGTGTATGGTATGAGAATCAGTCCAACTTCTTTGCCCCCTATGGATAGCCAACTATCTCAAATAGCACTTATTGCGGATTCTATTTATGTGTGGAAAATCTCTCTGTTTTGAAGTGCCACATTTTTAAAAATCAAGAATCTGGGTCTGAATCTATTTCTGGGTTTTGTATTCTATTCTACGGATCTATTTGTTCCTGTGCTAGTCTTACTGCTTTTCAATCAGTACTGTTTTATAATAAATTCTCATGTCTGGTAGAGCAAGTTCTCCCACGTTGCTTCTCTTCAAAAGTGTCTTGGCTCTTCTTGGCACTTTGCCTTGCCTTATGAAGTTTAGAAATCAATTTGCCAAGTTCCACAAAAGCAAACAAACAAGTGAAATAAGCCAATGGGGTCTTTCATTGGGACTTAGTTAGGTCTTCTTTTACTTTCAATGAAATATTTGCAGTTTCTTATAATAGAGGTCTCATAAACTTTTGTTAGATTTATTCCTGGGCACTTGATTTTCTTTTTTGTTTTTTTGTTGTCTTTTTAAAAAGATTTTTATTGGAGCATAATTGATTTACAATGTTATGTTAATTTCAACAGCAAAGTGGATCAGTTATATGTATACATATATCCACTCTTCTAAAAATTCTTTTCCCATATAGGCCATTCTAGAGTATTAAGTAGAGTTCCCTCTGCTATACAGTAGGTCCTTGAACGCTGTGTGCTAAGTCACTTCAGTCGTGGTCCAACTCTTTGTGACCCTGTGGACTGTAGCCTGCCAGGTTCCTCTGTCCATGGGATTCTCCAGGCAAGAATACTGGAGTGGGTTGCCACTCCTCCAAGGAATCTTCCTGACCCAGGGATAGAACTCGTGTCTCCTGCATCTTCTGCACTGGCAAATGGGTTCTTTATCACTAGTGCCACCTGGAAAGCCCCCAGTAGGTCCTTATTAGTTATCAATTTTGTATATAGTAGTATATATATGTCAATCCGAATCTCCCTCCCC
Source organism: Antidorcas marsupialis (assembly GCA_006408585.1). Lineage (NCBI taxonomy): Eukaryota > Metazoa > Chordata > Mammalia > Artiodactyla > Bovidae > Antidorcas > Antidorcas marsupialis. The sequence continues at coordinate 142,866 of SJYB01005857.1, forward strand.
ACCTTAACCCCTGGTAACCATAGTTTTGTTTTCTATGTCTGTGACTCTATTTCTGTTTTTTGAGTAAGTTCATTTCTACTTTTTTTTTTAGATTCCACATTTAAGCAATACCATATTATATTTGTCTTTGTCTGACTTCACTCACGGGCACTTGATTTTCAAAAGCAACTGTAAATGTCATCTTTAAAAAAATATATTCTCTCATGCTTCTTGCTGGTATGTAGAACTACACTTGTGTGGGTATGTGTGTATTTGTCTAGCATTCTTGCTAAATATCTCAATTCCTATTAATTCTAATAATCATTCTAAGATTCTTTTAGATTTTCTAAGTTCATCATCACACCATTTATGAATAACAACAGCTTTGTCCTTTTCCTTTTCAGTCTTCAGACTTTTTAATCCCTTGCCTTAGTACACTGGTTAAGACCTCCATCAAAGAGTTTTTTTTGAAAATTAATTTTACTTTTTGGCCAATTTAGTAACTAAAATTTATTAACTCAGTTGGACACATTAACTACTTTTTAAACACATTGATACTATTTAAAAAGTAGAAAACAGTAAATATATGAAAAACTTCTTCCCAGGTCCAGACCTTCCTTGGCTTGTTAAAAATAACAAATCTGAATTGCAAACTTTATCAAGTGAGACTTTTCCATGTCTGTGTTTTTAAAGTTCCACAGGGGAATCTGATAATTAGGTTTAGAGACCAATGGAGATTTGTCCATGCAGAGGTTAGTAGGATTGTGTAATTCAGAGACTCCCAACTCTGGCTGCACATTAAAACCACCCAGGGAGCTTTAAAAATCCTGATGCCTGGCTCTTACCCTGGACCAACTGATCTGAATCTCTGTAGGTGAGGTCCAGCCTCTGTAGTTTTTAAAAGTTCCCCAGGTGATGGGGGAGGGTGATCAAGGGAGGAGCAAGAGGCAGGGTTTGCCCAGGGACACAAGGAGACATTTGGGGGTGACAAGTATGTGGATTATCTTGATCTTGGAGGTGGTTTCATAGGTGTGTACATGTGTCAGCACTTATCAAATTGTACACTGTAAGTATGTGCAATTTATTGCATGTCAACAATATATCTAGAAGGCTACTTAAAAAACAATCCACGTGATTCTTGAATACAGCAACAGTTGAGAATCATTGTTCTAATAGAAAGGGCATATGGCTGGAAGGGGAAGTTGGAAAGACTTTCATCTGCCAACAGTTGGCTGTGTACTCTTAGATCAGCGACTTCATTCACTCTGAATCTGTTTCATTCTGGCCGGTGGGCTCGATGTTTTCTCAAGTACTTTTCAGCTCTGATGTTTTGATTCTTTTGCTCGCCTGGCTGTGTGGCCCAGGCTGCTGGTGCACCTCCTGGCCACACGAGGGGGCTGTGCAGCTTGCAGCCTCTTCCTCTCAACTGAACACTCTAGTGAGGTCAAAATAGGCTGTTCTGGCGTCTTTCCCTTCTTTCTGTCCTCTTGGAGAGTGCGAGCTTCACTTCTGAAGCATCATCTTCAGCTGCCTCCATCCAGTGGTCCTGCTGCAGGTGAGACTTTCATTAAGCAAAATAAATCCATGAATCTCTGAATGTACAGAACAGCTTTTTAAAAGAGGCTCAGATTGCTTTGAAAAAGATAGCCAGTTACTGCAAAGCAATGAAAAGAGGATCTAATTAGAGAATGTGTATGTATACACATGTATCTATGTATGTGTTTGTCTGTCTATTAATAAGCACAGTAATAATCTTACTCTACTGCCCCTGGGCAAATGATCCATCCATGTAAAAGGCAGTATGGTTGTTACAGGTGCAATTTAGAGATCCTTCAGACTGTAAACATTGTTTAAATGAAAAATGGAATCAAGGTTAGCAAATAAACTTAGTCTTTTTCCATTTAATATTATATAAAGTGCTTAAATATAGGAGTGTGTGTATTTATCTCTGCGTCTCTTTATCTATGTGTTTACGTATAGTCAGGTGAACAGGTTGGCTAAGTATTTTAGAATGGAATCTAATCATACACTCTGGGCATTCATCTTCATTTTTCTGGGACCTGACAGGGAAAAAATCTGGATGCTCTGGAAGAGACTGACTGGAACTAATGTTATGAAATGATCTAGCTATGTCCTAAATTTTAATAAATGCATTATTTGATGCATTTAAATCCAGCTCAGAAATGAAAAGCAAATGGTTTTCTAAAGTATAAGGGATTGTTTTTTTAAAAAGGAAAAAGAACCCTCCTCTTATTCCCACACATAGACTTTCTCAAATAATATTGTAAAAACCTTAACATTCAATAGCTGTGTCTTTTATGTTTGGTCTGATTGCAATTTTCTTCCATTTTGATTCATAAATTTCAGATTATTCTATGAACCAGTCACAACACCCTGTGGGCACACCTTTTGCTTAAAATGCCTTGAAAGATGTCTAGATCACAATGCGAAGTGTCCACTGTGCAAAGACGGTCTTTCCCAGGTAAAACGTTGTTTCTTTCTTGATCAGGTTAGCTTATTTGGAATTGGGTATGAAGACAGTATCCTATTGGATCCCAAGCCACTGCACTGTGCTAGAGCAAAACACCCCTTCAGACCATCAATTTCTCCTGTCTTAGAGCCACCCCTCCTCTCTCCACAAAGTCCTCCAGGGAAATGAGGCAACAGCTAGCTTTTTATGAACTGCTAGCAGTGAGATCAATCTGTGTTGGAAACAAAAGTATCAAAATGATAATAAACATGAATCAAAATGGTGATAAACATGGATCAAATTGATGATAAACATGGATCTTGGTTCTAATCCCATCATGGCCCCTGATTCACTGACCTTGGCTCATTTATCTATGAGCTCCTGTGTTCCTTTATCATCAATGTTTATTCCATAGTTTGAAGAGATCACTCCTAGGTCCCCAGGAAAACCTCACAGCCCTTCATTGTGGTCCTTGTCCCTCTCCTCAGCTGTCTCTGTTATTATTAGCAGGTATTTGTCTTCTTGAAAATCTCTGGGGCTTCCAGGCCCTCTAAAATGAATCACACAAACACCCACCTTTGCTTTTCAAGTGGATTTGCTGTAATTTTCTATAGCACAAGAAGATCCGGGAATCCATCTTGTCAGCCCCTCTCCCCCTGCCAGGGACTTGTTTGCCACATTTACAATTAGTATTCATATTCCTTGACCCCTGTCATCCCTGAGGAGAGGCTGGAGGTGATGCAAGACTCTCTCTTGGTGAATGTAGATCCAGAGAAGTCACATGTTGAGCTTTCCCAGCACCTCACCATTTAAACTAAGGGAAGGAAGTGAGATAATCACCCAGGATAGCCCTGAGGGTGTGTGTTGGGCTGGGGGGAGGGTCAGTGTCGTGTCTAGCCTGGGTAAAGAGGTGGGATTGCTGTCCTGATCGTAGGTGAGGAGCCCATGGCCGTTAAACTTAAATAATGCATTCGTGTTGTGGGAACATTACAACATTCAGAACAGCAGAAAGAAAGAAAATATACTGTTGACATTTTAATATGTGCCTTTCCTGGGTTTTTGTTTTAGCATCAGCAGAAGTGTAACCTCTTTCTTGAATAGGCTACCTTCTGAGCCACTGCTTTCTCCCAAAGACTGGGCAAGCCTCTGATTTTCCTGCAGCCAGGCAATGGCAGTGGCTAAGAAGGTATCCTGGAAGCAGAGGCTGTGAGGCCCTGGACTTAGGGGCTAGAAGTTATTTCCACCTGTCTTTGGATATTCACCTGGGGTCACACTCGCACCATTTTCCAGAGAGAGACATATCTTATTCTGATCATGTTCACTGCGGAATAGACAGACGTTGGCAAAGGAAAAAATGTCTGAAGCCTGCAGTGTTATACTCAGGAGCTCCCCCTGCTGGGTCTGTGTGGGTAGTTTCCATAACCAGCAATTCTCTGCAGATGTCATCCCCATTGTCTGGTTCACCCAGTTAACACCCACTCTTTATAGCTCCTTGGATATGCATAGACTAGGGGTGTTTGGGGTGTGAATAATAGTGACAGTTGAGCCTGAGTTAGGTTCTGAAATCAGGGTTTATAATGTAAATTCAGTGATATCTAGATGTTATAATTAAAAAGATAAATAGGCAAATGAAATCACCAGTATTTTATTTATTTTAAAAATACTTAATTAGAAGAGAAAAATAGTTATAATATATAGACTCAAAATATCCAGAAGCCAAGCACTGAGAGTGTGGCAGGGCAGGAAAGGATGAATGATTTTAAAATTGCTGTTTAGTTCCCTGAACCGTTTGACCACGGACTTTCAGCATATCTTAGGTGGAGAACATTCTGGGAGCTTATAAACACAATAATCAGAAAAAGGAAAGGAAAAGATTGTCTCCCCTAATTGACAAGAAATATCATCATAATCGATTTCAGTGTTTTAGGAAAGCTATGGCATTTTTAAAACTTCAATGCAGGTGTTTTTCCTTGTTAAAATATTTTTTCTAATTATAAAAGTAATTCATTGCATGTGTTTTTTTAAGGTAAACTCTATCCTCCAGAGATTATATACATTATGACCATATGAGCTGCCAATGTGTCGATCCACATTATTCCAGTATGTTGGTCACTAAACTGTTTTACTGACTACATCAGAAGTGCTTTGTATTTCTCTGATGACTGCATAATATCTAACTGCCTTGTTCCCCATGTAGTGCTTGGCATCAAGAAAGTACAGCAAAAACGTCATAATGGAAGAGCTAATAGCTAAATTCCTTCCAGAAGAACTCAAGGAACGAAGGAGGCTTTATGAAGAGGAAATGGAAGAACTTTCTAAGTATGCACACTGCTGTTTTCAGTTTCATTCACGCCAGCTCATAGAACGGAAAGTGCACATATCTTCCCCATTTAATAATACCATGCTGATATCTTGAAATTGGCCACAGTGAGAGTGTTGACACTGTGAAAATTGGCAAATGCAGTAGCAAGGACTTCCCCTCCCCACCCCTAGAAAGCTGATTGTTCATTTATCAGCTCACCACTGAAGAAACTTAAGTCAAACCACTGACCAAGTTACTGGCACTAGTAGCTGGGTGTCATGGGCAGGATTAGATTGGAATAAGTTATCAGGGGAACTGAATTAAGTATAGTTAACCCTTAAACAACATGGATTTGAATCATGCAGTTCTACTTATATGTGGATTTTTTTTCAGTAGTAAATACTGTAGTACTACATGATCCAATGTATGGTTGGTCAGATCCATGGATCCTGAACCATGAATAAAGATCAGTGAAAGTCATTCAGTTGTGTCCAACTCTTTCTGACCCCATGGACTATACAGTCCGTGGAATTCTCCAGGCCAGAATACTGGAGTAGGTAGCTGTTCCCTTCTCCAGGGGATCTTCCCAACCCAAGGATTGAATCCAGGTCTCCTGCACTGTGGGCAGATTCTTTACCAGCTGAGCCACCAGGGAAGCATGGATAAAGAAGGCTGGCTCTAAGTTACATGCTGATTTTCAGCTGTGCAGAGGGTCAGTCCCTGTAACTCCCGAGTTGGTCAAGGGTTAGCTGTATTCTGAAGACAGTCTTCAGATACATAAGGAGGTTCTAGGAGGTTAAGAACTTTGATGTCAGTCAGACCTGGGCTTGTGACACAGTTTTGCCACAAAGTGAGTAGACTTCATGACCTTAGGCAAGTCACTTAATGTCTTTGGGCCTCAGTTTCCTCATCTGTAACTTGGGGATAATAGTAGTTCCTAGCTCAAGGACTCATTATGAAGATCAAATGAGCTGGTGCAGAGTAAGCACTTAATAAATATAATGGTAAGAATGTTTCTGGTTATTATGATTCCTCTTCCATCACAGGTGTTGTGAGAGGTAGCGAGTAGGGGTGAGATGGAAGTAGGGCTCCAAACTCTGTGCCTAAGGTAGCAGAAAAAGCAGTGGGAAGTCACTAATTTCTGCCTCTCATACTGCTGCCCACTCATCTCCCCATTCCCAGCAGAATTCTTACAGTGTTCTGAGGGTGAAGTTCCCAAGGAGGCTGTTCTGGTTTTATGCCCACACCATAGAAAACATTGTTAAACTGAAACCAGTTTGTCTGCACCTCTCCTTTTGACTAACATGTTTTCCTGGGAAGCCAGAAGTGCAATCCTTCTTTTCTCATTGACATGTTAGATCTACTGCAGGAGTCTTTATCTTTCTTTCTGATATTAAGTTCACCTTGAATCTTTCTGAACCCTCTTCTCATGTATCATTTAATGTCTTATTAATAAACACTGGAATTTACTGGGGATATTCCTTTAATGGAATCAAATTTAATCATTTTGAGATTTGGGCAGGAAATCTTATATTTGTTGGCAGGTTTAGGTTCAGATGTCCCTGTGTTGGATTTACTAGACAAACAAGAGAACTGTGATCGGGAGGAGCTGGCCTGGTTGGTGGTTCCCCATCAGGCTGTGTGTCTGAATCTTCATGGGCACACATTGAGAGGCAGACTCATAGGTCTTGATTTCAGAGCCACTGCACACAATGTCTCTGGGAGGGCGAGGTGCAGTGGCCAGGTTGTCTGTGTTTAAGGGCGTCCAGTGACTCCAATGTACAGGAGCATTTGAGCATCACTGGGCTATATCACTCTTGCCTCTCTGCTGCTCCCTCTTCCCAGCTGGACCTGCCATGCACATCCTCTGGGAGCTTTGCAAATGGGAGATGCTCACAGGGATCTTGCAGAGATTTTCCCACCATCCCTCTGGAGAGCTATGTCCACTTTTACTACCAGTGTCCTTCTCCATACTGCCAGCAAGACACCTGGAGAGATTGTTTGGAATGGAGAGTATGAAAAATAGAAAAATATGAGGTATAACTATCATCGACAATGTTGTTACTAGAGAACATCATTACCCAAATTAGAATGTATAGAATATCCATTTTAATCATAGCCATTAGGCTAACCTGTGCATCAGGTAATGGGACTCAGCCTACAACATCAGATGCATTTTACTATTTTTTATCAGCTGTCCACACTTTATGCCTCCTTGTCTTCCTGTGGGGGATCCACATGGTGAAATTCAACTAGCCTTTCTCTGTTCTGCTCCCATGCTGTGAGATCCATGTCATTTGCTCTTCCTGACAGCTTAAATAAGAACGTGCCTATTTTCGTGTGCACCATGGCCTACCCCACGGTTCCTTGTCCCCTGCACATCTTTGAGCCTTGCTACCGTCTGATGATCCGTAGATGCATTGAGACAGGCACACGACAGTTTGGCATGTGCCTTGGAGATCCTGTCAAAGGGTAAGCGAGGAGTCAAGTGCATCAAGGGAGATTGGGTGGAAAGGATTTGTGATTTTACTTCAGGGCCCTTCCAGGTGCATTTGTAAGGATCAGGGTCCCTCTGGCCCCTAGTTTTATCGTGTGAGAGGCTGCCTGTCTAAAGGCACCCCAGGATCAACCTTTTGTTAAATGGCTGATATATATTCTAAAATTTATTTTATAAGAGTGTGAGCCCTGGAATTAAACTGACTGGGTTCATATTCTGGCTCCAGCCTTGGAGGAAGTTTGACTTCAGGCAAATAACCTTTCTGTGAATCAGTTTCCTTATCTGTAGGATGGGTACAATAATAGTACTACTTCTCTGGTTTGTTGGAAGGATTGGGGAGTTAATAATGCACATAAAGTACTGCTGCTGCTGCTAAGTTGCGTCAGTCATGTCTGACTCTGTGCGACCCCATAGACGGCAGCCCACCAGGCTCCCTCATCCCAGGGATTCTCCAGGCAAGAACACTGGAGTGGGTTGCCGTTTCCTTCTCCAGTGCATGAAAGTGAAAACTGAAAGTGAAGTCGCTCAGTCCTGTCGGACCCTTAGCGACCCCATGGACTGTAGCCTACCAGGCTCCTCCGTCTATGGGATGTCCCAGGCAAGAGTACTGGAGTGGGTTGCCAGTGCCTTCTCCGATAAAGTACTGAGTACAATACAATAAACGGTAACAGTTACACATTAAGATCAGTTTTCACACAAGCATTGCCTGTGGTGTTATTGCAGCCATAGACCCTGGGACAGACAAGAAGGCAAAAGTCCCTCAAGATACAACATGGGGTATAGAGATGGAGCAGGGATAGCGGGCCAGGGAAACAGCTTATCAAGAATTTACTTTCGTAACTCCATTCCCTCTAAACAGGTTTGCGGAATATGGCTGCATCCTAGAGATCAGAAATGTTCAGTTCTTTGCTGATGGCCGCTCAGTGGTCGACAGCATAGGCAAGAGGCGCTTCAAGGTCCTCCATCAGGGCCAGCGGGATGGTTACAACACAGCTGACATCGAATACATTGAAGACCAAAAGGTGAGGGTGGCCAGTGCCAAGAATTCTGAAGCCAGGCTCGCCATGTAGCTTGGGAGATCAAGATGATTGCGGGAGGATTTCTCGGCACTGATGGGAGCCTGGGGATTTCTTCCCCATCTGCTGCAGCCACATTGAATACCTCCAGGTTGCAGTTCGATTGTGGAACAGCAGTGCACAGCCCGTTGTCCAGCCTTCCCCTGCTTAGTTGCTGAGTTGTATCTGTGCATGAGAGGTGCCGAGCCAGATCAACCCTGCAGCCCATTCAGCACTGGAATTGGGTCTCTGCCAGGGATACCAAGATCTGGAGCTGGATCTACATATATATATATATTATTTATTTATTTATCTTTTACAACTTTTTCTTTTGAGATTATTGTAGATTCACATGTACATTTCTATTTTTAAACACGTAATGTGGCCAAGAGCCCTTCCCAATAATCCATCATTCCATAAGGGAGAAAGAAGACATGTCCAGTTAATCCTGGGTTTTCTGAATTAATGGGCAAATTATCCTATAATCATTGATATTTATATTCACTACATAGTACAAGAGTAATAAACATTTGCTCAATGAATAAATGTATTTGCCTTGGAAGATAGAGTTACATGCTAAGACACAGACATATTCATGTCCCTCTTCCCAGGGAGCAGATGTCAGAAATGAAAAGGAGAGAGGTGTGAACTAGCACAACCTAGGTGAACAGCACACATCCACTCAGGCCAGTTTGCATCGCTAGTTTTCTATATCTCTGGCTGTTTCAGCTCATTTACCCAGCTGAACCTTTCTCCAATCCACTACTCTCAGCAGTATTTCCACACAGTCCATCATCCAGCTGAAGAGCGTTTCACACATCACAGAGCCCACAACCAGAAGGATGAGCCTTCCCAGAGGGTGGCAGGAGGGATGCTCAAAGAGCCACGTGTCAGAAAGGGTTCTAGATGTGATGGAGAAGGTACAGAATGCTTCATTCCACTTTGGTACTTTCAGGTTCAAGGAGAGGATTGTGCTGAGCTCATGGGATTACATAGCTGTGTCTATGAGCAAGCGTCATCATGGTTCCATTCCCTCAAATCATCTCTGAAGAACCGGATACTCAATCATTTTGGTCCAATGCCAGAGAAAGATGCTGATCCCCAGGTATATGAAAATGTCTTTTTGTAATCAGTCATTCCCACCAGATAAGAGAGCTTGGGTTTTGTGATTAGATGGGTGTGTGGTTTCCATCCAGCAAATTTAGTGTAGAGGGGAAGATGGATCCAAATTGGTCTCATTCGGCTAAGCAGTGGGCATCACGGTTAAGAACAAAAGGACCCCAAGTCAGACTTGGGGTAACTAAAGTAAAGCAGTAGGAATTTGGATCCAAGACAGGTTTTGAGAGATTAGTTAGGTGAGAGGATGGGAACACAGGCACCATCAACAGAAGAGTCTTTCATGGGAGTCCAGATGCCCACCGTGGTGATGTGTTAGGGTGACAGGATACACAAAAGGCCAGGCCTAAAAGAAGGGGATCTAGGGGAACTGAGACCAAAGGCTGCCATGTCTTAGGGGCTTCAGAACTCTCTTCCCCATTGCTCAGGGCCAGCCACCTTGCAGGGCTCCAGCTGCAGGACCACAGAAACTTTTCATACCCAGCTCCCTTGAAGCTTAGCCCTGGAGGTCTAGACCCTTATCATTATCCTCGTTATGGATGAGCAAGTTTGCTGAGAAAACTGACCAAATCCTTAAATCTACCCTTTTCTCTACTAGAAAAGAGCTCACTAGATTCTACCAGATCAATCTGTTTCCTGGAGGGATAGGTCCATGTGAGAGATCCAGCTGCAGATCAGAAAAAAGCTCCCCAGGAAAGTGACAGTAGCTAATTTTCATAAAGCTTTCCATACCTAGTGTAAATCAGGGAATTCTGTCTCTCTAGGACAAGATTTGAGATGTTGTAGTTAAATATTAACGTTTTCATACCATCACCTTTCCACATTCTGAGCTAGCTTCTGCAATATCATCCCCATAACTTCCTTGATTCTTGACTTATACTCATTCTTGACTCTGAAACAATAGTAAAATAGAGTAGGTTCTGACATCTATGCTAAAAGATTATCCTCCTTACCTCTAGCTATGTGACCTTGGGCAAGTCCTTTCCCTTTTGTCAACTTTCCCCCATCTCTGAAATGAGGGAGGTAGACGAGGAGGTCTCTAAAGTTCCTTCTTCCTCTTGCCTTCTGAGGCTGTAAAACACCAATCTCTTCCCTAATGGGCTGAAATGTCTTGTTTTCTCCAGACCACAAATGTAGCTCCTTCCCCCTATTCAAAGGCATCATGAATGTTGGAGGGAGAAGGGCAGTTAATGCTTCCCAGTGATCAGGCTCCTGGCTCTGGGCCAGTGTGACTCATGACTACGACAGAGCTCTGAGAAAGCTCACGATCAAGTTGAATATTCCCCTTCATCTTCTGGAAAGCATTCTCCCCGAGTCAAGCAGAAGGTAGAGCTCAGTAATGGTAGCAGCATCTTCCATAAAAGAAAACACGGATGCCACAGAGTGATTCATAAGGGCTCAGTGACACAGAAAGCTGAAATCTTGGGTTCTGTTTCATTTCTTATGAGGACTGTTATCATGTTGCTTTGGCAGCAGCAGCAGCAGAGACAAAAACAAACAAACAAACAAAAAAAAACCATCTAGTTTGAGCCATTCAATTCTATAGCCCCAGCGGTCCCATTAATAAGAATGTTCTAAGGCTACAGAGGGGGTTTCTTAGAAACTGCCACATGTATTAACATTAGCTTAAATATCTTTCTTAATGATCTTGGTTTTGAAATACAGTTCAGGATATGTCGATCTAACATTCAGAACTTATCAGAGGAGGGAGGAGATGTTACAGACTGCAGCGAGGAACAAAAAGAATCCAAATGAATCAAGAGGCATAGAGAAGCAAAGAGGCAGCAAGGGTTGGGGGAAAATCAGGTGACCAATTTGGAGGCAAATAATCCCATGTGTAGATGGTTTGACCAGAATGTGGTTCTCTGCAGTCCTAAAGCCAACCTTCCGAAGGATGTGGGCAGGAAGCTCATTTTGGGCTTAGTAGGAAATAAGCTGGGTTTCCCTGGTGGCTCAGTGGTAAGGAATCTGCCTGCAATGCAGGAGATGTGAGTTTGATTCCTGTGTGGGGAAGAATCACTGGTAAAGGAAATGGCAACCCACTCCAGTATTCTTGCCTGGAAAATTCCATGGACAGTGGAGCCTGGAGGGCTCAGTCCATGGGGTTGCAAAAGATTCGGACAGGACTGAGTAACTAAACAACAAACGAGAAAATAAGTCAGCAATGCCTATAATGTGTGCCTGGGACACTGCTGACAAACAGAATTTTGGTGCAGGATTTCTGTGGGGGTGGGAAAGCTCTTTATTCGAAGAAACCTGGGGTGGAATACATTTCCATGTGACTGTGTTTTGCAATTGGAATTTTTGCAAAGTTTTCCTTTGGGACAGTGAACCACTGGCTCTGGTTTTTGGGGAGAAGCTAACTGTGGCCCATATAGTGACCTGGCATATGTAGACTCTTGCCTTCAGCCAGAAACAGAGAAAGGAAGGGAGGTAAGAGACACACGAAGCCTAGGAAGCCATAAGAACTGAAGGCTCACATGCTTTGCATACCAGGCCAAAGGGCCTAAACAGAATCTAAGAGGTGGACGAGGCTGAATAGTCATCTCTTGGTCTCCACGGGGGATTGGTTCCAGGAGGCCCCTTCTATAAAGTGATGCAGAGTAATGAGTACAACCAGCCCTCTGCATCTACAGGTTTCACGTCTGCAGATTCAGTCAACAAATTTCAGTCCATAGTTGGTTGAGTCTGTGGATATGGAGGGCTGACTGCAGTAACTAGTTCAGCTCATCAAATCACACTGGCTAGAAGGTATGGTGTATTTATTAAGATATCAATGTGTCTGCTTTAACCACTACCAAAAATAACTGTAGCTTAAACTAGATAGAGAGCAAAAGTCATAGAGATGGGGAGCTAGGGCAGCCGTATTCCATGAGATCATTCAGACACCCAGGCTCATTCCTGACAAAGCTCTACCCTCCTGTAACTGGTGCCCTCATCCTCCTGAGTGAAGAAAGTGATCATCACTATGTCCACGTTCTGCCCAGGGGAAAGGGAGAGAAAGATGAAGGCAAGGGCACATGCCCCTTTCCCAGAGAATGACCCAGAAGTTATACGCATCAATGCCTCTTACATCTCATTAGCCAGGACTTTGTCTTATGGCTGCAAGGGAGACTGAGCAATGTAGCTTCCCCCACTCGGCCCCAGTGGCCGTATGACCAGCTAAGATAAAGGGAAATAGATATTGGGGAGGGGGTGTAATTAGCAGTCTCTGCCACACACAGAAGCAGTTCCATCTGGATTGTTTCCTGGCAGCTTTGGAAGCCTGCAGACTGGGATCACTTCTGTGGGAACAGGATGAACCCATACCATTTCTCTGTTGCAGATCAACCCGAATGGCCCAGCCTGGTGCTGGTGGACGTTAGCAGTTCTTCCATTGGAAAGCCGAGCTCAGCTCCCGTTCCTAGCAATGAGGTCCCTGAAGGATCGGCTGAATGGTATTCGGCGAGTCCTGGCCTTTATATCGCGAAACCAGAACTAGTGAGTGGATTGCTGAAAAGGAGCCCCCACGCTCCCCCACCACTGCAGGGGAGTCATCTTGTAAATATATCTAATTGCAATAACATCTTAGAAGGAAGTATCAAACAGAATCACTCTCCTGCTATTGATCAGAGAGAAATTAAGTGAAAAGACCAGAAAAATGTGATCTGTTTGCAACTTTCTTTCTGAAGATGCTTCTTGACATGCTGCACAACTACATGCACAGCAGAGGTTGTTTAAGAGCCCAGAAGAAAAAAAAATTTTTGATTTTGACATAAAATTTTCTCAAAGTTTAAAGTGGTTTTGCTTTAATTTTCTGTCTTTCATAGAGGAATGACTGTGTGGTTGAAATGTGATACCCAGTTCCTAATCATGTTGCTACATTATCTTACTGACTTGAGATCTCATTCCAGATGTTTCAGATTTTATATAGCATTGTGTAAAATAATGTTCATAGTTCTTTCTGTTTTAATAATTTATTTTTTGCACTACAGTATCTTTTTCCCCCTACATGTGTGTTTGTAACTATTTAAGTGTGCATTACTGAAAAATACTGCTTTATTTATTGCTGTGGTTTACCATGTACCTAGGGGGAAGTAACAGTACTAGAAATGTGTGATTTTTGCTTTAACAGTTTGTGCTACATGTGACCCCAGTTCTTGAACCATTTCAGTATCTATCCAATTAAATGCTTAAAGGAAGTTCAGCATCATGCTAAGATCATCTATCTTTACAGATTCTATTTTGCTTTCAATTTGAATGCAACAATAGAAAACACTTATGGGATTCGGCCTAGGTTATGGAATGAGCCAGGGTGCAATAAAAATAATCCATTTGCTATGGAGGCAGGATGAAGGAATTATTTTTCTGGACTCAATAGATGAATTACAGGAGTATATTTTATTATACTCTCTCATAGGCATTTATTTCAGCAATCTAATTATATCTTAATTTCTCTCCAGTTCAGTTAGAATGGGAAGGCAGGAGAATATAAGTCTTCAGAGGTGATGGTTTTCAGTCTGGCACATCACAACCATGCCCAGCTAGCCTCCATACCCCACCTCTTGTCAGTCAGGGTTGTGAGGATCCTGGCCTGGCTAGCATGTGTGGAAACACTTGATGAGGATGGTTCATTATTAAAAGTGTTAAGAAACCGGAAAAAAGATGTGGAACCCTTTTTAAAAAAACCCTCAAACTACCTTTTTGGTTTTTAAGTCTTTTCAAAGGAAGCAGACAGTTAATCCATGATTTTATCTAAACATGATCTTCCCTCCTTGTTGTGATGGTCTAAAGATTTCAACACAGGGGAGGAACACTGAAAAGAGGGTAAGGGTGAGGTCTTGTTTAGCTTGCTTAGTGCAGCTTGATTTCTTTAGTGCCAGGACAACCGGAAAACAGGAGTGTTATAACAACCAAGTGAAAAGATTAGGGCAGGGAAGAAATGAATTGTGTTATTCCTACTCTCACGTAAATAATTCCCCCGTGTGACTCTGGACAGCTGCGACGCGTGACTCATATGCAGCCCATCCACTCTGTTCCCGTGAGAGGTTATTGCCACAAGTAATCAGCCTGACTTCTTCCATCACCACCTGTGGCCAGAAACAAAAAAGGGAGAATGAGTTGATCCCTCAGAAAAGAGATTCACGTAAGCAGAAACCAAATAACCTCTTCTGCACTTTCTTAACGAACACCGTGTTGTCAGAACATTGTGGTCCCAGGTTGGATGTTTGGAGCCCAACTAGGCCAGCAAAAAATGGATGTATAGGAGTGGTTACTGCCCAAGCAAACTCTCCCAGGCTCAGGGAGGAGGAAATGAAAGGCTCCCGCTCCCACCTGGTGCCCAACCAGATGGTCAGGTACAGTCCTAGGACAATAGTTTCCTATTATCTGCATAAATGTAGCAAAGAGGGCCATAAGTGTCTCTGATTGCTAGATGTGTTACTTTTGTGATTTCAGTTTTTCTGAGAACCAGTTTGTCATCTAGCAAATGGTGATGATAAATACTGCATATAGGGTTGTTATGAATACAGCATTAAGTAAGATAATATGCATACATCACTTAGCATAGTGCCTAGCACATAGGAGTCATTCAACAAGTAACTGCTATGATTAGATTATTCATAGTTACAGAATATCATCAGGGGCTACATTTCCATAAAACCCTGCCTTTACATACAATACCCATTTCCAACCCCTTTACAATTGGTTGAGGGAATCCACACCTCTGATTTTCAGACCATAACTTGATGATTTACATGTAATTCCTTTGGGGATCAAGTCTGTTTGGGAAAGTGAAAAGACTGGAAAACAAATGAGGGTTAGAAATAAGGGGGAAATCCCATGCCAGCAAATTTTCCCTCTTTCGAGAGGACTCAAAAGTAGTGTTGTTTGGAGGTCTAGAATTTCTGATATAATGAAAGCCTTAAATTCTAACTCCATAGAATAACCAACTCATCACTTCTTGCTCTCCAAAATGTATAAAATTCCACATCATAGGATATTTCACATTGATGAGGGAGGACCTAACTGTAGCAATAGATCTTGGCTAGGCAGACATGCACTTGCCTCCCAGTACCCTTGATAGACATTTGGATTGTTTTATAGCAAGCTTTTTTTTCAGTAGTGGTGGGAGGCAAGGTGCAAAGCTAAGCCTTGACTTTCTTTGATATGTACTTGAATGGGGTAATCAATTGGACATGACCATTTTGCTGTTTATGAATTGATTTTGCTACAAAGCTTAAGAATAAAGAGTATACACAGTGAAAACATAAAGTTAAATCTAGGCCAGAAGGACAAGACTTCCCCCTTGGTAGTCAGTGCCATTTATTCAGCTAGTTTATTGTGATTGACCTAGTCTTTTCCTAGTAGGTTATTTTCCCTGTGTGTGTGTATGTGTGTGTGTGTGTGTGTGTGTATAAAGATGTATATAGGTGTATATAGATGTGCATATATATATGTGTGTGTGTGTTTGTGTGTGTGTACTTGTGTATATATATATATATATATATATATTAGGTACCAAGCAGACACTATGCCTTTCTGCTTTGTACTGTACTATTATTGCTGCTAGCTAATAACCAGCAAAATGTAGAAAATGAAAAATGATAAAAACTAATTTTCTGTAGATAACTTGGAGAAAAGAGTGCTTGCCCTTTATGTAGTGGGGTAGAGAACTGACTATGTCAACAATTTGCCTTTTCTGAAGGACGACTGCATCTAGTCCTCTGCTGCCATAGCACTCTGGGGCTAGCCAAATCACTGCGCATGTGGCGCTTCCAGTTCTGCCTGTGGAGCCAGACTGGGTTCAGATAGTCCCCTGTGACTGGGTGTTGGAGCGGTGGAGCTCTGAGGCTGGTTCACAGCACCCAGAGGTCTCTCACTGCCAATAGATTACGTACTGTTGATGGCCTGGAACCCGTTGGGGACTATGTTTCCCCTCACCAACTCCTTTTCCAGGATGGGAGTGTTATTCAGGGACTCATTCCTTGCGTTCCCAACATGCTGACTTTGCATCCATTTCTGTTTCCCAAGGCAGAATCATAGGAGAGATGTGCAATCGAGATGCAAATAGAAGGCATCCCAAATAAGAGAAAAGGACAGATTTTCAGCTCATTGTTGGGCATGAGGAATGAGGTTTTGATTTGATCGAAGACAGTTCTGAGAAGCAGCGAGCTGCATGGCCTGAGATTTGTGGCCTTTCCTGAGTGCAAGAAAGAAGGAAAAGGAGCCAAGTCAAATGTATGCATTTGGTTCCTCTTAGAATGATAGTTCCCACTGTTCAACTATTTAATAATCTGGATTATGCACAACCAGAGGTGAAATGAAGACATTTTCCCTTACAAATGGGTGTTTTCAAATGCGCTAAATTAACCTTGAGAGAGAAGTGCCTGTAATCTCTGTTCCTGGTGTCATTTTAAAGCTTTTGCTTCGTGATTGTGTAGCCATTTAAAACCTTGTCGCAGCAAATGTGATTAACAAGTTTACAAAGCAACACTGTAGTTTATGCTTCATTTTAAAAGTTGCTTGACATTTATCTATAGTCAAAGCAATGATAATAAACAACAAAATCAAAGGAGAGCAAATAGTTCAGTGTGACATCATAGGCTTTACCTTAGATAAACTAGTTCCATCATTTTATGCAGTTCTTGGTAATGCCAGGATTAAAATACCAAGCAAGCCATTTAAACAGTGGCAAATGTGTCTTTGTGTTTGTAATTCCCATTGTTTGTTAAGCAGCCATTTTACTCTTGCATTGTAATGACCCAAACGGGGAATAAATATAATGCTTCTTTTTTTTCTTCCCATATTGCTATTCAACTACCTCTATATGCTTGTTGTCTCTTTAGGGTCTTCTTTCCTCTAAATCTATACAAATGAAGTTTCAGCTCATCTATGTTGTAATAACAATGTGATATAGACAGTCTCTGTGAAAGCTTGTTGTTCATTTAAAAATGTTTCCTATTGTCTCACTTTGTATCTAACACAACTCTACCCATACTGTACGGCAAGAATTGCCCAAATGACTTCAGTATTTTTTGTCAGAAGCTGAATTGAAAGCGATCAGAACATCTATTTTGTTCTTGTTCCTATTGGTTGTAATACATTTGACTGGAAGATGTTTCAAGGAAATAGACCTTATGTATGTGACAGCAAGGCAGGTGTGAACTGATTAAACTAATTGTTTAAAAATGCACCAGAAAAGCTTGTTGTTACTAATTATGTTGAAACTTTTTGCTAATAACCTGCCACTACTTTGTCAATCCGTTCATATACTGGGTTTGTTTAAAGCAGAGCACAATACCTAGTATATTTTCTTTGGCATGATAAAATGTTCATGAAAGCAAATTTCATGTTTTTATTTCGATTCAATGGTGTCTCAACAATAGGCTGAAGCTAAGGCCCACAGCATGAGCCATTTGACAGGAAAATGGGTAAAGCTGGCTAAGACAATGAGTGATATTGACTGAGCTGACACTGGCATAAGAGCTTCAGTAACATCTCACCTCCTTTAGTATATGGGTGTTAGTCTCGCACCACTGAGGACTTTACACAGGTTCCATTTTACCGCTGAAGAAAAAAAGACAAGGGAGTAGAACAATTTAAAAAAATGATAGAAAACTCCACTTGGGCCGGACCTTGTTCTTTGTAACGGATTCTTTCCTGTAATTGAGAAAAATTCGAACTCTTACCAGCCAGGTCCCAGAGGGAATGCTTGGTTCTGTTGGACATGGCCCTTCTATGCCTCATTCACTGCTGTCTGGTTCTCATAAGATAGAGCACACACAGGCCAAAGGCACAGTCTTCCCTTCAAGGCAGGTCTTCTGCCCAGAATGCCACCTAATTCTCTCTGGAGAACTGGATTGAATCATCTAAAAAGAAGGTCTTGTTTGATCAAAGCCAAAGCCAATACTTTCTGCTTTCTGTCTTCTGGGATCCACCCTTTGAGTTCTCCATGGCCAAAGATGCCTCCCTAGAAGGAACTCCTGGTCTCAAAACAAGACAGGAGCCAGAGAAGGGATGGACAAATGCCCTCAACCCACAGACTCCCAGATGTTTAAACTTTCCTGTCCCCTCTTATGTTCTATGATTTCTTCGCTCTTAGGAGGGACTGGGGTGGGATGGGAAGGAGCTGATGTCAGTTGATGTCTCCATATTGCCTTCTTCCAGGCAATGCAGAAACTTCCCAGATAGACTTGTCCATGGTCAGCCCACTGCAGAGCCATGCCCTGGTCAAGGCAGAGGAAGGGGAGGCCCCAAGGAGCCCTGCTCTAGATCTCAGAGTTCACCTCTCCCACCCTTTCCAATTTTCTGCTACTGATTTCCCCATTTCAATTGATCTTCACATTGACTGGTCAGCCATGTTTACTGATCACACATGTATGACCCAAGGTCATGGTTGCAATACAAAGTCCTAAAAAACCCTTTCCTCCACTTAGTGAAGTGCTTCCCACTAGCCCCTGTGCAGAACACTACCTGCCTCTCAGTAAGTCAGTATCAACAATTTCTGGATACCACAAGTGCAACAAAATTTAAGTCCCCAAATAGCTTACTTAACAGAAGTCGAGTTTTGCTATAAAATCTTGCTTCTTTTGGCTTTTAGAGGTGTATTATGGGAACATCCAACACAGTCACAGGAAAAGGGGAGATCACTGACCCTTTGGACCATGTGCTTTTCCTACAAGCCCCAGTGAGCACTTTCATAAAAGGACCAGGGCTCAGGGTTGGGAGAGCATGAAGTCTACAAATGGAGTTAAGCAATTTGGTTTCAGCAGTCTACAAGGATGAGTTCCAACTGGAGGGAGGGAAGGAGGAAATGGTTAATCATGACAACTCACGTGACTTCCTTTTACTGCCTTCTGAGAAGGCATGCATCCTCTTCTCATGGTGACTGGATTTGATCTTCCATCCTGGTTGGCGATGCCACTTATGGCCAAACCAAGACTGAAGTCATATCTTCAGGAAGCACAAGTCATGTTCTTACACCCTTAGATGTTCAAAGGCCCAACTAACATACACTGAGTGTTCCCAGCATACCAGGCTCTTTTCTAGGTTTTCAAATATTTAGCTTCTCATGAGATCTTCACTCTAATCTGTGAAGTAGATCTCTAGTCCCATGTTATAGGTAGTATACTGTAGCACAGCCTGGTTACAGTATTTGCCTAGGGTCATACAGATGAAAACCTGGGCAATCTGATTCCAGAGCCCCCAACCTTCACCGCTCTCATGAGCTCCCCCCACAGGGTGCCAGATTCACCTGGTGGACACTTGGTTGGCGAACCTGCAGAAAGGGTGATAGCAACCTTTTCTGTGCGAGCAGCGCCCCTTGACCGATAATGAACGACATGCAGGTTGTTGTGCTCCACATTATCATATTTAGTCCTGAGGTGGGTCCTGTTATCATCCCTGTTCTACAGAGGAGGATGCTGTGCTTCAGAAAAAGAATGCAACTTCTTGAAGGCCACGCAGCTGACCTTGGGATCCAGGCTGTCTGACTCCACAGTCCTTAAACTGCCTTTCATGAACTCCACCACTCTCATTTTTCAGGCCTCACATTTCCTATATTCTGACAGCTGCCCCCCACCCCCCACCAAAAGATATATATCTAATAGGAAGACCAGAAGCAAGAGATTTCAGGTTGGTTCTTAGGTCCAATAATCTCATCAAGTGCCTGGTCTGTTTCCATCTTTCCCGAGTGTTTTTGTTTGGTTTGGTTTGTCTTTTGTGTTGGTTTTTGGCTGCAGTGGGTGTTCATTGCTGTGCGTGGGCTACTCTTGTTGCGGTGCATGGGCTACTCATTGCATTTGCTTCTTGTTGCAGAGCACTGGCTCCAGAGCGCAGGCTCAGCAGTTATGGCTGGCGAATAGGCTTAGTTGCTCCATAGCATGTGGAATCTTTCTGGACAAGGGATCGAACCCATGTCCCCTGCATTGGCAGGTGGATTCTTAACCACTGGACCACCAGGGAAGTCCATCCTGGATGTTTTTAAAGCTTCATCATTAATGAAACAACTTCACAAAGAAGGCTGTCTACCTCATCCTTCCCGGTGGGAGCCAGGTGCCAAAAGAGGTGGGGTTTTGTCGGCCATCCTTAATACAGGACTATAAATCCATAGATGAAAGGATTTTTTTAAGTTGAAAAAGGTGTTTTGCATTCTCTGTAGAATAGCCTGTGACATCTTACTGGTTCCCTCATTAATTGTAAGTTATATGCAATCTTTGTGTTTGACAAATAGATAAGTGAAAAGGGGATGGATCTTTTGATGCTCACATCTCCTTCAAAGTTCAGATAGAAGGCCTTTCCACCTATAGGAACTGGCAGCAAAACAGAGGCTCAGCTACAGTGGTAATTCTTAGTCCAGGTCCTGCAAGGGCAGGACAAGTATTTACAGGACACATTGTATGCCAGGCACTGGGCTACAGAGAAGAACACAGCACATCTGTGCCCTTCAGAGGCTCACAGCCTAGGGAAGAAAATGGGTATTACATAGATACACAGAGCATTACTTTCTTCAAAGGAAAAGCACCTAATTTTGCCTGGGGTGGTATTCAGGGAAGGCTTCTTGGAGGAGGTGATACAGAAGCTGAATCCTGAAGAATGAGAAGTTTTCCAGATGAAAGTGTGGAGAGGGATTGAAGAATATTCCAGGCAGAAGAAACACATGAAAAAAAATCTATTAAGTTCATAAAGAGAGCATCAGCCAATGGTGTGTAATATTGTGAACAGTTCAGTCCAGCAGAGCACAGGACCCAAGGCCTGGCAATTCTTGACAGAGAAGCAGGCCCCAGTGTCTCACACTTTTGTTTTATCCTGATTGAAAGCACCAGCCACTATCTGGTGAGACCTGTGCAGTGAACTTCTGGGAGGAGGTGGGCTAGCATGGGAGAGCCCAGCCCACCGGCCAAGTCAGGTTTCATGGGGTAACTGCCATGGGAGCCCCTTCAACACAGCCTGACTCCCGCTTTTGAGCTCAGGAGCCCTGTTATGATCCAGACGAGACAAAGAGAAGCTGGAGTAGTTGTGGGAAGGACGTGCTTTGGGGAGTGATTGAAACTTTTAGAAGTGGGGAGGTCATGGTAGAGTGAGGAAAGGAGTTGGCTGGGCTGGAGTGAAGGGTTGTGCTTTATAAGATCTGGAGGCTTTAGCACAATGGACCCAGATGAATCTTCTCACCTTGATCAACCAGACATAAAAGAGGCCCCTACAGTGAGGCACTAGAGCTGGCTTATTGTCCTCATGAAAGACAACTGTTCAGAAATTTTACAAGCTGGTTGTTAAACATGGCCATTATTTTTAAATGAGTTGTATAAACTTACAATTAAATAAGTTATGTTAAAAACAAAGTAATGGATACTCCATTTATCACGTCCTAATTGTTGTACTACTTTTCACTCTCATTCATGCTGTTGAAGTTATTGAGCCCTCCCGCATCTGTAGATGCAAATGCTATATCACAGTACGCCACTCACTGAGCACCTCTCGTTCAGTGACATCAGGTTGGTAGCTGAAATCAGCCATGGTGGGAGGTGTACAGCACACTAGAAATTAGGGCTTCTCTCCCATAGAACAGGTTGCTATATTTTTACCAGCACAGCACCAACTCTGGGTCATTTTCCTTTGTCCATCTCTCAACTTACCCCCAATGCCAATAGCTATTTTCAGGAAACAGCAATCCTGAAAACTAGTGTGTGTGGACATGCAAAGTGTTAGGAGTCCAGATTTCTGGTGGACTCTTAGATAATTTATTTGTACTTTAAGAAAGGTCTTGGGGGGACGCCAAGATGGTGTGATTGACAAGACATTTTCAAACCAACATTTTCAACCACTGTTGAGATGGACATAATAGACAACAATCCCTTCTATGCTTTTCTTTAAGATCATCCCTCAACATCCATCCCCTTCAAACCACAAGCCTGAAACTATTCTCCTGGCCTAGGATATCAGTGGAATTAAACAGTTGATTCTTCATCATTCATCTCACTAAGGTCATGACAAGATGGATTGACAGGTCCTTAGCCCAGGTGTTCCCAGCTGGAGAGGTTCATGATAATAATACCAGAAGCAGGTGATATATATTGAGTGTTTACTATGTACCAGGCAGTGCTCTTTAGTGCTCACAACAATCTTGGAAGGCAAATACCATTACCATCCTCATGTTATAGAAGAGGAAACTGAGGCTCAGAGAAGTTAAGGAACCTGTTTAGAGGCACAGGCACTCAAGCCATGGAAGGAGCTAGGGATCCAAGCAGTCGGCTTCCAGATTGTTCCTTTCTCATCATGGAGGGGAGATTGCTCCCATCAAAGCTGTCCTCATGGTTCTTCCCTTGGCTTGGCCAGGACTCATCCACTTCTCTCTCTGACCAGACTGTACTCTCTCCCTGTTCATTGAGGGATGGCACACCTAGGGGCTTATATGGGTGGCTGAATTTGACCATTAAGTGTGAAAATCACAGAAGCTGAGAAAGTCCCAGACTGTTTCCATTTTATGATTCTTCCAGTGTAACACAAACAAAAATATGAGGAAATACCGAAGATAAGGTTACAAAATTTGTAGTAACACATTCACACATTTAATACAGAGAAACGTAATGCAATATAATTTTGTGAGTCATAAGAGAAGTGGGGCGTTTGTCCAATGAGGATAGTTTAAAGATTAAAAACTTCTAAGAATCTGTTGCACAACAATATGAACATAGTTAATATAACTGAACTTTACACTTAAAGTTGATTCAGATGGTATATTTTATGTTAACTGCTTTTTACTACAATTAAAATTATAGCAAATATATGAAAAAATGAGGAAAAGTCAAAGATAAGGTTATAAAAGTTGTGGTAACACATTCATATATTTAATTACAGAGCAGTTTAATACAGTATGACTTTGCTATTCACAGGCTAGATCCAGTATTTATATAAAAATTAATTTGTATTGCAGTGTCATCTGAAAATGGGGCACAAGCTTTAAGCTATATGGTGAATATTGTGCTTTCCAGACCTATCAATGAAACTCTGTGAATGTACAAAAAATAGCCTAGTTGTGCGATAACCCCAAACACTGACATCGGTCGTGAATGTAAGGCCTTGATCAAATGGCTTTCCTAGTTGCCCCGGCCATGTTTTGCCCTAATCTGCCATAAGGCCTCTGGCAGTAGAGGACCTCTCACAAGTACTGTCAATTTCACACTCAGTTTCACAGCTCTGACCTATACTGTAGCTTCCAGAGGGATCCCACAAGCGTGAAAGTCCTTCCAGGCCAAAACAACTTCATCTTAACTTTTTTGATCATTCAAACACAAAGTTTAACCTTATTTCATCATTCTTTTTTTTTAAAGTTTAAAAATTGAAGTATAGTTGATTTATTGACACAATTTGTGTTAGCTTCTGGCATACAGTAAAGTTATCCAGCTTGAATAACTGGATGTATATTCTTTTTCAGATATTTTCCCATTATACTTTATTATAAAATGTTGGATATAATTTCTTGTGCTATACAGAAGGACCTTATTGTTTCATCATTCTTTATATTTCTGTATGTCACAGGTCATCACCTTTACTGTGTTACAAGTGCAGAACATTATGTGTCTGCTCTCTAGAAAAAGAGACTGCATATATGCAGTCTACAGACCTCCTCCGGATCAGTGAAGCCCATTCATGTGCTCTCTGTGGAAGAACTTTCTACACGCTGAAGTCCACACTAATAGTATTTCTTTGAGTTCACCAAGGTTAACATGAAAACTCCATAATATTTCAGTGATTTGATGCTGGTTCAGCATATCAGGACAACATGCTAAATTTGAACTTGAGCTAAACTCCCAACTTTCACAGTCTGACCAGTTTAGAGACTGCCCCCAACACCTCCCTCTGACTTAGTCTCCCTAGCATGCTGATTATTTGGCTACAGCCTAGAATTGACCCAGAAAACAAGCAAACATAAATACTCATGGACTCTCTCTGGGGCCATTCTGTGTAAATAGAAAATGTATATAAGTCATTCTGCCTTTGAGAATCTGCTGAAAGCCATATACATAGGTACATATATTTGTAGACTCTTAGACCCCCTTGACATGCACTTATGGACCTTCCTGCTTTATATATTCTCTGGCTCCTGATCTGGGCCCTTCTTGAAATAGTTTTTCTCTGATTCTAGAGTCTAAGCTAAAGACAACTGGACATTCAGTTCCTAGTTTTCCCTCTGTTTTATTCATCTGGTACTTTTTTGTCCTTGCCCGCTTCCCTACCTCCACACACCCAAGTGCTCCCATCTTGGATCCATAGTTATGTTTCCATTCAGTTTCCCTCCTTTATACTTTTGGCCATTATTTTTTGAGGCTCGCATCACACTGTTCTGGCCTTTTGGTCTCAGTGCCTCTTTTCCCCAATAGCCTCTGAACACTGCATGCCTGGCCCAGCTCAAGGTTCCCAGCATCTCCCACAAATGGGCTTCGCCTTATTCTCCTGAAGAGTTTCATTATGGCTTCTCAATATATATTTGCATTTTGATTATAATTTTCATTGATTTTGGCTTTGCCAAAAATAAAAACAAGACCCACAACTCAGGAAGCCATGCTGATATGTTTTTTTAAGAGTCTTGTTTTGGCTCCCCTTCTTTCCTTCACTGGCTTCCACCATTCAAAAACCCGCCTTTGCCAGGAGTAGCTTTACACTTTTCCACATGTCTTCCATCCCTTAGCTGTGGGGTTAAAGCCTGGACCATTCTATCTATTTGGCTAAAGAAAAGAGGCCCTAAGATTGAGTCCAGAGATGTATATGTGGGGAGTTCACAAATAAAACGACCTCATGTTACTCTCTTGAAATATAACTTTAGCTAGATTGCTTATATTAATAGCCATCCATTGGGGAAAATTAATGACTATCAATTTACAAAACAGGATTATGAAATTTTGCAAAATAAGCATTAGATAGACAAACTCTTGCCTTAACATGCCTCCTTGACCTTGAAGAACCTTGCACAAAGAATATAGTGTATTTCTGATAATGAAAACATGGCCTCTTTACCTAAACTTTTTTAGGTTCACAGTGGTACATACACGGGGCTTCCCAGAATCGCCTGCCAATGCAAGAGATGTGGGTTCAATCCCTGAGTCCGGAAGATCCCCTGGAGCAGGACATGGCAACCCACTCCAGTGTTCTTCCCTGGTGAATCCCATAGACAGAGGACCCTGGTGGGCTACAGTCCATGGGGTCACAGAGAGTCGGCCACGACTGAGTGACTAAGCACACGTGGTGCATATACACTGTGATCCCTTCAAGGCAGCAAGACCACACTCTAAATCATGTTCTTTAGAACTTATGCTAAGGAACATGATAGGCAAATCTTCCTAGATATCTCCACCCCTCTGGTCCTTGGGACATGCACTGATATTCACAGAAGAACTAGCTGCCATTAGGGGATGGAATTTAAGCTTCAATAGTTTATCTAAAAGAATATCATATCAGGAGATTTAAAAACTCCAGATCTTTTAATCTGAGTAAGTGCCCCACAAAGCTTGGGGGGACCTCAAGAGAAAACTAGTAGAGAAAGATACATAGCTGGCATTAAACAAGACTGTGGGAGGGTAAGACAACATGGTTTGCCCCTAGAAGGGTCAAGGGGATGGAGTAACGAGCCATTCCAAACTAACAGTGCCCAAGGCAGTGTTGCAAATTCAAGGAAATAAGCATTTGTTTATTTGGGATTGGGGTCCACAGTAATGGCTTCATTTTTACTGTGTCCAACTCTATGCGATCCCATGGACTATAGTCTGCCAGGATCCTCTGTCCTTGGAATTCTCCAGGCCAGAATACTGGAGTTGGGTAGCTGTTCCCTCCTCCAGGGGATCTTTCCAACCAGGGATGGAACCCGGGTATTTCACATTACAAGCAGATTCTTTACCATCTGAGCCACCAGGGAAGCACTTAATTTTCTACTTAAAGACAATTTCTTAAATAATAAGCATTTGTTCCAGATGATTTCCCTGGCAGTCCAGTGGTTAGGACTCCATGCTTCCACTGCTGAGGTCACAGGTTCGATATCTGGTCAGGGAACTAAGGTCCCATAAGTTGCATGACCCAATCAAATAAAAAAAAAAAAAAAAAGATCTAAAAACAGAACAAATATCTCTCCCTGAAGAAGCCCTAACCCACCACCCCGTACCTCAGAATGCAACTGTATTTGGGGGAGAGTGCCTTTAAAGAAGTAATGAAGTAAAAATGAGGCCACTAGGGTAGACCCCAATCCCATCTGACCAATGTTCCTATAAGAAAAGGAAGAGACACACAAGGACACAGTGAGAAGGCAGTCATCTGAAAAAGCTAAGGAGAGAAGCCTCAGGAGAGCCAGACCTGCTGACACCTTGATCTTGGACTCTGAGCCTCCAGAACAATGAGAGAATAAATTTCTGTTGTTTAAGCCACCCATATGTGTTATTTTGTTCTGATGGCCCACCACCCTTCTTTTTTTTACCTTTCTAGACTCTAAAGCTCCTTCTAATATTTGGGGGAAGTCTGCATTGATGAGGGCTTCCCTGGTAGCTCAGCTGGTCTACCTGCAATGCAGGAGACTCCAGTTCGATTCCTGGGTTGGGAAGATCCCCTGGAGAAGGGATAGGCTACCCACTCCAGTATTCTGGCCTGGAGAATTCCATGGACAGAAGAACTAGGTGGGCTACAGTCCATGGGACCGCAAAGAGTCAGACTCGACTGTGTGACTTTCACTTCCACTTACTGATGAGTACTGGGGGAGGCAGAGCCTCTCTAGCAGCAGCAGTAGCTGGAGTTCAATGTTGAGAGCATTAAGGGGCCAGGCTGCTGTGTCTAGTACGCATGGGAGACGACT
Source organism: Antidorcas marsupialis (assembly GCA_006408585.1). Classification (NCBI taxonomy): domain Eukaryota; kingdom Metazoa; phylum Chordata; class Mammalia; order Artiodactyla; family Bovidae; genus Antidorcas; species Antidorcas marsupialis. Next base: position 170,097 of record SJYB01005857.1, read on the forward strand.
GTAGGAATGTCCTGGGCTGGCTAGCTCTCCCCCAGGGATTCTGTGAGCTACCAAGAACCATAAATAAGTACTGAATACATTTTCTGCCTTAAATCAGAGGTGGTTTCTGTGGCTTATAATTAAGACCACTGACCACTACAATTCAGGTCTACATCTATATCTTGAGAGTACATCAACTGCAAGTGTTCCTAGGTGTCAGGGACATTCAAAGTTGGATGGGTGATGGCCTCAGTGTTCCCAGGATTGAGGCAATTTCTTTTTTTTGGTTGCATTGCTCCACATGCAGGACCCTAGTTCGCTGACCAGAAATCAAACCCGTGCACCCTACAGCGGAAGCTCTCAGAGTCTGAACCACTGGACTGCCAAGGAAGGCCCCCAGGATTGAGGCAATTTTGAGCAGTGCTCCAACCATCAGAGACGCTTGTAAGAGGAACACTTTTCTCTTTTCTCTTTCCTACTTCCTTTGGTCCTTGTTTGTATTACTACTCGTCCTTAGCCCAGTGCTTTGGCTAGGTCACTAAACTCCACAGACACTGTTCAGCCCTAGAGCTCGTGGGAGCAAGGAAGCTGTGAGCCCTGTTCAATGTGGGCTGTCTTGGGAGTGAAAGTTGCCTTAGAATGCATCCCCTTCCTCCCCATCTCAGCCCTGCTTGGACTCAGCCATGAAGACTAGTAAATAAGAATAATACGACATTATTTCTGTGTAAACTTTGATTCTCTATTACTTTGGAACGAACCATTAGCCTGAGACAGCATGGCAGCTCTAGAATCTGTATAAAGGAAGAATATCTGGCTTCCCTGGTGGCTCAGACAGTAAAGAGTTTGCCTGCAATGCAGAAGACGCAGGTTTGATTCCTGGGTTGGGAAGATTCCCCTAGAGAATGGAATGGCAACCCACTCCAATATTTTTGCCTGGGAAATCCCATGAACGGAGGAACCTGGTGGGCTACAGTCCCTGGGGTCGCATAGAGTTGGACACAACTGAATGACTAACACACATTAAGGCCACAAATAGTTACTAGTGGGAGATGGTGAGGTGGGCCAAGACAGAGGGGCACTCTGTGTGGCCCTTCGTTTGCTAAGTTTATATAGCAAACACATGGTTTCTATTAAGGTGGTATGTGGTAGTGGAGGAAAAATACCAAAAGCCTCCAAATATGTGTACGTGCTAAGTTTCTTCAGTTGTGTCCAACTGTTCGACCCCATAGACTGTAGCCTGCCAGGCTCCTCTGTCCATCGAATTCTCCAGTCAAGAATACTGGAGTGGGTTGCCACGCCCTCCTCCAGGGGACCCTCTCAGCCCAGGGTTAGAACTCCTATCTCTTATGTCTCCTGCATTTGGTAGGCAGATTCTTTACCACTGAGCCACCAGGGAAGCCCTTTTAATAGTTTACTGAATATTTAAAAATACAGGTTGTCCTTATCAAAGAAAGCTTTTCGTATTTTTATTTGAGAGTAGCTTTGAAAGACAGATGGATTTAAGGGGGTCTATATAGCTCTCCCAAGCTACTCATTCGTGGCCCCACTGCTGGACAGGAGGCACCTATGTCCCCCAACCTTATGTCAGAGAGCAGTTATTCAGCCCCAAGTTCAATTTTTGCTCTAAGGACTTATGCTATTCCTCAGCCACCTGCCTGGGGCATGACTTCTGGTTGTCTGGCCCCCTACCTCTGCTCATTGGTCTCTCAGGCACAGGATTCAGGGGTTTCATGGCCTAATGCCTTGGACCTAGAACATACTTTCAGCTGATCATTTTTCAGTGTGACCTCAGGCTTGCCAGGCTTCCATACCTCCAACTCTCTTTTCCATATCTTATCAATTCCCTGGCTTTTCCTTTTCCACTCCAGCCTGTGGAGTCTGGACATGACAGTGAAGTCAGCCCTTTGGCAAGAGCATGCACAGTTAGGGGTAATTTTCAGCTTGTTATTTCTCCCTTGGGGGAACTCAATAGGATTATTTGATTGAAAATGTAAAAATCAAGACAAAACCCAAAACCCAAGAGACAAATTGAATTTGTCTGAGGTAGAAGGCTTTCGAGCATTCGCCAGTGTGAAAGAACACACTATGCTTAAAATATACCCAGTCCCTCATTGGATAGTTGATTTAACTTTGTTTTAACATTTTATTAGGGGGAGAAAAGGTCAGTGGAGCAAAAGTTTCTATAGCAACCTGGCAGCCGCACCTCTTGTAACCTATGAAATCATTAAATTATGAGGTGCAACTAGGTCAGAGAAGGGCCTTATGGGAATTGGCTGACCAATGGTTATATAACTGGATAAGTGAAGGTTACAGCCCACTCAACAAGGAGGAGACAAGTAGGTATTTACAAATGTCTGAGGCTGTGTCATATGGCCCTATTGTCAGGAAGGCCTTCAATTCTGAGTGGGGAGTGGAGGTTAGGAGTATATATATTGTGTACATGTCTTCAGGATGAGGTGGGGTTGGGGAGAGTGCCTTAAAGAGTGGGAGGACAAAGAAAAAAAAGCAGAAAGCCTAAAGCTTAATTCTGAAAAGCCTGCTGCTACTCAGACTAGGTAATCCCTGCTGGTCTGGTTCCTTGGCAAGAATGGACAGGCCTCCTTTTTTTTTTTTTTGCAGATGTGGGGTGGGGGTAGAGATGAATACAAGCCAGATGTATTGAGTTGGCCAAAAAATTCATCGGGGTTTGGCCAGACATACCCGAATGAACTTTTTGGCCAGCCCAATACTTGCCCATAAAGTGATGTGTGGGCAAGAAAACACAGGAAGACCAGGATGGCAGGTACAAAAAAACACACACACACACAAACAAAAACAAGAAACAACAAAACAACAAAAGTCCTAGCCTTGGGAATCTGAGAGTTTTCCAAGGTTAAAAGGGCTAAGCTGCCCAGTAGACATGTTCTCTGCAGCCCTCATTCTCCCCATCCCACAATCTATGACAACAACTGGAAATTTCCATTTATACTTGCTCGTGTCAGGTAGAAAATTGATGATTAATACAGAGACTGCTGGCAATGAATACTCACCATTAGTGGCTTTGATCTCAGGGACACCTCTGCAAACCAGATCAACCCACTGTCATTTAATGTGGGGGAAATGCAGAGACTTATATAAGGTAGCTATTTTATTTTTGCACCTGAGGATGAGAATGTGGTTTAGCTTAAAGAAATTTGTTTCCAGTCTGGGTCAGACAATGAAGGAGAAAGAGAGAGAGATACATTCTATTTTCTCAGCATCCCGTGGGAGGAATGTCTGACACCTGATCAACCAGAGGGCCAGGGCCTCGCCTACCACGTCAATGCTGAGAGATGAATCTGGGTGGGTGGGGGCAGTTCCTGGACCCTGGAAATTGATTCTTTGTCAGCTTCTCTTGTGTCTCAGAACCCACCTCTACCCGCCCCATCCCCCAAAGAGCACACCCAGGCACCTTATTTGTGTCTTTTTGATCACATTTGTCTGAGAGAAGGTAGGTGTGGGAAGCGGAAGAATTAAGTCTGTGGGAGTGGTGGAAAGGCAGGTCAGTTTGGGATAACAGCCAGCATCACAGCACTCATGTGTTGGCTCCAATACTAAAGTCCAGGGCCATTTCCAAGTTTCTGAGTGACCTTCAGTCTTCTATGAGTCACAGCTGCAGCTGAGTCATAGGCAGGAGAGAGACTGTGCTTTCTGATGATATGCCTTCTCCTTATCCCCTCCCTATATTCTTCCTCGTTACCCGAGGAAGGGGCTGTGTCTTCTATTATCATTATCACAAATGTCATGATGGCTTTGGAGTCACAGAGACCTGTCATTTACCACCTATGAAGACTTCCTCTGTCTGAGGCCTAATTTCCCGAGGATGATTGTGAAGTTTAAATGAGATCAATCATCCAAAGAAATGTTCAGAGTCCTTGTCACACATAAGTACCAAATGAGTGTGAGTCATTATTAAGTCATTCCCCCAAATTATTTTGGAAATATTTTTGGAAATTCCTCTATTATGAACTTGCTTACTGAGAATCCTTTCCTCAGAACCTCATCAACCTGGAGGAAGTGGTAGGGATACAATCTAACTTCTCACTCCTAAAAGTGAAGGACCGACCCTAAACATGTGTTGACCACACCAAAGGGCACATACCCCACAAAGCTGTGCATGAAACAACACATGGGCTTGTCTTTGTGGCTCCTTGTACATGATAAGGAGTAAATTATGCATTGACTACCTTCCACTTGTTAGATTCCTGTGAGGGGAGTGGTGGCACAGATTTCCCCACATTTATGCTGTGGAATGGTTTGCCCAGTTCATATGGAAACATGATGCTGTTACTCACTGTCAGTAGAACTTGTCCTTTGGGCACCTGGGTGCCCCTTGGGTTCTCTGGACACTTGACATCCCTTACAGGTGTCCCCTGGGTGCCCTGACAACACACTCAACCAATGGAACTGACCAGCACTCAGATTGAAAGTATAAATATTTTGTTAGTTTCTTTCTCCGGAAACAGCACATTCATCGAGATATTTCCTTCTAAATTTCTTTATCTTTTTATTGTTTTTTCTTTATGTTTTGCCCCCAGAGAAAGGGAAGTCTACAAGTGAGCTTCTGTAAAATGTTGCTTAGTCTTTTCTACAACAGGTGCAGGTGCAGAGACACAATTTCAGGACTGGGTGTGCTTTTAATATACCCCCACTAAAAAAAAATCTGTTAGGACCAACTTCCCACAAAGCCTTTCAATCTCAGATAATAACCATGAGAAATCTACATGCTTCCAGACTCTGGAGAGAGCTTTTTTTTTTTTTAAATTTCAGGAACAAATTTGCAGTAATGATTCATCCACACAAAGCCAAAGGCATGTTCAGTGTGATGTTTTCATTGTTCCAGACACAGTCATCAAAGAACTACTGTATGGGTGCCTCTGAAGCACCCCCACTTGTTCCAAATGTAAAAAGTAGAGGCACATAAATGTCAGTGATCAGGCGTGGGCTCCACAGCCTCGTTTGGGAGGCTCATGACACACTCCTAGCCTGTGCCAACCTTCTCCTGTAGGTTTCTGCATGGCTTGCACTGTCATCCCCTCATCATGACAGACCACAGCCATGGGCAGAAAAGTGCTGCAGTACAGCTGAGAAGCCTGTGCAGATTCTCCTCTGATCATCTCATGAATACTTTTTTGAATCCAGTAATTTACACCTGTTAGTTCTCCTTACTTTGGGGCTAGTAGGAGACAGAGAGAATGGACTTTTTGTCATAGGGGAGTTGTGGAATTATCATGGAATGATATTTACAATTGGACAGGCCCTTAGAAATCATCTAGTCCAATGTCTTTATTTTTCACAAGTGAACCAACTAAGGTCCAGAGAGATTTTTGTCATTTTCCCAAGGCCATTATAGCAATTTAGGGGTAGAATCAGAACTAGAATCCAGGACTCTTGCCATCCAGTTCAGTACTCTTTCTGGAACAGCATGTACTTTCCACTGTAATGGCATTTGTTTTACCTTAGACAATAACAGCTAATACTTTTTGACCATTTCCTACGTGCCAGGAATTATGCTAAGTACTTGAGTGCATCATTGTATTCAATCCACAAAACAACACCAAGAGGTCGGGACTTACATTTTCCCAACTTTATAATACAAAGAGATGGAAGCTTTGAAGTGTGAAGTAACTGAGTCAAGGTTACACATCATACCATAAAACTCTTAATATTTAATTTACTAAACTAACTAACTAATCTAATTCAAGAAGAAAAGTACTCAGACTACAGGGGATATTTACGTTGACCATGCTCCACAAGGCAGAATGTCAGATGTTATTTATACGTTTCTTTGGTTGTATCCTGAGTCTGTAATTTTCTGCATTAATATTTACAAAAGTATTTCTAGGAAGTTCTTCTCCCTTCTGAATGCTCTCATTGATATTCATGACTATAATGAGCCTTTGCAAATGTGCACACGTTGGAATAAAAAGGGGAAGGTAAAATGGAAGAATTAAAATATTGATTGAATGGTATCCTGAAATGTTTGCAAAGAATACATCCATTTATTCCATTTGTTTTTTCTAATTATTCATAAATCTCACGTTGAAGTTTGTTAGAATAAAGCCAAGTGAATAAAAGTCACTTGAGGTAATGGATCTATCCTCTCTGTTTGTACCTATCAGGCTTTCCCCCCACAAAATATCTTCATACACACATCCTACCCTCCTCCTCTGCAACTGAGCACTTGGTACCCTCTGTATCACCCAGATAAACCATAAAGCAATACTTTGAAGCAACTCATTTAATCTCTTTTATGAGCAAAAAGTCCGCAAGGGAAACCATCCTGGAATGTACAGGCTATGAGGCCCTGTTTTATTATTTAGTGAATACCTCCTTCAGTTTTCATTCAAATCTCCATGACACTGTCCAGACATTCTACTGTTTCTTGGAAGTAGAGTTTGAGCTAGTGGATGGAGTTGGTAATCTGTAGAGTTGGACTTTAGTCTCAGTTTTCCTTTCAGAGGCCTTCCCAGGTGGAGCTAGTGTAAAGAATCTGCCTGCCAATGCAGGAGGTATGTGACCTGGGGTTCGATTCCTGGGTTGGGAAGATCCCCTGGAGGAGGGCATAGCAACCCACTCCAGTATTCTTGCCTGAAAAGTCCCATGGAGAGAGGAGCCTAGTGGGCTATAGTCTATGAAGTCACAAAGAGTCAGACACGACTGAGCGACTGAACTTTATATTATGTTAGTTTCAGGTGTACAACATGAGAAGTCAATATTTTTTATATTTTTTAAAGTTATTATAAAATAGTGGCTATATTTACCTGTGCTGTACAATGTATCCTTATCTTTTATTTATTTTATACATAGTAGTTAATCCCCTACCCTTATCTTGCTCCTCCTCCCTTCCTTCTCCCCACTGGTAACCACTAGTTTTTTCTCTGTATATCTGAGTCTATTTCTGTTATGAGGAAATAAAATTATTTTTAAGACAAGAAAAATTTTAAACATAAAATTATCTCTCTGTCCATTTGGGCCACTACTCCTTCCTCTTTGGCGTCTCAGGTGGCTCAGTGGTAAAGAATCTGCCTGCAATGTAGGTGATATGAGTCAGATTCCTCGGTCAGAAAGATCTCCTAGAGAAGGAAATGGCAACCGACTCCAGTATTCTGGACAGAGGAGCCTGGCAGTTTACAATCTATGGGGTCACAAAAGAGTTGGACAAGACTTAGCGACTAAACAACAGCAAATCTGTATTATACATTAATTAGATCCTCACTGAAGACACTAGAAGACCTGTTCACCAGGAAAGAAAAAAGTGAAGTAATTCCTTGGGAGATAACATTTCCTGTAAGGGGTCACGATGACCCACTACCCACCCGCTGGACAGTTTACACTGTCAAGATGCTACTTTGACGTAAAACCTTTTGATGCATAACCCTTTGTCCCCCAAAGTTACATAACTGTGCTTTGACCTCAGAGCTTTCTGAAAGACTGTCTCCTGGGTTATAATCCTCGGGTTGGCTTGGATGCAATTTTCCATTTCTTTATTAGATTGACTATTGATAAATTTTTTCCACTGACAGTTATATTCATCTGTTTTTTTATTTTTTAGATTCCACATATAAGTGATAACATAGAGTATTGTCTTTTTCTGTCCAACTTATGTCACTTAACATAATGAGATATTATCTGTAAAAAGATTAAGTAAAAATTTAGCTATTTCTTCCAGAGATTTTTTTTTAATAGTTAGATTAAAGAAAAAAAATTGACAATGTAAGCATGTTTTCTCAATGTAGAGTAGGCACATAAAATAAAACTAAAATATTTCTATGTAGGAACACG
>SJYB01005858.1:0-13020 GCA_006408585.1 Antidorcas marsupialis
AATGGATTAACACAATGACAGACGCTGAGAAGTGATGTGGTCTGGCATCAGCAAGCCACAGACCCAGGAAAGGTACTTGCTGGTGTAAATATCAGTTCAAGGGCAAAGGAAGACCCATGACCTTGCTCAGCATGCAGGCAGAGAGGAGACAGTCTCCCTTTCTCTACCTTCCACTTTGAGTCACACCCTCAGCTGATTACACAAGGCCCACCCACCATGTGTGTGTGAGGCGGGGAGGGCAATCTGCTTTAGTGAGTGAGTCCAGCCATTCACAAGCTCGTCTCTCCCAGAAACGCCCTCCCAGGCACACCCAGAAATAACATAGATACCCGCCCCTCTGCACTGCCCAGCCCTGTTACACTGACACTACAATGAACCTCACACACCCCAACACTGATCAGGCCCGTTTGCTTCCCGCTCAGTCTTCTCTTGGGAGGGTGGGGATCCCTCCAAACTCAATCCGCATTCTCTTGGATTTCACCGGAGCTCTGGTTTATAATGACACTCAATGGCCGTTATGCTCACGGCGTACAGTTCCAAAGCGGGTGCTCGGAGACCAGAGAGGGGAAAAAGCTGACTGGGAAGGGTCTGCAGCTGGGTTTCCTCCCGTGCCCTGCTGTGCTCAGTTGCTGAGGCGTGTCCGACTCTGAGACCCTGTGGACTGCAGCCTGCCAGGCTCCAAAGTCCACTGGGGATTCTCCAGGCCAGAATACTGCAGTGGGTGGCCATTCCCTTCTCCAGGGGATCTTCCTGACCCAGGGATCGAACCTGGGTCTCCAGTATTGCAGGTGGATTCTGGATGGGGCTGCAGGTATCGGCGAGGGGGAACCGCCTGCCTCCAGCTGCTGCTGTTCAGTGTTGAGTCGTGCCCCCAGAGCCACCCCATCACCACACTGGGACTTTTGCTTCTTGCTGTTCATTGTTGTGTCCAAATCTTTGCTACCCCATGGACCGCAGCATGCCACGCCTCCCTGTCCATCACCAACTCCCAGAGCTTGCTCAAACTCAAGCCCATCAAGTCGGTGATGCCATCCANAGTCCACTGGGGATTCTCCAGGCCAGAATACTGCAGTGGGTGGCCATTCCCTTCTCCAGGGGATCTTCCTGACCCAGGGATCGAACCTGGGTCTCCGGCATTGCAGGTGGATTCTGTCCTGACTGAGCCGCCAGGGAAGCCCAGCAACTGGATTAAAGGAGCAAACGACAGACACATCTGCCTCAGAACTAGTCTCCCTTCTCCCTCTGATGCACCACCTCTCAGTCAGCACTGAACCCTAAAGGATGGGGTGCCACAGGGAAGCCTTTGTCTACGATGCACGCGCGATTGTTCGGTGCGACACGCCAGTCTCGCTGGATAACGGCCCTGTCTCTGGAGGACGAGTGTGTGGATCTGGGAAGACAGTGTCTCAGGAGGGTGGGGAATGAGGTGTCTGTGTGTCAGGAGCCAAGCGGTCCTCATGGTGATGGAGCCCCCTGCTGCGTGTCAGCATCTCACCTAGGACAGACACCAGTGATGAGTGAGGATGAACCTCCGGCCCTTCACGCAACTCGGCCGGGCAAGGGAGGGATGTGGTCTCTGAGAATTGCTCTACGTGGCTCCTAAGTTGTGTCTCAGCAGGTGGTGGTTTAGTTGTTCAGTCAGGTCCAGCTCTTGGCAACCCCTTGGACCACAGCCCGCCAGGCTCCTCTGTCCATGGGATTCTCCAGGTGAGAATTTTGCAGTGGGTTGCCATTTCCTCCTCCAGGGGATCTTCCCGACCCAGGGATCAAACTTGAGTCTCCTGCATTGCAGGCAGCTTCTTTACCCACCAAACCACCAGGTAATTCGCTAAGTGTGTGGAATTCTTGGAAGTGCGGGCAACGTGCGGCATCATTCTTTGTCTTGGTTCGGGCTGCCTGATAAAAGTCTGTAGATTTGGTAGGGGATGACAAACGACAGACTTTTTCCCCCCACAGTCCTGGAGTTTGGATGTTTGAGATCCTGGCGAGGGCAGAATTAGTGTGTAGTGAGACTCTCCTCCTGGTTCACAGACAGTGCCTTCTCTCTATGTCCTCACCCACAGGCAGGCGCGAGGGAGCTTTCTGGGGTCTCTTTTATAAGGACACTAATTTGCAGATGACACCACCCTCATGGCAGAAAGCAAAGAGGAACTAAAGAGCCTCCTGATGAAGGTGAATGAAGAGAGTGAAAAAGCTGGCTTCAAACTCAACATTCGAAAAACAAAGACCATGGCATCTGGTCCCATCATTTCATGGCAAATAGATGGGGGAAACAATGGAAACAGTGAGAGACTTTATTTTCTTGGGCTCCACAGTCACGGCGGATGGTGACTGCAGCCATGAAATTAAAAGATGCTTGTTTCTTGGCAGAAAAGCTTGAGAGGTGAGGGTGGGCCTGTGCAGACTGAGGACCACACGTCTGGATGGGGCTGCAGGTATCGGCGAGGGGGAACCGCCTGCCTCCAGCTGCTGCTGTTCAGTGTTGAGTCATGCCCCCAGAGCCACCCCATCACCACACTGGGACTTTTGCTTCTTGCTGTTCATTGTTGTGTCCAAATCTTTGCGACCCCATGGACTGCAGCACGCCAGGCCTCCCTGTCCATCACCAACTCCCAGAGCTTGCTCAAACTCAAGCCCATCAAGTCGGTGATGCCATCCAGCCATCTCATCCTCTGTCGTTCCCTTCTCCTCCTGCCCTCAATCTTTCCCAGCGTCAGGGTCTTTTCCAGTGAGTCAGCTCTTGGCATCGGGTGGCCAGAGGATTGGAGCTCCAGCTTCAGCATCAGTCCTCCCAATGAATATTCAGGGTTGACTTCCTTTAGGATGGACTGTTCTGATTGGAAGTGGCGTGGAAGTTGCTTTAATAAATGACTTAGAGAGCGTCTTATAAATGTTAATAAGGAGAAGGGGCTTAGTGAATGCCATAACTGCGAGGTTTGGAGAAAAAAAAAAGCCAACAAACAGAGATGCAAGACCTCTGTTTCTGGCGCAAAGAGGAAAGACAGACAGAGAGGGAAGGAGGTCGGAAGGATTATCCAAAGCAGAGCAGCAGGGAGGTGTGGGGGTGCTGTGGGGAGGGCAGAGAGGCAGCAGGAAAAAAGCACACCCGTGGTCACCCAGCAGATTGCCACACACCACCGTGCCCGGCTTCATGGAAAGTGACTGAGCGATGTGTCAGAGTGGGCGTCCGCCGGTTTGATCTGCGAGGAGATTGAATTAGGCAGCGGATTAGAGTGGGGAACACGCTCACGCTTGCTGTTCTGAGAACTCATGGCAGGTGGGTGCTCATTAGACGGCCCGGGCACTCGCCAGCCCGCTGGAAATTGTATTTATGGGAAAGGAGGACACAGCGCTTGACCTTGCGTGGCTGGCGGTAGGGGGTGATTCCTGGGCTTGATCGCCAGGTGATGGGGGAGCAGCGGCTGTGGTCCTTAGGGGACCACCATGTCCTGCATGCCCTCCGCATGCAACCTCATGTGTGCAACGGTGTAGGCGGGCACACACCTGCCCAAACCGTGCTGCATGCATGCACACACGTGGGAGAAAGGGCACTCACATTTCCTGACTTTTTTTTTCTTTAACTTATTGCTTTAAATTTTTTATTCATTTATATCTTTACGGCCATGCTGTGTGGCACGCTGGATCTTAGTTCCCCGACCAGGGACTGAACGTATCTTTGCCCCAGGTGTGGCCGTACCCAGCTGGGGGAGGTCAGTAAAAATATTTTGTCGTTGTTTAGTTGCTCAGTCGTGTGCAACTCGTTTCTGACCGAATGGACTGCAGCCCGCCCGGCCTCCTCTGTCCATGGCATTCTCCGGGCAAGACTACTGAGGCGGGTGGTCATGCCCTCCTCCAGGAGAACTTCCCGACTCGGGGAGCGAACCTGCAGGTCCTGCGGCATGCTCTAAGGACAGGGAGGAGGCTGGCGGCACCCGACACCCAGGATGGTGCGCCGAGCACGCCCGTGGCAAACCATCCCGTAAGGAAGAAACAGCAAGAAACCCCAAATGGCGAGTCGCCGCCAGCGTCGCGGGCACCCTCCTCCAGGGCTTCTTACAAAGATGCACAATCATGGTCGCCGGGCACCAACCGCCAGACACGGGCCTTGACGCATCTCTCTCAGCCTCTTTCCACGCAGCTGGGTGCCGCGGGGGTATCAGTTTGCTGATGGGCCAGAACTTGGCGGCACCTGCTTCCAGACGAGCAGCCTTACTGACTTCAAGGTGCACCCGCCGAAATCTCCTGTGTGCTCGGCATGCCTCCTCCCAAGGTGCGATTCCGTCGCCTGTCTCCATCTCCGGAGTCTGGGATGATGGCCACCTCTGGAGTCGTGAGCCGTGCCTTGCCGGAGGGCGGATGTGGCCCTCGGGGAGGAGGCCTGCCTGGACCCTCTGTGGGCAGTTGTTGGCCGTGACCATGGGCTCCCCTGGCCGGGAGTCCATTCTTTTCCTCTCCTTGCTGCTCCTACCCATAGTTCATAAATCAGAATGTAGATGAGAGACTCGTGGTTAATTTTCTGCGCCGAGCGCCGAGTGTCTGAGCCCATAAAGCTCACGCAGCCCCGCGCTGTGAATTTCCCGATCCTGACAAGGCAAGCAGCTTAGAAATCATCATTATAAGTTACAAGTGTCTTAGGGGTTGTTCTTCTGACATAAAACTAATTTCATGTTTTTATTCATAATGTGGGAGAGGTGAGAGGCAGGGGGCCCGCTTTCCAGGGCGCTCCTGGAGACATCACAGGCTGTGTCTCCTGCCGTAATCACAGGAGACGGCGGGCCCTGTCCTTCTGCGTAAGCCCCTGAACTGCCCTGGGAGCTGCTGATGACCTCGGGGACAGTGTCTGCGCCTCTCCCAATGGCCTGCCTTGCAGCGAGCCTCTCCCAGGGCCTCGCCAGCAAATGGCCTGCGTGTCTCCAGAGCCATCCCATCGCCACATGGGCACACTTGGTTGCTGTGGTTCCTTAGCTCAGTCATTTCCAACTCTGTGGCCCCACGGACTGCAGCATGCCAAGCTTCCCTGCTCTTCACTATCTCCTGGAGTTTGTGCAAACTCACATCCATTGAGTCAACGATACCACCCAACCGTCTCATCCTCTGTCGTCCCCTTCTCCTCCTGCCCTCAATCTTTCCCACCATCAGAGTCTTTACTCATGAGTCAGCTGTTGGCATCAGGTGACCAAAGTATTGGAGCTTTGGCTTCAGCACTGGACCTTCCAGTGACTGTTAGGGTGGATGTTCGTTAGCAATGACTAGCTGGATCTCCTTGCTGTCCAATGGACTCTCAAGAATCTTCTCCAGCACCACAGTTTGAAAGCATCAACTGTCTGGTGCTCTGCCTTCTTTTTGGTCCACCTGGACCCAAGACACAGAAGCAAAGAGTTGGGGCTTAAAACAGTAAGAATGGATCTTCGAGTCTCTCTGGAGACCAGGCTTCTGGGACAGAGGTGTGGGCCAGCTGGGTTTTTCTGGAGGCTCCAATGGAGAATGCATCCCTGGTCTCTCTCCCAGCTTCCAGGGGGCTGCCAGAAATCCTGGCCACCCCTTTGTTTTGTAGAAGTCACCCCAGCTGCCTCAACTGTCCCCCGACTGTCTGCCCCCACCTGCGTTTCTATGGCTCCTCTTTTTTCTCACACGGACACTGTTCTATATATCCTTCTGGTCCTCCTATGTAGGATTCCCCATTGCGTGTTAGGGCTTCCCAGGGGGTGTTCGTGGGAAAGAACCTGCCTGTTAACACAGGAGACCCAAGAGCCGTGGGTTCAGTCCCTGGGTCAGGAAGATCTCCTGGAGGAGGGCATGGCAACGCAATCCAGCATTCCTGTCTGGGAGATCCTACAGACAGAGGAGCCTGGCAGGCTACAGTCCGTGGGGTCGCAAAGAGTTAAACACGGCTGAGAAATTGACCAGGCACACACGCATGTCTGTTTGAGAGCGAGTCTTGAAAACTATACTCAAGGGTTAACTCCAGGATGGATGTACGGACCAGACAAAAAGTGTGGCTACACCTCAGATGAGGCTCTAGGTCTTAGGTGCCTTTTATTTCTTGTCCATGCTCAACACTTGATTAAAAAAAGTCACAGTCAATGTTAGATGCTTATTTAGAGGGTGTGTCCCCTTTCAGAGGCTTCCCAGGTGGTGTCAGTGCTAAAGAACCTCTGGCCGAAGGAGGAGACGCCAGAGATGCAGGTTCGATTCCCGGGTCGGGAAGATCCCCTGGAGGAGGAAATGGCAACCCGCTATAGTGTTCTGGCCTGGAGAATGCCATGGACAGAGGCGCCTGGTGGTCTGCAGTCCACGCGGTCACAAAGAGTTGGGCACAACCAGAGTGACTAAGCATGTCCCCTTTCAAGTCTGCAAGCAAATTAAGTTTCCATCCCGCCATGATGTTGGGTCGACCTAACGGAGATGGCAGTGATACCAGCCTCTCAGGGAAGTATATTGGAGACCCAGTCAGGACTCTCCCCAGGGGTTGGACTCAACCCTCGGACTCTCAAAAATCTTCCTGAAGTGAGAGCTCTGCACATAGGCCACGGGTCTCCTCCTGCGAGCTTATAATTGTCTGCCAAGCTTTCACATGGAGAGTTGCGCCTATTTTCCTCAGGAGAGGGAGGAGTCACCTGGAGGTCTCTCGGGGTTCTCTAGAACTGATGGAGTAGCCCCGAGCAAGGACTTTGGTCCCTTCACTTCTGGAGACCCATGAAGCCTCCCCAAGCACGTTCTCAGAGCTGGTGTAAAACTGGTTTCTCGGAAGGGAGCCATGGTGGTGGGAACGGAGGTTGGGGATGAAGCTAAGGTCTCATATCAGCAGGGTGCCAAATGCCTTTCCATTCATGTGAACAAGCCACCATGTCCATCAGTCCCCACCATAGGTGCGGCCTCTGCCGTACCTTAAAAGAACAGAGAATGTTTACATTAGGAAGAGACTTATGTCAAATAGAAGTTGGGGGTGGGGGAGGAGCAGGGCAAAGTCTTATTTCAGAAAGAGAGGGCTTACGGCCTGCCCATTCCATAGACCCAACAGGGTTTTATTTTGTGATATCTTTCTCCAGAGGGCTGCCCAGGTGGGGCAGTGGTAAAGAATCCACCCGTCAATGCAGGAGACGCGAGAACGATCGCAGGGTCTGGAAGCGCCCCTGGAAGAGGGCCAGGCAACCCACTCCAGTGTTCTTGCCTGGGAAACCCCATGGCCAGAGGGGCCTGATAGGCTACAGTCCATGGGGTCGCAAAGAGTCGGACAGAACCGAGTACCTGAGGACTTCCTCAAAACCTCATCTTGGATCCTGCAAAAAGACAAATCAAAATAATAAAATTGCCATCACCACCCAAAGCCCTCTTGCAGGCTCTTTTTTAATAACTGACTTTAGTCCACTGACACTGCTCACACCCGACAAAATTCAGAATATATGCACGTCTGCGCTTCCTTTTAAGACTCCTCATTCCAGAGGAACAGCGTCCTGCCTGTTTGACCTGCCTAGCAGGACTCCAATCAGAAAAGATAAGAGCATGTTTAATTGATTAGCCCGCGTCAGCAGAGCGCTTTGAAGGTGAGCAGTGCAATATTATTCTAATGATGGGGTAGGCGCTGTGATCTTTGGAGACTTTCGCCTCTCGTCTGAGCTGCCATTCTAATTTGAGGCACGCTGCCCCAAGAGTGGACTGGTTCTTGATCCTGGCCAGGGGTCGTCTGCTAGGCTGCTCGGCGGGAAGTGCCTTAGATGTCTAGCAGCAGCTCCGGGCGTGGGGACCAGTAGGGCTGCTGAGAGAGAGAAGATGCTGTGAGCTCTGCTGGTGGGTGGAAGGGTTTGAGATGGCGCATGGGGAGCTCCTGGAAGGGCTCAGGATGGTGCACACGGGGAGCTCCTGGAAGGGTTCAAGATGAGGACCGCAGGAGCTCCTGGAAGGGTTCAGGATGGCGCATGGGGGGGTTCCTGGAAGGGCTCAGGATGGCACACGGGGAGCTCCTGGAAGGGCTCAGGATGGTGCACACGGGGAGCTCCTGNCTCCTGGAAGGGTTCAGGATGGTGCACGGGGGGGAGGGGAGCTCCTGGAAGGGTTCAGGATGGAGCACGGGGAGCTTCTGGAAGGGTTCAGGATGGCGCATGGGGGAGCTCCTGGAAGGGTTCAAGATGAGGACCAGGGGAGCTCCTGGGAGGGCTCAGGATGGCGCATGGGGGAGCTCTGTCGTGGGTGTTGGCTGGTCGTCACCCTTTTCTCTGAGATGCCTTGATCAAGTTTTCCTAAAGGTGGATCTTCTGCCTTTTGGGGGCATTTAAATTGAAGCAATTTTCCATTGCTAGGAGTAGCTTGCTCTTTCTCTGCTGTTTCTTTGAACTTTGCCTGTTACCACTGAAGATACACACAGATATAGGTGCATAGACACACACACATATACACGTGTACATCAATATATACACACCCCCTCACATATACATATATATGTACGCCTGTGCCCCTTAGCGATATCTGTGTATACACATGAGCTTCCCCGGTGGCTCAGCTAGTGAAGACTCCGCCTGCAGTGCGGGAGACCTGGGTTTGATCCCTGGGTTGGGAAGATCCCCTGGAGAAGGGAATGGCTACACACTCCAGCGTTCCGGCCTGGAGAGCCCCGTGGACTCCCTGGGGTTGCAGAGTTGGACATGACTGAGCAACTTTCATTCATTCACATATACACACATCTACGACATATGACTTATCATCATATATACATATACACATATACAGATATGTTACATGTACAGAGGATGAGATGATTGGATGGCATCACCGACTTGATGGACATGAGTTTGAGCAAACTCCGGGAGTTGGTGATGGACATGGAAGCCTGGCGTGCTGCGGTCCATGGGGTCACAAAGAGTTGGACACGACTGAGTGACTGAACTGATATGCCTGTTATCATCGGGAATATATATATATACTCACACGTACACGCACACGTATGGTACAGGTAGCATACATATATGCCTATTACCATTGGAGGTACACGCACACACACACGTTTATATAAAACCAAGGGCTGCCTAGCTGATGCTGGCTGTAAAAAACCAACCTGCCAGTGCAGGAGACGTTAAGATGCGAGTTTGATCCTTGGATCAGGAAGACCCCCTGGAGGAGGATCGAACTGGCGCCACCTGGGAAGCCCAAGAACACTGGAGTGGGTAACCTATCCCTTCTCCAGGGGATCTTCCCAAGCCAGGAATCAAACCAGGGTCTCCCGCATTGCAGCCAGATTCTTTACCCGCTGAGCTAGCAGGGAAGCCGTACTGAAAATGAGCTGCCCAGGTGGCTCAGTGGGGAAAGAGCCTGCTTCCATGCAGAAGGTGCAGGAAACGTGATTCCTGTTTCCCAGCAACCCAGGGGACTCTCCGCACACATGGAACCAGGGGCCGCCCCCAGGAACCAGGGGTTGCCTCACCCTGTTGCCATTAGAAAGCCTGCCTTCCTAAGTCTCGGGGGGAGTCACTCTGTTCTCCTGGGTGAGCTTTCTGGGGCTGTCCGTGCGGGAACGTTTTCATTCAGAGCTGACAAGAGTAGGGAGAGGTTAGCGTGTGCACCGTCCGACCTGGCGCTCGGGCGAGGCCAGATCAAATCCTGCACACGACAGGCTCACAGCATCATGCTGTTCAACCCAGGGATGCTGTGGATTCAAGCGGCAAAACCCAAATCAACGGAATCCTTGTGACACGAAGAATTGTACGCCTACGCACCCAAGAACAACTCCGAGCTGCAAATGCAGGGCGTGTCGCCCCAGAGCCAAGCCGTGTCTGTGCGTGTCGGCTCTCTGCTTTCTGGCTTTAAAGTTGGAGTACAGTCCTCTTGCCTGGAGAATCCTGTGGCCCGAGGAGCCTGGTGGGCTGCTGTCTATAGGGTCGCACAGAGTCAGACACAACGGAAGCGACTTAGCATGCATGCCTTGGAGAAGGACATGGCAACCCACTCCAGTGCTCTTGCCTGGAGAATCCCAGGGACGGAGGAGCGTGGTGGGCTGCCGTCTATGGGGTCGCGCAGAGTCGGACACGACTGAAGCGACTTAGCTGTAGCTGTACAGTTGATTAACAACATAATGTTAGTCTCTCTGGTACAATAAGGTGAAGCAGCTGTGTATGTGAGAGTCGCTCAGTCATGTCCGGCTCTTTGCCACCCCGTGGACTGTGGCCCACCAGGCTCCCCTGTCCTTGGGATTCTCCAGGCAAGAGCACTGGAGTGGGTTGCCCTGCCCTCCTCCAGGGGATCGTCCCGACCCAGGGGATGAACCCTACATTGCAGGCAGATTCTTTACCATCTGAGGCACCAGGGAGTGCGTAGNGCAGAGCCCCGAGCTGAGCTCCCTGTCTATCCGCAGCTTCCCACTGGCTGGCTCTTTCACACGTGGTGGCGTGTGTATCTCAGAGCTGCTCTCTCAGCCCACCCCACCGTCTCCTTCCCCCGCTGTGTCCACCAGTCCGTTATCTATGTCCACCTCTTTACCAAACCTCCGAGCTCTGTCCCTCGTCATCCAGCCGAGAAAGCGCGCTATGGGAGGGACGCATAAAAGGATGAGGGGGGCGGAAAAAAAGATAAGCAAGCTGGTTCACCGTCACTAATACATAAAACAATTAGCAGTGAGCTACTGATATGTCTACACGACTGTATTTCTGATGAACGCATAAATAATTTAAAGGGGTAGCTCTTTAGTCTTGGGAGCGTCTGCCATTATTTACCGGCCTTGTGTTGACGGCCTCTCCCTGGTCCGTCAGAGGGACCGGCGGGTTTTAATGCTCTTAAGGGCTCCACCCGCAGAGCCATTAACAAGCCTATTAGCATAATCCGTTGTGATACATCAACGTATGAAAGTCCGTCCTTCCGTGGGACTGGATGGAATGGGGCCAGGGGGAGGGGGGCGACGGCTTTGAAGATTTTATGATTCAATAACTATCCATTTGATAAGCAATTAAAAAGATGTTTGGAGACACAGAGAGTGGAGACAATGGCAGGCGTGGGGACGTACCAGGGCCCAGAAGAGTTGCTAGGAGATTCGTCTGCTTGCCTTCGCTAAGTTTGTTTCCATCTCTCTGCCGGATGACAGCTTCTCTGCCCCCAGGAAGACGGGCTGGTTATCTAGAAGCTGTAGGATTAATGTATCGCTTCCCAGTGGAGCTGGGGCAGGGACAGAGGGTGGGGTATCCCCAGGGTAGAGAAGTGATAGGCCTGCCTTTCTCCCATCTGAGCACCCACGACCTCAGAGCAGCCCTTCTTGTCTGATGACTCCAGCTTGGTTCCTTTTATTAAAAAAAAAAAAAAACCTTTTAATTTTGGATTGGGGTATAGCCGGGAGATGGTGAGGGACAGGGAGGCCTGGGGTACCGCCGTCCATGGGGTCGCAAAGAGTCAGCCATTGCTGAATAACAACAACATCGCCAATTAACAGTGTTGTGAGAGCTTCTGGACGCAGAGGGAGTGAGACATCCATATACACGCATCCACTCTCCCCCAAACTCCCCTCCCATCCAGGCTGCCACATGACCTGGAGCAGAGCTCCTTGTGCTGGACAGCAGCTCCTTGCTGGTTCTCCATGTGAAATACAGCAGTGTGTCCATGTCCATCCCAGACTCCCTGACTATCCCTTCCCCCATCCTTCCCCCTGGTGACCATAAGGTTATTACAGAGGATTGAGCAGAGTTCCCTGTGCTGGACAGCAGGTCCTTGCTGGTTCTCCATGTTAAACACAGCAGTGTGTCCATGTCCATCCCAGACTCCCTGACTATCCCTTCCCCCATCCTTCCCCCTGGTGACCATAAGGTTATTACAGAGGATTGAGCAGAGTTCCCTGTGCTGGACAGCAGGTCCTTGCTGGTTCTCCATGTTAAACACAGCAGTGTGTCCATGTCCATCCCAGACTCCCTGACTATCCCTTCCCCCATCCTTCCCCCTGGTGACCATAAGGTTATTACAGAGGATTGAGCAGAGTTCCCTGTGCTGGACAGCAGGTCCTTGCTGGTTCTCCATGTTAAACACAGCAGTGTGTCCATGTCCATCCCAGACTCCCTGACTATCCCTTCCCCCATCCTTCCCCCTGGTGACCATAAGGTTATTACAGAGGATTGAGCAGAGTTCCCTGTGCTGGGCAGCAGGTCCTTGTTCATTATCCGTGTGAAATATTCACCTTCTTTTTCTGGGATGTTGAGGCAGTTCTCTGGACCTGGAGCATGGTCTAATGGAGATCACAGGTTTTAAAGAAGGTGGCTGTGGTGATTTAGTTGCCAAGTTGTGTCCAATTCTGGTGACCCCATGGACTGCGGCCCACCAGGTTCCTCTGCCCATGGGATTCTGCAGGAAAGAATACTGGAGTGCGTTGCCATGCCCTTCTCCAGGGGATCTTCCCGACCCAGGAATCGAACCCGGGTCTCCTGCATCGCAGGCAGATTCTTTACCGACTGAGGTCTGAGGGAATCCAACTCTTTGTGACCCCATTGACTGTAGCCTGCCAGGCTCCTCTGTCCGTGGAATTTTCCAGGCAAGAATAATGGAGTGGGTTGTCATTTCCTTCTCCAAAGAATCTTCTTGACCCAGGGAGCAAACCCCGTTCTCGTCAACAGATGAAACATAAAAAGGTGTACTTTCATCATCTTCAAGTTTGTGGCTGAAAACAGGCAAACAATGACACACGAACCACGACTAGTAACTCCAAAGGTCCTTTTTTTTTTTTCCCTCTCAAACAGAACCCCTGTCCCCAGGGAGCAGTCACTCCCCACGGCCTCCTCCAGCCCCTAGTAGCCATGAAGCTACTTCCTGTCTGTGCCCTTGCCTGTTCTGGAAGGTCCCTGTCTGTGGAATCACACACTGCGTGTTCCATTGCGATGGTTTCTCTCTCACTGAGCGGCGTGTCTCCAGGGCGCACCCACGCTGTAGCCCATGTCAGAGCTTCACTCCTCTTCATGGCTGCGTCATATTCCATGGTGTGGATGGACTTTGTGATGTTTATCAACCCGTCCGTCCACCCTTCCACTCATCTAACCTTCCATCCATCCACCCACCCTCCCA
>SJYB01005858.1:21531-52923 GCA_006408585.1 Antidorcas marsupialis
AGATGGTGGGGTGGGTGGGAGGCAGCCTGGGTCTTCCAGACAACATGCCTCCCCTGCGCCCTTCACCGCCCCCAACTCGGAGAACCGGTAACCTTAAACCAACTTACAGAAAACCTTTGGGGAAACTGCCAATCACCCGGAAAACAACGTTTGCATCGATCCGCTGTCCGCGTGATTTATGGCTTCATTTTACGGTAATTGAGAATTAGTAGGAAGATTAACAAGACTCAACACCACAGCAGGGGACGCACCGCTAAGCGCAGCAACTTGTCAAGCCTTTCTTACCCCCCCCCCAACAGAGACAACCCCGCCACCTCACGCGGGGTCCCCATCTAACTGAATTTGGGGATGACGCCGAAATTAATTGGATGCGGGCAGCTTTTCCGAGTGGGAACCCGGGGATGGGGGGCAAGGGGGTGCTGCCCTTGCGTCCCCGGCTGTCCCCAGCCCAGGGGTGGGGAGGTCTCTCTACTCAAGGGCTGGCCGGCCCGCTGGGGATGGGTCCCGCTAGGGTCCCACGCAGTCACCCCACCAAGAAGGATGGCAGCTGGGGGATCCGGTTTGGGCCCCCCAGGGAGGCCGTCGTTGGGCCCATATGCATGGTGGGGTGGCTCGTTGTCTCTGACCGTATCAGGATAAAGTTTTGAAAATGTACTTCTTTGCAGCCGTCGTAGCAGAGGTCGCAATCGCTTTGGGGAATGCACTCGGGGGGGTGGTGGGCAGGGTCAGGGGCTACGGACACGGAAGGACAGAGACCTCCTAGCAGGAGTGGGAGTGAGGTGGCTGCGGCCAGCGGTCTGCAGGGGCCAGGGGCGGGGATGCTGAGAGCCGGGAGGCCCCCAAGGGCTCCCTTCAGCTCTGAACGCTGCTCTCCAGCCTCTGAGATTTGCATATTTAAGGGCCTCTTTACATTTGAACAGAAACGCACGTCCCCTGGGGCCCAGATCTGGCTTCTCTTTCCAGGGGCTGTTTTTTCCTTGGGCTCCAAAGTCACTGCAGACGGTGACTGCAGCCATCAAATTAAAAGACTGTTTGCTCCTTGGCAGAAAAGCTATGACAAACCTAGACAGCATATTAGGGAGCAGAGACATCAGTTTGCCGACAAAAGGTCCGTCTCGTCGAAGCTGTGGTTTCCCAGTACTGGTGTGCAGATCTGAGAGCTGGCCCACAAAGAAGGCTGCGGTGCAGTGAAGCGAAAGTTGCCCAGTTGTCTCTGACTCTTTGCAACCTCATGAACTATACAGTCCACGGAACTCTCCAGGCCAGAATACTGGAGTGGGCAGCCGTTCCCCTCTCCAGGGAAGCAGAGAAAGTTGAACGCTAAAGAACTGATGCTTTTGAACTGTGGTGCTAGAGAAGACTCTTGAGAGTCCCTTGGGCTGCAAGGANCTCCTTGGCAGAAAAGCTATGACAAAAGGTCCGTCTCGTCGAAACTGTGGTTTCCCAGTACTGGTGTGCAGACCTGAGAGCTGGCCCACAAAGAAGGCTGCGGTGCAGTGAAGCGAAAGTTGCCCAGTTGTCTCTGACTCTTTGCGACCTCATGAACTATACAGTCCACGGAACTCTCCAGGCCAGAATACTGGAGTGGGCAGCCGTTCCCCTCTCCAGGGAAGCAGAGAAAGTTGAACGCTAAAGAACTGATGCTTTTGAACTGTGGTGCTAGAGAAGACTCTTGAGAGTCCCTTGGGCTGCAAGGAGATTCAACCAGTCCATCCTAAAGGAGATCAGTCCTGAATATTCACTGGAAGGACAGATGCTGACGCTCCAATACTCTGGCCACCTGATGGGAAGAACTGACTCCTTGGAAAAGACCCTGATGCTGGGGAAGATTGAAGGTGGGAGGAGAAGGGGATGACGGAGGATGAGATGGCTGAAGGGCATCACCGACTCGATGGATATGAGTTTGAGCAAGCCCCGGAAGATGGAGAAGGACAGGGAGGCCTGCCGTGCGTCAGTCCATGGGGTCGCAAAGAGTCAGACACGACTGAACGACCGGACAGCAACATATTGGTGCTGGATGGTGAGGAATGTCCTCAAGGGCAACTGACCATGAAGGCAGGGAGCCGTCCACAGCAGCCTGAGGCAGGAGTCAGGTGCCCCTCCGCCAAGAGTAAAGCCAGAGGAGATTCATTCCCTGTTGACCGAAACTCCAAGCAGGGCGGTTGAGGGTGGACACTGGGCCCTGCAGAGACCACACGTTCCTCGTTCCTGCAGCCGGGACACTTCCTGAGCTAACGTGGGCAGAAAAGTTCCTTGGAGAGTCACGCCCAGGGATGTTTCCTCCCCCACAGGACTCTTCCCTGGAGCCTCTGGAGGTAGAAAGAGTCCTGGCACACCTTGGCCCCAGAGGTCTGGTCCCCAGGACCGGGGGAGGGTGGCCGTCTCTTGTGTTAAAGCACGTGGCTTGGGACACTTTGTTATGGGGGCACCGGGAAGCTTTCCCGGCTTGGGTCCAGGCTGCGTGCCGGTGTGCGACGTTGCTACAGCTCTGTCCGACTTTATGACCCCGTGGACTGTAGCCCGCCAGGCTCCTCTGTCCGTGGGGTTCTGAAGGCAAGAACACCGGCGTGGGTTGCCACACCCTTCTCCAGGGGAACCTTCCCAACTCAGGGGTCTAACCTGTGTCTTTTGCATCTCCCGCACTGCAGGCAGACTCTTTACCTCTGAGCCACCGGGGAAGCTTTTATTTACTACGATGGAGTGCAGACCGCGTTAGAGGCAGGTATTAAAAGGTTCGGAAGTTCACTCCAAGTTCAGTTCCGTTCAGTCGCTCAGTCGTGTCCAGCTCTTTGCGACCCCATGAATCGCAGCACGCCAGGCCTCCCTGTCCATCACCAACTCCCGGAGTCCACTCACACTCACATCCATCGAGTCGGTGACGCCATCCAGCCATCTCATCCTCGGTCGTCCCCTTCTCCTGCTTCCAATCCCTCCCAACATCGGAGTCTTTTCCAATGAGCCAACTCTTCTCATGAGGCGGCCAAAGTAGTGGAGTTTCAGCTTCATTCCTTCCAAAGAACACCCAAGACTAATCTTTAGGATTGACTGGTTGGATATCCTTGCAGTCCAAGGGACTCTCAAGAGTCTTCTCCAGCACTACAGTTCAAACCCATCAATTCTTCGGCACTCAGCCTTCTTCACAGTCCAACTGCCACATCCATACATGACGAGGAAAAACCATAGCCTTGACTAGACGGACCTTTGTTGGCAAAGTAACGTCTCTGCTTTTGAATATGCTCTCTAGGTTGGTCATAACTTTCCTTCCAAGGAGTAAGCATCTTTTAATTTCATGGCTGCAGTCACCATCTGCAGTGATTTTGGAGCCCCCCAAAATAATGTCTGACACTGTTTCCATTGTTACCCCATCTGTTTCCCATGAAGTGATGGGAAATTCACTTCAAGGACCTGTAGAATTTGCTAGGACCCCTTGGACTCATGGTTATGGTACCATAGGATGAAACGTATTGGAAGTGTTCATTGCCCAGTTGTGGGTGGCTCTTTGCAGTCTCGTGGACTATAGCCCACCAGCCTCCGCCGTCCCTGGGATTCTCCAGGCAAGAATCCTAGAGTGGGTTGCGATGTCTTCCTCCAGGAGATCTTCCCGAGCCAGGGATCGAACCCTGGTCTCGCGCATTGCAGGCAGATTCTTTACTGCCCCCCAGCCACCCAGGGAGCTCCCACCTTGCTTTGGGTGAAGTTGAACTCTCCACGCAGGGGACGCCCCTGGTCATCCAGTGGTTGAGAGTCTACCTGCCAAAGCAGGGGACACAGAGCCCGTCTCCGGTCTGTGAAGATCCCACATGCCGCGGGGGCAGCTGAGCCCCGTGCCCCTCCACTACTGGGTGTGCGAGCCTCAGCTATTGAAACCTTCACAACCTACAGCCCTGCTCGGCTCAGAGAGAAGCCAGTGCACCAGAGAGGACGGGCCCGCGCTCGCCGCGGCTAGGGGACGGCCACACAGTGCAAGGAAGACCCGGTGCGGCGGAAAAGAAACAAATCGATGGAAACTCTGCGCCCAGGTCTCACGCTGCTCTGCCCCCAGCAGACTGTCCATGCGGCGAGTCTGGAGTCCTCTGCAAAGACAGCCAAGGCCTTCCTGCTTGTCCGTCCTCTGACACGGGTGGAGACAGCTCCCACCTCCCTCGTGTCCCTCGTGAGCGTCCGACGTGGCCCCGCGCTCGGTGCCCCCGGCCTGACCGCCAGGCGGGATGCGCGCTGTGATCCTCTGCATCCTGGTGGGCGCTGCATCCAGTGTTCCGACCACGTAATCTGTTTTGCAAAATCCGATCAGCCATGTGCGTGAGGCACGCACGGGTCTCTCATCGCATTGAGGGGGCCGCTAACGCGATCCAGGAGGGACGTTTAAGAGGATGAGGGAGTCGCTCACACGGTCCTCCGGAGGGGCTGGGGCCAGGCGGGCCCTGGCCTGTCCTGTGTGGTTCTGGAACGCACTGGATTAGCACAGCTTTCCAAGGCAGAAAGGGAACGTCGCGGTCCCAGGACTCTGCTTATGGGGTGGACTGGGCTGGCCTCTGTTCCCCCTAAAAACAACACGTAGCAGGGATAGCTGATCCTGATGGCTGGGAACAGGAACTTACTTATTTGGAAATGGGGTCTTTGTACAGGGCCTTTCCTGATGGCTCAGAAAAGAATCCGCCTGCAGTGCGGGAGACCTAGGTTCGATCCCTGGGTTGGGAAGATCCCCTGGAGAAGGGCAGTGGGAGCCCACTCCAGTATTCTTGCCTGGAGAAACCCATGGATGGAGGACCCTACAGTCTAAGGGTTGGCAGAGTTGGACACGACTGAAGCAGCTAACACTTTCGCTTCTTTCTTTGCAGAAGTGATGGAGCGAAGGGTCTGAGATGAGGTCCTCCTGATGGGGTGGCCCTAAACCCAAGGACGGGCTCCTTAAAAGACGCAGAAGGGGAGAGACACGGACGCAGAGGAGAAGCCACGTGGAGACGGAGGCGGGGACGGGAGGGAGGCGGCCGCCAGCCCAGGGAGGGACGCCCGGAGCCCCCGGAAGCTGGCAGAGGCGGGAGGACCCTCCCCTGGAGCCTCTGGATGGAGCTCAGCCCTGGGACCCCCTGACCTCAGACATGTGGTGTCCAGCACCGGGGTAGGGGGTCGGGGGCAATGGATGTCTGTTGTTTAAACCTTCTGGTTTGGAGTCGTCTCTTGCAGTTACCGCCACAGACTTACCGCCACAGTGGCGTGGGCAGAGGCCCGTTACTGTTGGATCTGGGCGTCTGCGCGTGAAACCTCGGCTTCGCCGGACGACTCACTGGGGCCCAATACATCCTGCCCATGGACAGCGCCTGCAGCGATCAGAAAACCAGGAGAAGCAGTCACCACCTGGCTGGATGACGTCTGCAGAAAAGCTTTTCCACGGGCCGCCCCCGAGTGTGCTTTGCTGAAAACAAGCAAATCCACACAGCTCCGCCGGGTCTTTGCTGGTCTTTGCTCTCCTGGTCCTACCGTGCGACCATCGCTTTCACTTCTTAATAGACCCGTTTGCTCTCGCGTCTGGGGGTCTGGGAGCCAACCCTGCATGGAGACCTCCTAGTTCTGCAAGAGGAATATTCTCCTTTGGGGGAGGGGAGGTGGAAAGCCCAAGTTGCTTTACTTGCAGTAAATAAAAGAGTGCTCATTCTCATCGGTGTCGGGGGAGGCGGGAAGCGGGGGCACCTGTTATGATCACACCTACCTTTCTGAGCTCCGGGTAAGCTGAGAAACATCTCAGAAGATTCACAATAAATCCAGCCTTGAGGAGGATGGATTCCTCCAAAATGAAATTGGGTACTCAGCTGCTTTCCATTATGGGTTTTCAAAAAAAAAAACAACACGGTGTTTCCTTCTGTTATTTATGGGCTCTTGCACTGTAATGGCTGTAATGATTAATACCGAATTTCTGAATTTATTCTAAAAAGGCACTTCATAAATATTGAACAGCGCCATTATCCGCAGGTACCACCATTTATTTTATTAAAATGGAAATTCAGAAATCATCCATAAAAGGGTATTGTGTGTTGCGAGGTGGACCCAGAAAGTCGGGAGGGAAATTTTTTTTTAAACCCTACCGTCATCGCCGCCTGCCCCCTCCCCAGCCACGTGAGGTCGGCTGGGTTTGACCCAATCGGCCGGGTGGTTCCCGGTTTTGGGGGGGGCGATGCGTCTAAACTCTAGTGTGGAGCAGATGGTGATGCCATCTGGGTGGGAGGGCACGGCAGTATCCGGAACGTGACACCTGTTTGGGTTTTAATTTGGCGCTGGGGAGGCAGAGCCCGCAGGGGTTCATGACAGACGGTCCCGATCAGACCTGGTTTGCAGGTGTTTTATGACTTGAGAATGTCCCCAGCAAGGGGGGCACAGCAAGTTCAACAGTGCTTAGGTGTGGGCCAGGGTGCCCCTTAGCGCCAAGTACCGAGGAGAAACATCCCGGAAGGTGTGAGCCCGTGAGTGTGTGTGTGTGTGCTCAGGGGTGTCCGATTCTTGCGGCCTCGTGGACTGCAGCCCGCCAGGCCCCTCAGCCCATGGGATTCTCCAGGCAAGAAGACTGGAGTGGGGTTGCCGTCTCCTCCTCCGGGGATCTTCCCAGCCCGGGCATCCAACCCGGGTCTTTTTGCATTGACAGGCAGCTTCTTTATCACTGAGCTCCTAGGGGCGCCCATTCTTCAGATGCGTGAGGGCCAAGGCGACTTTGTGTTTTACAAATTTCCTGGGGTAAGGTAGGAGACGTAGGTGTTGACACAGACTTGAGGGTTTTTTGAGCTGGAAAATCAAGAAACACCGGGTACGGGCTGGCGACGGGATGAGTTATTAGAATACTGTTGAGATTATCCACAGAGATCCTCTTGGATGTGGAAGGTGAGATTGTCACGGGGAGGGGGGACCCCCAGCTACGAGGCTCTCGTTAACTCTCCTCAGGCACATGCATTAAGCTGGCTCAGGGCTTTGCGTCATGGTTCTCAATCTCTCTCTCAAGTATTCTGTTTTTCTCTTTTTGGAGGGCTCAAACCTCTGTCCTTGTAGCCAGGATTTTATGTCAACTGATGGACAAGAATGTTTATTCACATGTGTATTTTCCCCAGCTTGCACTGAAAAACCAATTTATTGATATGAAATTCACGTAACGTAAAAGCAACCGATTTAAAGTGCGAAGTTCAGGGGGTCATTTAACCCGTTGGCTGGGCTCTTCACTCGCCCCTTCTCTCTGGCTCCAGACATTCTCATCCTCCAGGGAGGGGTCCCCGTGCTCATTAAGAGCCACGCCCCCTGCCCTGCCCCCGCCCCAGCCTCCAGGAACCCGCTTCCTGTCTCCGCGGGTTCGCTTGCTCAGGACGCTTCCTGTAGATGAAGTCACACACTGCGTGGCCTTCTGTGCTGCTCTCTGTGAGCAGCGTGTGTTCAGGGTCCACGCACGGTGTGGCTTGTGTCAGGGAGCTTCACTCCTTTTCACGGCTGCATAATATTCCACTGCACAGACTTGTGCTTATCCGTCCAACGCTTTATGGACATCTGAGCTGTTTTCTCCTCCCGGTTCTTGGGAGTAGTGCTGCTACGATCATGGGGGAAACACCTTTCAGCTGAGTCTCTGCTTTCAACATTTTGAGGTGTCTGCATAGCCACGGAGGGGCTTCCTAGGTGCCACTAGCAGTAAAGAACCCGCCGGCCAGTGCAGGTAGACGTAAGTAACATGAGTTCAATCCCTGGCTCGGGAAGACCCCCCTGGAGAAGGGCATGCAACCTTCTCCAGTGATCTTGCCTGGAGAACCCCCGTGGACAGAGGAGCCTGGCAGGGCTACAGT
Organism: Antidorcas marsupialis; assembly: GCA_006408585.1. Taxonomy (NCBI): domain Eukaryota; kingdom Metazoa; phylum Chordata; class Mammalia; order Artiodactyla; family Bovidae; genus Antidorcas; species Antidorcas marsupialis. Next base: position 29,340 of record SJYB01005858.1, read on the forward strand.
CTATGGGGTCGCAAAGAGTCGGACACGACTGAGCGACTAAGCTACGGCCACGAGCAAGTGGAAANCACCTTTCAGCTGAGTCTCTGCTTTCAACATTTTGAGGTGTCTGCATAGCCACGGAGGGGCTTCCTAGGTGCCACTAGCAGTAAAGAACCCGCCGGCCAGTGCAGGTAGACGTAAGTAACATGAGTTCAATCCCTGGCTCGGGAAGACCCCCCTGGAGAAGGGCATGCAACCTTCTCCAGTGATCTTGCCTGGAGAACCCCCGTGGACAGAGGAGCCTGGCAGGGCTACAGTCTATGGGGTCGCAAAGAGTCGGACATGACTGAGCGACTAAGCTACGGCCATGAGCAAGTGGAAATTCTCCATGTCACCTTTTTCAGGAGACTACAGCCAGACTGTTACATCTCCAAGGGGAACGGAAGAGGCAGGCCTGCATCTGTTTTACTTTTTCCTCCGAGCTGTCTACCCAAAGGTGGTACCCACGGCTGGGGGCAGGGACATGTGACCAAATGCCTGAATGAGCAGAGAGGCTGGAGAGTGAGCAGCGTGAGGCACAGAAAGGAATCTCCAGTGTGTCCGGAGCGGGGCTGCGTCTCTCCTCAGTGAACTGGAGGGCTGAGGTGTACCCCCCACCCACCTCCTTCTCGTAGCCTCTTGGCCAACAGAGAGACACCACCTCCCGGAGGCCGTCGTCGGGACGGGAACAGACGCAGGATTTTCTGTCACATCATAAAACTCAAAAGCGTGTTTTCTTTCCTGCAATTTTATTTCTTCCCCTGCGCCGATGTTGAGCCGTCTCTCCCAGGCTCCTGGCGTTTCACTTAATTGCCCCAAATAAGAGGCCTTCCTGAGCAGACGGTTTCCTTTTCGAGACTGGGGTCGACGATTGGGGCACACGAGCCTTTGCTCTGAACTGGGAAAGCCCGCGGCCCCCGGGTCCCCTCACTGGAACCCTGTTGCCTTAGTTTGGGCACCAAGCATCTCTCTCATCTTCTGACACCCTGAGCGCTGCGGTTGGACGTGGCGGAACTACGCACGAGGCTCAGGAGGACACTTTAGTTTATTTCCTGCATTCCTGGAAATTTACTGACGGCTTTCCTGAAGTGAGCTGGGCGGCGGTGGGTCGGGGGGCGGTGGGGGTGTCGGTGATCTCCAGAGGGGAAACCAGGGGGTCTGCATGGCCTCACTCTGGCGTGACGAGTTGTCAGTACCTGAGATGGCGGAGGAAGACTTAAGAGGTGCGTCGTGGACTCTCTGCCTGCGTCCGTCTGCGGAGTTTCGTGACCCCTTGCTGAAGAAGAAGGCGGAAAGACCCCATGGGCTCTTTGTTCCCAGGCCTGCCAGTGGAGCCTGTGCTCCTTGGGTGCTCGCTAAGTCGCTTCAGCCATGCCTCACCTTTTGCAACCCCAGGGATAACAGCACACCCTGTCCTCCACTGTCTCCCGACGTTTGCTCAGACTCCTGTCTGTTGAGTCTGTGATGTCTGTCATTCAATAGAGAAACAAATGGGAAGCTCCTCCAAAGGAGAGAAAAAGAAATGTCCTATGAAGCTTGGCGTAAAGAGGAGGAGGAGGACCAGGAGAAAAAAATGGAAGAAGGTGCAGGATGAGAAGACAGAGAAGAAGGAGGAGAAGGGCAGAGGGGGCAGGCGGAGACAGGACCTTTCGTCTCACTGTCTGTCTAGAACCGGACGTCCATGTGGCTCCCGGGTGAAGGGTGGCCTGCCCCTTTTTGCAAAGATACATCTGAACCCGGGAGCCTCAGAATGGAGCCTTGGGTGTCTGCAGACGTGATGGAGTGAAGGGTCTGCGATGAGGTTCCTCCTGGCTGGGGGTGGCCCTAAATCCCGTGACAGGGTCCCCATAAGACACAGAAGAGACACAGTGGAGAAGCCACGTGGAGACGGAGGCAGAGACGGGAGGGAGGCGGCCACCAGCCCAGGGATGGACGCCCGGAGCCCCTGGAAGCCGGAAGAGGCGGGAGGACCCTCCCCTGGAGCCTCTGGATGGAGCTCAGCCCTGGGACACTGTGACCTCGGACGTCTGGTCTCCAGGACGGGGGGCAGACGGATTTGGATATGTTGGGTTCCCCAGTGTGTGGTCGTCGGATAAGGCCGCCCCAGGAAACTCCCCCAGCAGGGGTTTTTCCATCCAGGACCGCGCCACATGGGTCCATCGAGGCTGTCCACCCCCTGCATCTGTGGCCTCCGTCACTCGTCACGACGTGAGACGTTTCCTGTGCTGAGTGAGGAACGCTTCTCAACATCCACAGGGGCCGGATGTGTGGCCCAGCTCCCACCCCTCTGGCATGAGGTGGGAACCACCGTCACCTGCTGGCTTCTCACCGTCGCCCCGAAGACGGGGAAGCCGGGAGGAAGTGATGGACCCGAGGGTGCCGTCACAGCTGGAATCTACGAGGGCCAGACGACTCAGGTTGTCTCACGACCCCTCTTCCAAGGCTTTGAAATCACCTCCCTCGTCGCCGTCACCCAGGGACGCGAGCCCAGGTAAGCTGCCCAGCTGCGCGTGGGTCATCTCAGGCTTCAGAGTCCATTTTAACCAGGTGCCTTGTTCTCACCCCACGCCACCGCGGCCTTCCCTGGGGACTCAGACAGTAAAGAACCTGCCTGCAGTGCGGGAGACCCGGCTTCAATCCCTCCAAGATCCCCGGGAGAAGGGGATGGCCATCCACTCCAGTGCTCTTGCCTGGAGAATCCCCATGGACAGAGGAGCGGGCTGCAGTCCACAAGGTCGCAGAGACACGCCTGACTGATCGACACTTTCGCCTCGTCCGACGAGGAACGCCGAGGAAACTTCTTGTGGAGACAGCTGTTTACGAGTGTGTTTCTTTCCTGAGATTGCTATGGAGATTTCTCCAGCTTCAGACCAAGGAATACAGGTTTCAAAGAGGAAAAGGCGGAAAACGGTTTCCTTTTTGTGGTCGGCCGGGTGTATCGGAATTCGAGGCAAGTGGAAACAAATCAAGCCGTCCGTCCTCCTCTTTCCGAGTAAGTCTTACTGCGGAGGGAGGGCACTTGGGTTTCTCGTGATGAAGACAATACCGCACGGACAGAGCACGGGACGAACCTGCGTTCCGGAGCCCCAAACAAAGGAAACCTTTTACAAACCCCCTGTGTCTAATTTCGTTTTAGAAAATTAGATACTCGGGATTTTGCATAAGATAACTGTATTACCGGTATGCAATTTGGTCTGGGTTGCTGGCTTTACTGCGTGCAGTTGCTTAATAAAAAGTGTCAGTTAAAATGAAAATACAGCTTGGGTAATTAAATTTAATTGGATCTTGTCACTTTAAATCGTCTTCGTTTTGGAGGGTTTCCGCGGAATTGCAGCTTCTGGCTTGCTAATTTCTTTATTGCAAGCCGCTGCTGAATGTGACCCGTCTCTAATAAACTGAGACCTTGCTTTTTCGGGGGCTGTGAACCATGAAGGCAACAGCAAACAAAGGGACGGGAGGGGTGGAGCACGGGGGATAGGGTTACCTGTGGCTTATTGCCTTTTACCACCGGCTGGGAGAGGGTAGTTGTTACAAGCGGAGTGCAAGTCTCAGGGCTGCAGAAAGACGCCGGCTTTGTGTAACGGGAGTGACTACCACGGCACACATCACAATATCCAGGGACGTTCTCTGTGTATGCGGCAGCCTCCACGGAGCTGAGCTGTCTGCTCACAGCAACATGCACACGAGTGTCTCAGCTTCCCTCGTATATAAAGACTTGTGAGTTATATTGGTCTCCCTGGATTCGTCAAGAGAATCTCCCATCTCAACACTGTTAATCGCATCTGCAAAACACCCGCTTGTCTATGTATGTATGAATTCTGAGGATTCTGATCTCTTTAAGGGCCATTTATTCAGCTGGCCACAGATAGTCCAGACATTCCAGCAAGTATGAGTAAACTGGTGTGTGAAGTGTACAGGGGCCTGCAAACTAAAGTCATCATCCACCAGCCTGATGAGCCCTGACTGCTGCCTGGCATACTGGCTGCATTGCCTGCTGGTCCTGCAGGGGCTTTTGGCCCCAGAGGGATTTTATGTCCTTGTTACAATTGCCCAGACTCAGTGTCCAAAATCTGGAAAGAGTCCTCTGTGAGGCAAGGACTGAGGTTTATGCTGTGGCTCTTGGAATTGAGACAATTAAAAGGGTTTGCAAGATCCCTTAGTGCCAGCTGGCCAAATCAAATGTGCGTTCTCTGAACTAATTTCTCCATCAGCTCACGGGTCTCTTCTCTCCACCAGAGGTTGTCAGGTCTTTGAAAAGATGAATCCGGTTTCAGAGCCATGAAGGCCTGAGCTGGGCGCTTCCTGACCTGCAGGAGATGCTGTCCAGCCTCCAATTTCACTTCCGTTAGATGTGAATCATGTACTTTTCCAGCTTTTCCCGTGAGAAGGGGACTTTCTCCTACATGTCTCCTCTGCCCCTTGATGTTGACCTTGCATAGATTCCTGAAGCGGGGGTTCCCATCATTCTACGTCTGCCCTGGCCTTTGGTGGAACTAGGGTCTGTGAATGAAGGACCTTGGTAGCCCTGACTGAGAAGCTGTGTCCTGGCAGGAGAATGCTAGGCTGGTTGTGGGCAGAGGGGCTGTTATCTTAGCCTTAGGAAGACGTTTTTCTAGTCGTCATGTACGGATGTGAGAGCTGGACCCAAAAGAAGGCTGAGCACTGAAGAACTGATGCTTCTGAACTGTGGTGCTGGAGAAGACTCTTGAGAGCCCCTTGGACTGCAAGGAGATCCAACCAGTCCATCCTAAAGGAAGACGACCCCGAATATCCATTGGAAGGACTGAGGCTGAAGCTAAATCTCTAATTCTTTGATTCCCACCTGATGGGAAGAGCTGATTCACAGGAAAAGACCCTGATGGTGGGAAAGATTGAGGGCGGGGGGAGAAGGAGATGACAGAGGATGAGATGGCTGGATGGCATCACCGACTCGATGGACATGGGTTTGAGCAAGCTCCAGGAGATGGTGATGGACAGGGAGGCCTGGCGTGCTGCAGTCCATGGNAGCCCCTTGGACTGCAAGGAGATCCAACCAGTCCATTCTGAAGGAAGACGACCCCGAATATCCATTGGAAGGACTGAGGCTGAAGCTAAATCTCTAATTCTTTGATTCCCACCTGATGGGAAGAGCTGATTCACAGGAAAAGACCCTGATGGTGGGAAAGATTGAGGGCGGGGGGAGAAGGAGATGACAGAGGATGAGATGGCTGGATGGCATCACCGACTCGATGGACATGGGTTTGAGCAAGCTCCAGGAGATGGTGATGGACAGGGAGGCCTGGCGTGCTGCAGTCCATGGGTTGCAAAGAGTCAGACACAGCTGAGCGACTGAGAAACACACGGAAGAAGCTGCAAGGTGGAGGGAATTTCAGATTCAAAGACCAGTGATTCTAAGGAAGTGCTTTTCTGAAGAAAGACCCACCAAGGGTCTCACTGTCTTTAAAGATGAGAGGACCAAGTTGGTCCTGGATGAAAACACTCCTACTGGACCTGTGATGGGGACCGTGGGGCTCACACTGACACACGTCTGGGCTTTCCTGGAATTCAGCATTTCCATGAGGACATGATCCTAAAGGAAATGAGTCCTGAATATTCACTGGAAGGACTGACGCTGAAGCTCAAACTCCAGTACTCTGGCCACCTGATGTGAAGAGCTGACTCACTGGAAAAGAGCCTGATGCTGGGGAAGATTGAGGGCAGAAGGAGAAGGGGACGACAGAGGATGAGATGGCTGGATGGCATCACCAGGTCAATGAACATGGGTTTGAGTAAACTCCAGGAGATGGTGGAGGACAGGGAGGCCTGGCGTGCTGCAGTCCACAGGGTCGCACAGAGTCAGACAGGACTGAGCTACATCGTGACATCATATCCAGTGGCAACGACCCGCCTCCCCGCCGCTGCCCCCCAGTTTGCCTCCGAGATTCTGACTCTGCAGCTCTGTTGCCCTTTCTCTGCTCATTCACACCCACATAGGGGCGTGTTTCTGACAGCTTGACACAGCCCGGCTCACGTAAGCCCCGGTAATTTATAAAGGCTCTCAGGTTTAATCTTGCATCTTTCCTCCCGTGTCCTAAATGATCGATCATTTTAATGACATGCAGAGAGAACCACAAGCAAATCTGAGATGACATTCTTATCACCTATTTTAACGCAATTTTCTAAATCAAACCCTTCACCGACGCCGATAGAAAAACAAACTTATGCTTCGTAAGCAAATGAAGAGATTCACTTACGGCTTCCCAGGTGGCTCAGTGGTAGAGGCCTCCTGCCAAGGCAAGAAACACGGGTTCGATCCCTGGGTCGGGAAGATCCCCTGGAGGAGGAAATGGCAGCCCACTTCAGTGTTCTTGCCTGGAGAATCCCATGGACAGAGGAGCCTGGCGGGCTACAGTCCATGGGGTTGCAAAGCATCAGCAGACACGCCGGACATGGACACACACAGTGACTTGCTTGCTAAAGTGTGTCTACACTGCAAAGACAACGTGACGATGAATGAGAGGAACTTGGTGTTTGCGAAGGGCACCTGGCAGCCACCTCTAAGAGAAAATACTGTGATGTGGAGGGAAACCCTTACAGGTGTCTGCTCCCCACACCGACGAGAGCCCAGCCCACGTCCAGAAACCAAACGCACGTTGCCAAGACGGAGAAGTAGAGATTTGCGACACAGCTCAATATCTGTGATGATCAGATTCACTGACTGAAAGGCCACGCGGGAGCCCTCATTTGAAAGCTTTAGATTTGCAAGGTGACATATTCGTGGAGACCATATGGTCAGCGGCAGGGGAGCTGAGGATTTAAATAACCTTGCAAAATGCGTGACTCAGACGGCATGACTTTATGTGGGAGGAAATGACCAAGAAGAGAAACGTGGGAAAAATCCACTTTGGATCAACCGTGAGTGAAACAAACTGGACTGGGGCTTCCCTGCTGGTCTGGTGGTAAGGAGCCCGCCTGTCAATGCAGGAGACACGAGACTCGGGTTTGATGCCTGGTGTGGAGGAGGGCATGGCAACCCACTCCAGTATTCTTGCCTGGAGAATCCCACGGACAGAGGAGCCCAGTGGGCTACAGTCCGTGGAGTCACTCAGAGCCGGACATGACATTTCACTTTCACTTTTCACCTTTATGCATTGGAGAAGGAAATGGCAACCCACTCCAATGTTCTTGCCTGGAGAATCCCATGGACGGAGGAGCCTGGCGGGCTCAGTCCCTGGGGGTCGCAAAGAGTCTGACATGACTGAGCGACTTAGCACGCAAGCACAGCGGTCTGTCTGGTGGTTAAGAGTCCACGATTCCACCTCAGGGGACAGGCGTTCGATCTCTGACTGGGGAAGTAAGACCCTGCAAGCCATGTGGCCAAAAGCAAACAAAATGCGCTTCATGCTAACTGCTCCCTTTCTTAGCGATTCTCAGGAGATAAACATCCCGAAATATGACAGACTGGGAGGGGGCCAGGGCAGACATCCCTGCGCATTTGTGAAGCCTGTAAGATACCCGTTCAGACGTCTGCTTCTCGCTAGATCCGTCTTCAAGCGAGGCCAGGGATGGAAACCAAGCCCGCAGCACTGCTCTGCAGAGCCGCTGGATAAAGGAGACTTTGATGAAAAGATGAAAGCATGTGGAAATTGCTATATTTGGTAGGTGAAATGCTTTCGCTCAGGGTAGCCGAGAGATTCTCGTGCATCCTGTGAATTATTGATTTATTTAGGAGACAGAGCTTCCCTGGTGACTCAGATGCTAAAGCACCCGCCTGCAATGGCAAGACATCTGGGTTCAATCCCTGGGTCAGGAAGAGCCCCTGGGCCAGAAACGGCAACCCACTCCAGTATTCTCCCCTGGAGAATCGCCATGGACAGAGGAACCTGGCGGGCTGCAGTCCATGGGGTTGCAAAGAGTCAGACACAACTGAGACACCAACATTTCACTTCATGCACTCGGTGGAGTATTACGCAGCCGTGAAAAGGAGAGAAGGTCTGACAGAGGCTGCAACATGGATGGACCCTGGACTCACGGTGCTCACTGAGAGAGGCAGACAGAGGACATGCAGGGTGTGGTTTTGTTATAGGAAACGCCCTGAACAGGCAAATCCACGGACAGAAAGTGGATTCGCGGCAGCTAGGGGCTGTGGGATGGAGGAGGGGAATCTCTGAGAATGTGCCAGAACCAGACAGAGGGGGTGTTTTCACAGTTCTGTGAATACACTCAATGGCACTGATGATGGTCAAGTTGTGTAATGGAATGAATGAAATGAAAAAAAGGTTAATCTGAAAAAGTCTGCTGAGATGGGAATACTGAAAATCTCACACAGGGAAGGAGGCCTTGGCGGGCGGGGCTGGCATTGAAACCCACCCCACACTCAAAGTCTCTGAGGCCAGCTTGCTCTGACGCCCGTTCCCGTGGCCCTGTGGCCGGAGGCGTTGTCCCACGTGGAGGCCAGCGTGTGGCCACTGTCTGTGTCCCGGGCCCTTCGTGGGGTGTCCTTCACTCCACACAGCTGTGGGGGACCAGCCCCACAGCACCGAACACCTCCCACCCTTGGGTTTGGGGCCATTTCCGCACACGGCACTGGGGGTTGTCTAGGGGTCCAAACTGGGCATTTCTCAAGCCAAAGACTCTTCTAGAAAGAGAGAGGTGTTGTCGTCCTAAGACATAGAGCGGCCCAGAATGTCTTTGAAAGGCGTCATATTTCATCCGTTACCTCTGCTGAATTATTCACGAGGAGGTCTCCAGGTTTCGCTGGCTGTGGTTACCTGTGTGGACGGCAGGGTTTGCAGAGACTGCCTCCCATCAGGTCTGCAGGGTCAAGACGGATGCTCCCCTAGGCTGGGGACACGGGGGTGTACAGCTTCTCAGCATGGTCCTGCATTGCCCTCCGTGTATGGGGCTTCTGATTTCCACAAGAAGAACAACCTCCACCCTCCACACTGCACCCAAAGACTGAAATCTCAGGCATTTTCCAGGAAAGAAGCCAGCAAACAGGCACCGGAGCTGGTCCTTCACCATATCATCTAAGACTTTGAACTGAACCTTTCGATGCACGCACGCTAAGTCGCTTCAGTCGTGTCTGACTCTCTGCGACCCCAGGGACTGTAGCCCACCAGGCTCCTCTGTCCATGAGATTCTGCAGGCAAGAATACTGCGGTGGGTTGCCATTTTCTCCTCCAAGGGATCTTCGCTACTCAGGGATGGAACCTGCATCTTTTCTACCTCCTGGTCTGGCAGGCAGGTTCTTTATGACTAGTGATACCAGTTTCAGTTCGGCTCAGTAGCTCAGTCATGTTCTACCCTTTGCAACCCCAAGGACTGCAGCGCACCAGGGTTCCCTGTCCATCAGCATCGCCCGGAGCTTGCTCAAACTCATGTCCTTAGGGTCGCTGATGCCATCCAACCATCTCATCCTTTTTCGTCCCCTTCTCCTCCTGCCCTCAATCTTTCCCAGCATCAGGGTCTTTTCCAGTGAGTCAGCTCTTTGCATCAAGTGGCCGAAGTATTGGAGTTTCAGCTGCAGCATCAGTCCTTCCAGTGAACACCCGGGACTGATTTCCTTTAGGATGGACTGGTTGGATCTCCTTGCTGCCCAAGGGACTCTCAAGAGTCTTCTTCAACCCCACAGTTGGAAAGCATCACTTCTTCGGCGCTCAGCCTTCTTTACGGTCCAGCTCTCACATCCGAACGTGACCACTGTTTCTCCTCACGTTAAAGATGGGCTTGTTGGCCATGGGACAAGGGCAGGGTGTGACATTATTAGTTTAAACCAGAATCAAACATGCCCCCATCTTGTAAATTCAGAGGTGGGGAGGGGGTGAGACCGTCCCTTCCTGATTTCAGCCCATAAATCATTCCTGTGCAGGTTCGATGCCCCACGACATGCATGATGCGTCGCCCAGCCTCTGGCTCCTGCTGGCACCCACGTGCATGCGTGCATACGGGGCATGCATTCTGGTGTGGCAGCGGCCCCATGCACTCTGTTTGAATATGAAGTGGGAGTCCCCCAGCTAACTGCCCCCCCCAAGCCTGCTTTGATCTGAACGCCAGGCTGATCTGGATGCCGAAACCGCGGCTGTTCAACCCCATTCCCATTCAATCCGTTAGGCCGGCTCTCCGCCGGGCTCCTCGTCACCCTGACTCCTAATTTGACAATGACAAAGAACTCCGGGGCGATTTTAAATTTCATAATTTTAATCTGTCAAGCCTGACATTTAATTACTGCCCTCTCTAACCCGTAGCCAATGCGCGCGGGCCGGCTGCCATTGGCGTTCCCTTGGAAGAAAAGAAAAAAAAAAAAAGATTTTTTTTTTTTTAAATTTCCGCCCCCGTGGAAGAGTGGATTAATAAAATCGGGCATAAGTGCCAGGTGTAAGACAATGTGGTCAGGAGGCTCTATTAGCCCCAAATGTAGACAGATGAGGTTAATCATATTTTGAAGTGTGGCTTTTTATTGTATTAGGAGTGATGAAGGCTCTGCTCGGCCCCCACGTGAGAGGTTTGCTGCAAACGTGAAATACGAGCTGTGAGGGGCAGGCTTCATAGGATGGGCGAAGTGTGCTTGCCACGGACACCATGGTCCCGCCACCCGGGGATCTGGGGGGCTGACGGAGCCACGCTGGGGTGTCATAACGGTGTCACTTATGATGTCTGAGGAGACAGGGGTCTTCATGGTCTCTAGTCCTTACGATATCTGAGGAGACGGGGGTCTTCATGGTCTCTAGTCCTTACGATATCTGAGGAGACGGGGGTCTTCATGGCTGTGGTCCTTATGATATCTGAGGAGATGGGGGTTTTCATGGCTCTGGTGCTTAAAATATCTGAGGAGACGGGGGTCTTCATGGGTCTCTAGTCCTTATGATATCTGAGGAGATGGGGGTCTTCATGGCTCTGGTCCATATGATATCNTGTGCTTGCCACGGACACCATGGTCCTGCCACCCGGGGATCTGGGGGGCTGATGGAGCCATGCTGGGGTGTCATAATGGTGTCACTTATGATATCTGAGGAGACAGGGGTCTTCATGGTCTCTAGTCCTTATGATATCTGAGGAGACGGGGGTCTTCATGGTCTCTAGTCCTTATGATATCTGAGGAGACGGGGGTCTTCACGGCTGTGGTCCTTATGATATCTGAGGAGATGGGGGTCTTTGTGGCTCTGGTGCTTAAAATATCTGAGGAGACGGGGGTCTTCACGGGTCTCTAGTCCTTATGATATCTGAGGAGACAGGGGTCTTCATGGGTCTCTAGTCTTTACTATATCTGAGGAGACGGGGGTCTTCATGGGTCTCTAGTCCTTATGATGTCTGAGGAGACGGGGGTCTTCAGGGGTCTCTAGTCTTTACTATATCTAAGGAGATGGGGGGTCTTCATGGCTCTGGTCCTTATGATATCTGAGGAGATGGAGGTCTTCATGGGTCTCTAGTCCTTATGATATCTGAGGAGACGGGGGGTCTTCATGGGTCTCTAGTCTTTACTATATCTGAGGAGACGGGGGTCTTCATGGTCTCTAGTCCTTATGATATCTGAGGAGACGGGGGGTCTTCATGGGTCTCTAGTCTTTACTATATCTGAGGAGACGGGGGTCTTCATGGTCTCTAGTCCTTATGATATCTGAGGAGACGGGGGGTCTTCATGGGTCTCTAGTCTTTACTATATCTGAGGAGACGGGGGTCTTCATGGTCTCTAGTCCTTATGATATCTGAGGAGACGGGGGTCTTCACGGCTGTGGTCCTTATGATATCTGAGGAGATGGGGGTCTTTGTGGCTCTGGTGCTTAAAATATCTGAGGAGACGGGGGTCTTCATGGTCTCTAGTCCTTACGATATCTGAGGAGACGGGGGTCTTCACGGCTGTGGTCCTTACGATATCTGAGGAGATGGGGGTCTTCATGGCTCTGGTCCTCATGATATCTGAGGAGATGGGGGGTCTTCATGGGTCTCTAGTCTTTACTATATCTAAGGAGATGGGGGTCTTCATGGCTCTGGTCCTTATGATATCTGAGGAGATGGAGGTCTTCATGGGTCTCTAGTCCTTATGATATCTGAGGAGACGGGGGGTCTTCATGGGTCTCTAGTCTTTACTATATCTGAGGAGACGGGGGTCTTCATGGTCTCTAGTCCTTACGATATCTGAGGAGACGGGGGTCTTCACGGCTGTGGTCCTTACAACATCTGAGGAGATGGGGGTCTTCATGGCTCTGGCCCTTATGCTATCTGAGGAGACGGAGGTCTTCATGGGTCTTTAGTCCTTATGATATCTGAGGAGATGGGGGTCTTCATGGCTCTGGTCCTCATGATATCTGAGGAGATGGGGGGTCTTCATGGGTCTCTAGTCTTTACTATATCTAAGGAGATGGGGGTCTTCATGGCTCTGGTCCTTATGCTATTTGAGGAGACGGGGGTCTTGCTGGGTCTCTCATTGTTATGATGTCTGTGGAGATGGGGGTCTCTCATCCTTATGATATCTGAGGAGATGGAGGTCTTCATGGGTCTCTAGTCCTTATGATGTCTGTGGAGATGGGGGTCTCTCATCCTTATGATATCTGAGGAGACGGGGGGGCCTTGCTGGCAGGTCTTTGTTCAGCCGCTCAGTCATGTCTGACTCTTTGTGACCCCATGGACTGCAGCACGCCAGGCCTNTCTTCATGGTCTCTAGTCCTCATGATATCTGAGGAGACGGGGGGTCTTCATGGGTCTCTAGTCTTTACTATATCTAAGGAGATGGGGGTCTTCATGGCTCTGGTCCTTATGCTATCTGAGGAGATGGAGGTCTTCATGTGTCTCTAGTCCTTATAATGTCTGAGGAGATGGGGGTCTTCATGGTCTCTAGTCCTTACGATATCTGAGGAGATGGGGGTCTTCATGGCTGTGGTCCTTATGATATCTGAGGAGATGGGGGTCTTCATGGCTCTGGTGCTTAAAATATCTGAGGAGACGGGGGTCTTCACGGTCTCTAGTCCTTATGATATCTGAGGAGACGGGGGTCTTCATGGGTCTCTAGTCTTTACTATATCTAAGGAGATGGGGGTCTTCATGGCTCTGGTCCTTATGATATCTAAGGAGATGGGGGTCTTCATGGCTCTGGTCCTTATGCTATCTGAGGAGACGGGGGTCTTGCTGGGTCTCTCGTTGTTATGATGTCTGTGGAGATGGGGGTCTCTCATCCTTATGATACCTGAGGAGACGGGGGGGCCTTGCTGGCAGGTCTTTGTTCAGCCGCTCAGTCATGTCTGACTCTTTGTGACCCCATGGACTGCAGCACGCCAGGCCTCCCTGTCCATCACCATCTCCCAGAGCTTACTCAAACCCATGTCCATCGAGTCGGTGATGCCATCCAACCGTCTCANTGAGGAGACGGGGGGGCCTTGCTGGCAGGTCTTTGTTCAGCCGCTCAGTCATGTCTGACTCTTTGTGACCCCATGGACTGCAGCACGCCAGGCCTCCCTGTCCATCACCATCTCCCAGAGCTTACTCAAACCCATGTCCATCGAGTCGGTGATGCCATCCAACCGTCTCATCCTCTGTCGTCCCCTTCTCCTCCCGCCTTCAATCTTTCCCAGCTTCAGGGTCTTTTCCAAGGAGTCAGCTCTTCACATCAGGTGGCCAGAGGATTGGAGTTTCAGCTTCAGCCTCAGTCCTTCCAGTGAACACCCGGGACTGATCTCCTTTAGGATGGACTGGTTGGATCTCCTTGCCGTCCAAGGGACTCTCAAGAGTCTCCTTCAACACCACAGTTGAAAAGCATCAGTTCTTTGGCGCTCAGCTTTCTTTATGGAGAAGGCAATGGCAACCCACCCCAGCACTCTTGCCTGGAAAATCTCAAGGGCGGAGGAGCCTGGTAGGATACAGTCCATGGGGTCGCAAAGAGTCAGACACGACTGAGAGAGTTCAATTTCACTGTCACTGTTCTTTATGGTCCAGCTCTTATTTTGGGTGGATGGCAAATCATTTATTTCCTGAAACCTCTCCTTCGCAGAGGGGCGGGTGCCCCCCACCCCCGTCTGCACCACTTCTTTCCTCTGATCCCAGGGAAGTCGGAATAAACTCAACCCAGTATCTGTTTAACACTTTTATTAAAAGCAATCATTTCTTTATTTGGTCTTAGTTGCCTTAATGTGGGACCTAGGTCCTGGGCCAGGGATGGAGCCTGCGCCCTGGGCATCATGAGTCGAGTCCCAGATGCTTGGAGCAACACGGCAATCTCGACGACCCTTTTTAAAGACAAGTGTTTTTGGATATGTATGTGCTGTGCTAAACCATTTCAGTCGTGTCTGACTGTTTGTGACCCAAGGACTGCAGTCCTCCAGGCTCCTCTGTCCATGGGATTCTCCAGGCAAGAATCCTGGAGCCGGTTGCCATCCCCTCCTCCAGGGGATCTCCCCGCCCCAGGGATCGAACCTGAGACTCATTATGTAGCCTGCATTGGCAGGCGGGTTCTTTACCACTGGGAAGTCCGCTTTTTATGTTTAGTCTGCTGCTATTTCTTATAAATGTTTTTGTCTTTGTCCATAAGTGAGCTTGACCTGTAATTTTGATTAAAATAATTCCCCGCTCAGTTTCAACCTCATAAAAATGAATTTGGAGACTCTGGAAAAGTTGTATAAAGTTGGCAATTTTTTCTTCCTTAAGTATTCATTAAATTTACTAGCAAAGATATCTGAACCTGGTAATTTCCCTGTGGCGAATTTTTAAATTATACGTTAAGTGTTTTGAATTCATGTTTTTATTTCTAAGAACTCGTCTGTGGTATCTATGTTTTAAACGTTGGCACACACTTGTTTTTGAATCTCTTTATTTTTTAAAAAGAAATATACAGGATCTACAGACATATCTTTCTTCTAATATTGCNCTATTTCTTATAAATGTTTTTGTCTTTGTCCATAAGTGAGCTTGACCTGTAATTTTGATTAAAATAATTCCCCGCTCAGTTTCAACCTCATAAAAATGAATTTGGAGACTCTGGAAAAGTTGTATAAAGTTGGCAATTTTTTCTTCCTTAAGTATTCATTAAATTTACTAGCAAAGATATCTGAACCTGGTAATTTCCCTGTGGCGAATTTTTAAATTATACGTTAAGTGTTTTGAATTCATGTTTTTATTTCTAAGAACTCGTCTGTGGTATCTATGTTTTAAACGTTGGCACACACTTGTTTTTGAATCTCTTTATTTTTTAAAAAGAAATATAAAGGATCTACAGACATATCTTTCTTCTAATATTGCTTTTTAATGTTGCTTCTTTGTCCCTTATTTTTCCCTTGGTTAGTCTTGTCAGGGGTATACAATTTTCATTAATCTTCACACACAGTTTGGTTACGTTGATTTTTTTTTTTGGTTTTATATTCATTATTTAATTGATTCATTTCTATTCTTCCTTTGGGTTTAAGGACTTTTCTGACGTTTTAGATAACAGCTTCATTGAGATATAATTCACATATCATAAAATTTCTCCATTTTAAAGTATCCAATTCTGTGATTTTTTTTCCCTCTAGGATTATAATACATTTTTTCCAATTATACACACAAGTGTGTCTATTCTTTTTGAAAATTCTGTTCCCATTTAGATTGTTATATAATCTATACACTGCTGTATTTAATGTGGAACCTACGGTTCCCAGTGGGGAAGGGATAGTCAGGGAGTCTGGGATGGACATGGACACGCTGCTGTACGTAACATGGAGAACCAGCAAGGACCTACCGTATAAGACAGGGAACTCTGCTCAGTATTTTCTGACTTTTTGAGTTGGGTTTTTAACTCACTAATTTCCAGCCTTTCTTCCTTTCTACAGAAGAACTTTAAGTTGTAAACCCCCACCCCCAAATCTGCTTACCAAGTCCTTTGGCTTTGACAGCTCATGTTTCTATTACCATTCGGACTGAAACACTATCTAGTGTTTGTTCTGATTTTCTCTTTGGCGCGTGGGTTGTTTGGAAGTGCAGTGCCTAGGATTCGAACTCAAGGCATTCTCTAGTTACCTTTCTGTTATTTATTGCCAGCTTAATTGCACTGGAGTGGGAAAATGTACTCTGTATTATTTCAGCCCCTCGTGTTTGTAGACTTTTGGTTAATGGCTCGGCATACGCGATGGTGGGGGCATTTCTGGAACCTTCTGCAAGATGGGGGTTCTGGAGGCATTCCGCCTCAATCATTAAAACCTCCCAGGAAAGGAGGAATTAGGCAAGGCTGTGTTGTTTGCCTGCAGGTATCTGAATGTCGGCCGTGCGGAAGAGCCGTTTGAACTGCCTTTCGCGGTCTAGCGTGTGGGATGAGGAGTTGCGCTCTCAAGGGGCCAACTTCAGGGGCACACGGAGGAAGAACGTCCAAACATCAGGGAGAAATAGCTTCTTTAAAAATGGCACTTCTTGTTTT
Organism: Antidorcas marsupialis; assembly: GCA_006408585.1. Lineage (NCBI taxonomy): Eukaryota > Metazoa > Chordata > Mammalia > Artiodactyla > Bovidae > Antidorcas > Antidorcas marsupialis. The sequence continues at coordinate 45,709 of SJYB01005858.1, forward strand.
ATGTTGGGATATTGCGGTTCAGACAGTAAAGAATCTGCCTGCAAAGGAGGAGACCCCAGTTTGACCCCTGTCTCAGGAAGATCCCCTGGAGGAGGGCGTGGCAACCCACTCCAGTATTCCTGCCTGGAGAATCCCAGGGACAGAGGAGCCTGGTGGACTGCAGTCCATTGGGTTGCAGAGAATCGGACACGACTGAGCAGCTATCATTTTCCCTTTTATTCATGGCTGATTATCAGTGCTGTGACAGTCCCAGGCAGACAGCAAAGGGACTCAGCCACACACACACACACGTACCCACTCTCCCCCAAACTCCCCTCCCATCCAGGCTGCCACGTGATACTGAGCAGAGTTCCCTGTGCTGGGCAGCAGGTCCTGGCTGGTTCTCCATGTTAAACACAGCAGTGTGTCCACGTCCATCTCAGACTCCCTGACTATCCCTTCCCCCATCCTTCCCCCTGAGAACCATAAGCTTATTACAGAGCATTGAGCAGAGTTCCCTGTGCTGGGCAGCAGGTCCTGGCTGGTTCTCCGTGTTAAATACAGCAGTGTGTCCGTGTCCATCCCAGACTATCCCTTCCCCCATCCTTTCCCCCTGGTGACCATAAGTTCATTCTCTAAGTCAGTGAGTCTGTTTGTATCTCGTGAGTTTATTGGTATCATTTCTTTTTAGATTCCACATGAAAGGGCTGTCACACCGTGAGAAAACGCTTCCTAATGAGGGGGGTGAGGCTTGAATGTCTGAACGCATCCAAGCACAGCCTGGACCCTGGTTCCGAGAAGACTGAAGACAGGTCCGAGCAGGGCTATGAGGCTCAAGCCCAAGATCCAGCAGGTCTCTTCCAAACCCCCTGCAGAGGACGGTCCATCTTCACAGGCACCAGCACCGTCCACTCGCGTCCACGGAAGCCAGATGCCTCTCTCAGGCACTGCAGCGCTGCTCTGCGTCTTTCTGGAGCACAGCATGTCTCCAGCGGAAAGAACGGCCCAGTCACCCGGGCAGAGCCAGCAGCTTCCTCGTAAAATGAACGACTGTGCAACACGCCACCGTCTGACTCCAGACATTAGCCTCAATTCGTCCCCAAAGGAGACAGAACCGTTCGTAGCCATGCAAGAAAGGTGTCCCCTTCCTCAGTTCCATTTCAATCCACCACCCTGCCCCGCCAAAAAAAAAAAATCCCAAAAGATCAAATTTTCTTCTCTTAGGATATCCATTTAAGAGCTCAGTCCTGAGTCTCCAAGTTATTTCTTTAAAAAAAAAAAAAAGTCTGTATTTAATCTGTGAAAGTCGCAAGGGCCTTCGATTTGCAACATGAAGCTGGGATGACTTTGGAGCTTCGTACGGTGCTGTTTACGGCGGAACGGCCAAGCACAGGAGATTTCTCGGGTAATTTCCTGCGGTAAATGGCTCAGGGGATGACTCAGAGAAAGAAGGGGACCTGTAATTTCACAGGGGATTGGGGAAAGGTGGCTTAGTGGGAAAGAAACTGCGTGCCAAAGCAGGAGACACAGAAGACAGCAGTTTGATCTCTGGGTCAGGGAGCTCCTCCGGGGGAGGAAATGGCAACCCACTCCAGTACTCTTGCCTGGAGAATCAGATGGACAGAGGAGCCTGGTGGGCCACAGTCCGTGGGGTCGCAGAGTCGGACGTGACTGAGCAACGAAGTACATATACACACACATCTCATATAAATGTACCTTTTTTATACACACACACACACACATACACACACGTATCTGAAAAGTGGCTTTGGTTTCCAGCTAAGAAACAGAAGATATGTGAAACCTATTTTTGAAAAAAACCATATTCACCTCCGTCCACTCCCAACCTTTCTTCTCACTTGGAGCCCATGTGTTTAAACAAATGTGCCCTTAAACAGATACTTTTCAGAAGCTGCGGTCAGTGTAGCTTGGACTCCGGGTAGAGTTTTGAGGGTAACTGACATATTTTCTCGAGAATCCCTTTTCCCTCCAAGCCTCCTGCTTGGTAGATGTTAAGTAAGTATTATTGGAGAGAGAGATCATTCTCGTGTGTTTACGCAGCTTGCTAATTTTAAGCGAGTACAGACTGCGTTTATAAACGCCCGGCCCCCTCGTCGGAAGAAGCACAGGTTTGTCCGTCCCCACGCCTTCCCCCGGCATGTCTGCATTTTTAAAATACAAGTCTGACCGAGATCTCCGAAAGGCATCTGAAAAATGTCTTCATGTGTATAAAGCCTTCATCTCCCCATGGCCGGACGGCTCAAAAATAGATGAAATGGGATTTCTGAAACGTTCCCAGAAAATCCCTTTTGGGCTAAAACTAACATTCGGTGCTAGCAAAGAATGGGAAATCATAAAATACTGAAAGAAAGAGGGGCTTAGGCTAGCATTATAATTTCAGTCGAAAGAATAGCCTGGTTATACTAACATGAAATGCATACTTGTGGTAGCGTTGGGAAATGTGATCGGGTGATGTGGAAAGTAGAGAGCCTTTCAGTGACTTCCATCGCAAATCCAGAGCACACCGCCACAGATGGATGGGATTCTGGACCCCCTATTTTTGGCAACAAAATGTTATCATTAGGGTTTTTTTTTTTTTCACTAAACTTTTATTAGGGAAAGAGTTACCAGCCTCTAAATGATCAAACGTTACAGTTTTATATGCCGATTCCGCCCTTGCCTTGTTTTATCAAGAAAAATTTCATGTTGCCATCTTTCTGGATCTTGCCAGCTCTGGGATAAGACGACCCTTTCTTTGAGCTCCACGAGAGTTAGGATTGGGAAGAACTCGGTAACAAGACACCGACAGTGAGAATTCGAACGCAGAGGAGAATGTAACACAGGAAGCAGATTCATCTGCTCCGTGTATTTCAGACGCTGAAAAATGAAGTGCTTTGGACAAAAAGAAATGTCGGATTTTCTCTCCTCCCCACCCCCACCCCGCCACTCCCGGAATGTGCTGCTAACGCTGAACCGAAAACAAATCGAAGGAGAAAAGGAAAACTTAAGAAAACTAATAACACATACTTAAGCGTCTGTTTGGAGGGTGAAACGGCATGTAGAAACAAAGTGGGTAGCTGGGATGTTTCTATTTGGTTGCAAGCTGGCCGCTGATATCACCAGAATCCTTTTCATGCTTAAAAAATTAGGCTAGGTTACCGGTCTTCAGTTTCGATTAGATCACTGCAAAATGAAAAATCCAGACGCACCAAGATATTTTTAAGGTGTAGTATTTCCAGCATGCACAAACATTTACCCTGACCTTCCCTTGTGGGATGGGGTTTGTATTGCTCTGTATGCCTCCTTTTCCTGCTAATCTGTTTTCCATCTCTGCGAGGCCGCTCAAGTTGTTACCCGTGTCCAAGTAATTCTATATTTTAGACAGGTGAGGTTAGAAATGACCAGTTTATCCTGTGGCCACGGGATACACCATCTATATTAATTTCCTCTTCATTTCTTGTGGCCGAGTCTACTATTTCTCTGAAATATTTTTATTATGATTAAACATGAGTCTTTAAATATTTAAACCACCCCCAAGAGTGTGTATGTTAATTTTGAAAACTGTGGCTGTGTTTTCCATCAATCTTCCCACTGTTTCTTGCTTTCTTTCTTTTTCTTTCTTTCTTTCCACTCCTCTCTTCAACCATCATCTTGGCATTGGTTTAAGGAATCTAAATCTCACCCTTCCTGTGGCTTGAACCGGTGTCTGGAGTTTGGGTGCTAGAATTCCATCTGTTCTGGGTATATGTTCCTGGGCAGCCTGTGTAACCCGCAACTCAAAGCTCCCTGGGACTTTTCTGTCTCTTTTCCATAATAAGAATCCTGAAGGTAGGCTGGTTGGGGCAGAGGCTCAAAGACGTTGTGTAGGTCTTTCTGCATTTTTTTGTTTGTTTGTTTGTTTGTTTGCTTTTCCTTGGCGGCTTGTCAGTCTTCCCCCGTGGCGCTAGTGGTAAAGAGTCTGTCTGATAATGCAGAAGGCATCAGAGATATGGATTCAGAAAGATCCCCTGGAGGAGGAAATGGCAACCCACCCTAGTATTCTTGCCAGGAAAATTCCAGGGGCAGAGAAGCCTGGCACGTTCCCTGCAGTTGCAAGAGAGTCAGGCACACCTGAGCAGCAGTGGACATGAGTGATCAGCTAAGCACCAACGGCTTGTCACAAAACGGCTACTGTAGCTCCTGCCATCATGTCAACATTCCAGATGAGGCGAATAAGATAAAACAACCAACAACATGGCAAAAGGGGGTGCAATTACCAAGAGAAGCTATTCCCCTTTTATAGAGTTTGTCTGTAAGCCCTACCTGACAACGTGGCTGCCCCAGTGGGGGCGGGAGACTGGAAAACCAAAGAAAAGTGTGTATATAGTCAGGTCTCTGGGGAATCTTATAAAATGGGAGTTGAAGAGCGAAGATGGTGGGGAGACAGGAGAGAGAGAGCGCAGAGTTTTCTGCATGCTCAGGTGAAAATACCGCCCTCCTGTTTCATCCGTGTAACGCTGCTGCTGGGCGTTCGGTTGCTCAGCCTTGTCTGACTCCGGAGGGGCCGTGGGTGACGCTTTGCGGTTTCTTTCAAGGCAGAGAAAGTAGATGGTTTGAAAGCAACAGACCCGAGAGGCCGATTCCCTTTCTGAGTCCTCTTTTCAGAGCAAGACAGAAACACTCCCCAGAGCAGGACAAAGGTGGTGTGCGTCTTACCTTCAAGGACCCGTCCGCACAAAGCTTGCAATTATTTTCCCATTAAGGAGTCAGACCAGGGGGAGAGGGTAACACGGGCGTAGGGTCTGAGAATTAATCAGCCTGGAAAAAGCTGGGTGACTCCTTGGGCCCACGGGGGGCTGAGCCCACGGCCCAGGGAGAGCCCTGAATTTGCTTTATTCTCCTTGTCACAGATACAAGATGACTTAAATATAGCGTTTGCATCCAAAATGCTACCATTTGTCTTCCTGAAAGACTCCAGATTTCCCCGAACCGTTGCAAAGAGCTGGATTAAAAGTCCGGCCATCAATTCTGACCAGGGCCCTATACCTCACCGATATGTTTCCGGGAAGGCTTGGTGGAAGTCGTTAGCTGGGCAAGCGTTCAGTCACTCAGGCGTGTCCGACCCCGTGCTCTGTAGCCCTCGAGGGCCCTCTCTCCCTGCGCTTCTTCCCAGGCAAGAAAGAACACTGGAGTGGGTGGTCGTGCCCTTCTTCACATCAGCTAGGAAAAGGTGCTCCTAAAAATATATCTCACTGGTGGACACATCCAAGGACACTCACTGGCCCCCGGGGTTGAGTCCGTAATTCCCCTTAATTTTGCTTCCGGTCTCATAAGCTTTCCATTGCATAAATTATCAGTGTTCTTAATACAGTATTTATTCACAATATTTTCAGTGGGCCATGAGTTAGGTTCCCTGAGATGAAAGATGATTTTTAAAATAGCTAAAGGTAATGATTTTTATAGCTTAATTTAGATTATATTGAAAATTATGAGAGGGGGGAGAGAGTGGGAAAAAAAAAAAAACTCAGGATCTCTGATACCTTAATAAACATCTCCTCGTGTTTGCAATTTAAATACTAACCTCCATCATATATTTTGTGTATTCATATTTCAACAATAAGCATTCCGAGCATGGTAATATCTTTATTTTCATACTGTGGCTTTAATATACCACGGAGGGGCTGGGAGCAACGTTTCACCCAATAATTATTTCCGTTAGAACCAGCAGGCTTTAGAGAAGGGCTGTGGCATTTTTTTTCCCTAGGTGGAAAAAAATTTTTTTTTCTTGCCTCCACGTTAGATGAACAAGTGAAAAGAACTGATTCGAAGTAACTCATCTTTGTTAATCCCAAAGTCCTAATTTATCCCTTCTGCATATCACCGCTTTAGCCACCACCAAGTTCGATTTCAAGAACTGGAAATGTGTCTTTGCTTTGTAAAGAAGTTCATAGGATCTACAGAGACACAGGACTATTCAGGAAAGAGACATACAGCAAGGACCTACCGTACACTGCACTGACCTCTGCTTAACACTCTGGAATGAATTCTATGGGCAAAGAATTTAAAAAAGAAGAATACACGTTTATGTACTTATGTATTGAACCACAACTCTAATAAAGAATGAAACTGTGTATGAAGTGAAATCTTAGTCACTCAGTCGTGTCTGACCCTTTGTGACCCCCAGGGACTGCAGCCCGCCAGGCTCCTCTGTCCGTGGGATTCTCCAGGCAAGGATACTGGAGTGGGTTGCCACTCCCTCCTCCAAGGGATCTTCCCGACCCAGGAACCGCACCCACATCTCCCACCCATATCGCAGGCAGACTGGCTAACACTGAGCCACCAGGGACGCCCAAGTTTAACTGAATCACAATAGAGAATAACTCAATATGCTTTAATAACCTATATGGGAAAAGAATCTAAAAGAGAATAGATACAGGTCGATGTATAATTGAATCATGAGAACACTTTCCGATGCTCAACAAGCAGGCGACCACTAGCTGAGAGGAATGGAAACACATCAAGAAAGAGATGGGAGAAAAAAAAAATCAGGAAAGAGACATAATAGGGAAAGATGGGGGAGAAATGGACCTTGTTCTGAAAACTCAACACCGGTACAGTGGAATATTCAGTCAGTCAGTTCAGTCGCTCAGTCGTGTCCGACTCTTTGTGACCCCATGAATTGCAGCACGCCAGGCCTCCCTGTNTAAAGCTGAAACCCCAATACTTTGACCACCTGATGCAAAGAGCTGACTCCTTGGAAAAGACCCTGATGCTGGGAAAGACTGAAGGCAGGAGGAGAAGGGGACGGCAGAGGATGAGACGGTTGGATGGCATCACCGACTCAGTGGACACGAGTTTGAGCAAGCTCCAGGAGCTGGTGATGGACAGGGAGGCCTGGCGTGCTGCCGTCCATGGGGTCACAGAGTCGGACACGGCTGAGTGAGTGAACCGGCAGAACTGAGGGCCGAGTGCCTGTACCGATCACCTGAAACCATCACAACACTGTTTATCGACTCTTCCCTAATACAAAATAAGAAGCTGAAAGAAAAAACTATCCATATGCTATCAAGTGGGACCTTGTTTATCCGTTGTATTCAATATCCTACAATAAATCATCATGGTAGAGTGCTAATGTTACAGTCAGTGGTTAAAGACGGGCGCCTCCTCATGGCAGATTGGCGTTGCCGTACTGCAGAAAGCAACACAATATTGTAAAGCAATTGTGGTTCAGTCGCTACGTTGTGTCTGACTCTTAGC
>SJYB01005858.1:68032-86090 GCA_006408585.1 Antidorcas marsupialis
GCTGCAGTCCATGGGGTCGCAAAGAGTTGGACACGACTGAGTGACTGAACTGAACTGATAGACAAAAAGAAGGTAGTTCTGAGGTATAATCTTGTTTCTGTCAGATTTTATCTCACAATGTCTTAGTTATCTCACAACCTGTTTCATTATGTCACATTTTCCTGCGAACCTAGTTCTCCAAAATTTTCTATCAGAACTTCCTTCTCTGTTAGATATCACCTCGCAACCTTCTTCTTTCTGTCCTTTTTACCTCACAACTTTGTTCTTTCTCTCATATTTGATCTCAGAATCTTTTTTTTTTCCAGATTTGACCTCACAGCCTTCAACTTTGTCACATTTTGCCTCAGTACATCCAACTCTCAAAGTTTACCTCTGTACTTCATTATTTCTGTCAGAGTTTTGCTCTAAATCTTCTACTTTGTTAGTTTTCACCTCAGAACTGCTACTTTTTGTCAGATTTTACCTCTGAACCTCCATCTTTCTGTCATTTTTACCTCAGAATCTTATTTCTGTCAGATTGTACCTCAGTATCCTCTACTGAGGTAGAGGGGATCTATCAGATTTTACTTCAGAACCCCCTTGTTTCTGTTAGATTTTACCTTAAAGCCTCCAACTTTCTGTCGGACTTTGCCTCAAAACTTCTTTATGTCTGGTTTTACCTAGAATCCACTGATATCTGTCAGGTTTTATCTCAGAACCTCCTACTTTCTTTCAGATTTTACATCAGAACCTCCTTCCTTCTGTCACTTTTTATCTCAGAACCTCCTTCTTTCTGTCGGATTTTACCTCAGAGTCCACTATTTTTTGTCAGATTTTACCTCAAAGCCTCCAAATTTGTGTCACCTTTTACCTCACAATCTGATAATTTCTCTCAGATGGTACCTCAAAACCTTTTATTTTTCTGTCATTTTAACCTCAGAACCTCGTTCTGTCAGATTTTACCTCAGAACATGTTTATTTTTTCAGATTTTCCAGAGAACCTCTTTCTTTCTGTCAGATTTTACCTCAGGTCCTCTTTTTTTTTCTTCCTGGTAATACCTCAGAATCTCCCTGCTTCTTTCATTTCTCTCAAAATTTCCATCTTCTGTCAGATTTTACCTTAGAACCTCCTTTTTTGCTATCAGATTTAACCTCAAATCCTCCTACTTTATTTAGAAGTCTGTCAGATACACACCAACACAGACTCGTAAAATTAGACCCATTTTACATCTTCCAGCACTCCTTCTTTTAGTGCTGTTTTTCTGCTCTGCAGAAAGAAAAATTTTAAACCGGGTTTGCGAGAAGGAATTACATTAGTTCGTTCCCTTCCATTGCATTTTTGCAAGGATAGCTCCATTTTTCAACTTTTCCAAGTTTAAGGGTAAACTGGACCATTTTTTCCCAGTTTCACCCTTAGCTGAATTTCCACCTCACTTGGGGGAAATTATTTGTAGGGTTTTTTTGGGTTTTTTTTTTTTTTGCTGATAGTTTTTGAAACCCACTTTTGCCTTGGTGGGTCCATGGTGCAAAGGGTAACTACATGGGTTGAAACTGGTATTTTTAGCAAGGTGCAAGACCAGAATAATTAAACGTGTATGTGGCAGCAAGAGCACCTGATCATTTCCTCTGGTTGTGTATTATTGGCTCATCCCAGAATGAAGGCGATGGCACCCCACTCTAGTACTCTTGCTTGGCAAATCCCATGGATGGAGGAGGCTGGTGGGCTGCAGTCCATGGGGTCACTAAGAGTCAGACATGACTGAGCGACTTCCCTTTCACTTTTCATTTTCATGCACTGGAGAAGGAAATGGCAACCCACTCCAGTGTTCCTGCCTGGAGAATCCCAGGGAGGGGGGGCTGCCGTCTATGGGGTCGCACAGAGTCGGACATGACTGAAGCAACTTAGCAGCAGCAGAATGAAGTGACTTGGTGCTATAGTGCATAATTAATGTGAATTTTATTGTTGCCTTTCAAACACTGGGTCAACCCCTGAAAATATCATAAAACAGTCAGGCACCCAGCAGGAACAGAAGTTCTACAGGCATGGATGCCATGCTGTGCTCCAGACCTGCACCATTTCCACAGATCTGCACAGCATCCCTGGGAGANTGCCTTTCAAACACTGGGTCAACCCCTGAAAATATCATAAAACAGTCAGGCACCCAGCAGGAACAGAAGTTCTACAGGCATGGATGCCATGCTGTGCTCCAGACCTGCACCATTTCCACAGATCTGCACAGCATCCCTGGGAGACTCATTTGGAAAACTGAGAAGTCCTCTCCTCTCTGTGGATTGTGTTACAAATGAGCTTCTTCTCTGGGGGTGCCATGGAGGACCTCACAGAATTTAACCTTTCCTCTCTCCAGGCTTCCTGTGTTTACGAAGCCACACAGAAGATGAGAATCAGAAAATGCCACAAACTGGTGTATATATATTTATCATCGTGCTGATATGTTTATTGGAGAAGGAAATGGCAACTCAGTCCATATTCTTGCCTGGGAAATTCCATGCACAGAGAAGCCTAGAGGGCTGCAGTCCATGGGGTCACAAAGAGCTGGACACGACTTAGAGACTAAATAACAGCAACATATATATGTATCATCCAAAATCAAAATAACTGCAGCCATGAAATTCGAAGACACTTGCTCCTTGGAAGAAAAGCTATGACAAACCTAGACAGTGTGTTAAAAAGCAGAGACATCACTTTGCCAACAAAGGTCCATCTAGCCCAAGCTATGGTTTTTCCAGTGGTCATGTACAGATGTGAGAGTTGGGCCATAAACAAAGCTGAGCACCAAAGAACTGATACAACTGTGGTGTTGGAGACTTTTGAGAGTCCCTTGGACTGCAAGGAGATCCAACCAGTCCATCCTAAAAGAAATCAGTCCTGAATATTCACTGGAAGGACTGATGCTGAGGCTGAAACTCCAATCCTTTGGCCACCTGATGCGAAGAGCTGACTCATTTGAAGAGACCCTGATGCTGGGAAAGATTGAGGGCAGGAGGAGAAGGGGGCGACAAAGGATGAGATGGTTGGATGGCATCACCGACTCAATGGACATGAGTTTGGGTGGACTCTGGGAGTTGATGGACAGGGAAGCCTGGTGGGCTGCAGTCAGTGGGGTTGCAAAGAGTCGGACACGAGTTAGCAACTGAACAACACCATTTATGATCACAGGCAGCTTGGTCCAACAAGATGACTGGGTTGTAAACGTTCAAGGTGGCTCATGGAAAAAGCATGTTTCTTCATGCCGGGCTGGCACGTGAATAAGACCACCAGGACTCCATTCTGATGCTGACGACCCGTTTCCTGGGTATGAGTAGGTGGTCAATTCGGCACACAGGACTCCAGGCGTCCGAGACAAAACCCAATGCATAAATTATTTGCAAGCTCAAGTACCAGCAATTTTTCTTTTTATGAGCCCATAACAATGTCCCCAGGGATGCGTGTATGAATTTCTGGAGATCATTGCATTTTCATAGCCTTGGCAGAGGCCAGAAGGTGCTGCTTTCGATTTGGAATGTCTCCACTCATAACTAAGAGTCATTTGGGTGGTTTTTTTTTTTTTTGTCTGATTTTTTTTTTTTTTTTTGCATGAAATATGGATAGCCTAATCCGTGCTGAGAACTCTTCAAGGGGCTTTTTGGGGAATGAAAATTAGGCTCCGGTGCTTTCAGAAAGATGTTGGGTGCCAGAGTCTGCTATCAAAGCTTCAAGCGTCTGTGTGTTCCCGTCTGTCGGCTGATTTCTGACGACAGGTTTGCAGAACTGAGATGCTCCGGGGGTTGAGGGAGATTTATTTCAGAACAAAGAGGGTGAGCCAGGCTGCAGGTAAGAACCCAGGGTGGGACAGCTGGAACCCTGCCTGCTGTCTTCACAGGGCAGTTGTTGTTTGCAATACCACTGATAGGAAAACTGACCAAGTGCAAAAGGGGAACTCTGTGCCCTCTGGCTGGAGATGTCCCCCAGGTCCTGGGCATTGATTTCTGAACGCTGAAGATGGCCGTATGGGAGGAAGTGGCTGTTGAGAACAAGGACCCCAGTCTTGGAAATTTCATGGTCAAGACGTGTAGCTGCTGTGTTTCTTGAGGCTGACGTGAAAAAAAGTGTCACAAACCAGGGGAATTAAACAAAAGAATTCCATCCTCCCTTCACCCTTGGGGGGCTTCCATGGTGGTTCCGTGGTAAAGAATTTTCCTGCAATGCAGGAGACCTGGGTTCAATCCCTGGGTCGGGAAGATGCCCTGGAGGAAATGACAACCCATTCCAGTGTTCCAGGCTGGGAAATCCCCTTGACAGAGGAGCCTGCTGGGTTACAGTCCATGGGTCACCAAGAGTCGGACATGATTTAGCAACTAAACCACCACTGGCATATAACAGGAAGCAGTGTATAATCTGTGCCATTCATACACGTGACATCACACATGCATGACGTGTGTGCGCATCTGTAGATTCACATTCAATAGACACACACAATGAACAGGAAGCTCTCACCACCTCCAGAAACCAGAGCACTGCTGAGGTTAGTTCAGGAGACGTGGACCCGGAAGAGGCACGTCGGACCTTCCCTTCTGACTGTTGGAACCAATCCATTTGTCAACACGAGCAACATAACGAGAAGTCGTGTTAACACCGCTGGGCTGCGCGTTGGGATTTCTGCACCTCTGTGCTCAGTCGCTCAGTCGTGTCGGCTCTGTGGGACCCCATGGACTGTAGCCCAGCAGGCTCCTCTGTCCATAGGATTCTCTGGGCAAGAATACTGGAGTGGGTAGCCATGCCCTTCTCCAGGGGATCTTCCCAACCCAGGGATCAAACCCAGAGCAATGGGGTACTACCATCCCCAAGCCATCTTCTGCACCTCGGCCAGGCTGCCTGCACGGAGGATAAGAAATGAGATTTTGAGCAGCTGAATAGCAAATATGGCGTGTTTTCACTCCACCTCATCTTTCTCTTGATCGCAAAGGAGAGACACAGACATGGAGAAGGCACAGTAAGTCACAGGAGGGAGGCGGCCACCAGCCTAGGGATGGACACCTGGAGACTGCAGAAGCTGAAAGAGGCGGGAAGGAGCCTCCCCTGGAGTCTCTGCAGGGAGCGCAGCCCTGGGACCCCCTGACCTCAGATGTCTGGTCTCCAGGCCTTGGAGGNAGGAGAGACACAGACATGGAGAAGGCACAGTAAGTCACAGGAGGGAGGCGGCCACCAGCCTAGGGATGGACACCTGGAGACTGCAGAAGCTGAGAGAGGCGGGAAGGAGCCTCCCCTGGAGTCTCTGCAGGGAGCGCAGCCCTGGGACCCCCTGACCTCAGATGTCTGGTCTCCAGGCCTTGGAGGGAGATGGATGGAGGTGGATTTAAGCTCCCCAGTTTTGGAATGTTCTCTTACGGCCGCCCACCTGCCACAGAGCGTGAGTCTTGGCGACCCACTTGCCCCACAGGAGATGAAAATCCTGTCTCCCTCTCGCCAGCTGAAGGATCAGACGTCCCTCCCCTCAGCCCCGTCAGGGATGACGAGCATCTTGCTAAGAACTGAGGCACTTCCAAAACGCACCAGCACTTCGGCCGCCTGATGCAAAGTCTGGGCGATGGTGAAGGACAGGGAAGCCTGGCGTGCTGCAGTCCATGGGGTCGCAAAGACTCGGACACGACGGAGCGACTGGACAGCAAGAACACCGCAGGTCGCAGCACACCCTCACGACTGTCTTCTTTTCGTGAGACATGGAGACCCTACATTGTGGTCACTTACACCGCCGTGAAACCAGTTTACACCGCAAAGGAAACAAACCACACGTGTTCCTCTAACGTGAGAGCCAGCAAACGAGAAGTAAATTTCCACAGACACACGGGTCACGACAAACAGGAGAACCGGTCACAGCCCCTCTTTCAGATGCTCGGACCGTCTGCCCTGCGAAAGCAAACGGGTCTGTTCTCACATGATCCTAAAATATTTTAGTGTCTTTTCTACGTCAAAAGTAAGACGTAAGAAAAAAAAAAAAATTGCAGGTCTTGAAGCAACAGAACACAGAACATAAACCCCGAACTCTGAACTACGTGGTCTCCACCAAGCGCAAAGCAAGCCTGTTACGTCAGGCACCGCCCATGGCCACGTGCACCTTCTGGGGCAGCTGGACAGGTGGAGGAATTTGAGCTTTTTTCCTAAAAGCCTCGAGCACCACGGCACTGGGAGGTGATTAACAAGTACAGACAGGCTCTAACTGGTGTTCTAGAGAATTCTGAGGAAGCAGAGGAGAACAGCTTGCAGGAAAAACACCAAGAGCAGAGCGGTCATCCAGGAGGAGGTGTTTGCTCTAAACCCATGGGAACAAAAATTAATATTCGAAGGAAAACTGTTTCTCGGCTCAAAGCTCTTTCGACACCCAAAGGGTTTTCCACACCGAACAATCTTCTCTTCAGACACTTGCTGGGCGCCCTACCATCCAGGTCAGCCCTGCTATGACCTGACTCAGTGCGGACCCCACTGCAGTAAAGGGCTCAGCCCCCCAGGACACCCCCACTTCAACCGCAAGGAGTGGGTCCCCAGGCCACTCACTTCTGTCCAACGTGGCTGCAACCATGGGGTCCCCACAACCTCCTCCTCGGAGAACTTAGGGAACGCTTGACTTACCGTTTGTCCTCAAGGGATGAACAGCCACAGGAGGAGATGAAGGTGACATCCGGGAGGGTCCCCAGCGCAGCAGCTTCTGTCTCCGTGGAGTCTGGGGGCAACACGCTCCCAGCTTCTGGGTGGGTTCCCCAGCCCTTGAAGCTCCCTGAACCGTGGAGCCTCCATCAGGTAAGACTGAGTAAACCCCTGGCCGTCGGTAGCAACTCAACCCACGGCCCCTCTGCCCTCCATGGAGGCTGGGGGTGGGATGAAAAGGGCCAACCCTCTAAGCACGTGGTTGGTTCCTCTGGCAACCAGCCCCCACCTGCGAGAGCATAAGCCCAGGTGTGGCTGGGCTTGTTCTGAGCAACCAAANGGTAAGACTGAGTAAACCCCTGGCCGTCGGTAGCAACTCAACCCACGGCCCCTCTGCCCTCCATGGAGGCTGGGGGTGGGATGAAAAGGGCCAACCCTCTAAGCACGTGGTTGGTTCCTCTGGCAACCAGCCCCCACCTGCGAGAGCATAAGCCCAGGTGTGGCTGGGCTTGTTCTGAGCAACCAAAGATGCTGTCTCAGCTGCCTCGCTCAGCAAGGTCCCGCGGCTTCCCCGGTGGTCCAGCGGTCAGCACCCACGCTGTCACCACCGTGACTACAGGCTCCATCCCTGGCCAGGGAACTGTGATTCCCATATATGCCGCTTTGTGAGGCCAAAAAAAAGGAAAAAGGAAAAAGAAAAGAAAGAAAGAAAGATGTTTAACTGATGGACACGTCATTCACTCAAAAACTTTCCTATATCCGCGTATGTTCAGACCCGAGGGCTGCAAATTAAAGTGACAAAAAAGCTTAACTGAAGGGACATTGGAGAAGTTATATATTTAGGAAAATCTAATGACTGATAAAGGTCAGTCCTAAAGGAACTCAGTCCTGCAAGGACTGATGTTGATGCTGAAGCTCCAGTACTTTGGCCACCTGATGCGAAGAACTGACTCACTGGAAAAGACCCTGATGCTGGGAAAGGTTGAAGGCAGGAGGAGAAGGGGACGACAGAGGATGAGATGGCTGGATGGCATCAGCGACTCAGTGGACATGAGCTTGAGTAAACTCCGGGAGANCTGAAGCTCCAGTACTTTGGCCACCTGATGCGAAGAACTGACTCACTGGAAAAGACCCTGATGCTGGGAAAGGTTGAAGGCAGGAGGAGAAGGGGACGACAGAGGATGAGATGGCTGGATGGCATCAGCGACTCAGTGGACATGAGCTTGAGTAAACTCCGGGAGATGGCGAAGGACAGGGAAGCTTGGCGTGCTGCAGTCCACGGGGTCGCGAAGAATCGACCACGACCGAGCGGTTGAACAACAACAGGTGTGAAGTGGCTGGAGTGGGTGTACGGTCGCCGCAGAGAGAGAAGTGACTGAGCTTTTCCGGTGGCCAGTTGGGCATGGTAGGCAGAGAGAGAAGCATGCGGAAGAAAGCAGGCTTCCCCCTGAACTGAATATCTGCCGGGTTTAGTGAGCTGCCAAGTCCCTGCCACCGAGTATTCATGGATGTACGCCAGGCTCGAATCACATCTTTGTAAGTCCTCGGTGGGTCAGATGAAAATGCATCCATATCCCTGGCTACTCACGGTGCAAAGTCACCTCTCGGCTTAGCTGGAGTACTTTTTTTTTTTTTCCTCAAAAAGTTACACTTTCCTCCCTCCCTTTTCCTCCTCGCTGTCATTAGCTGGGGTTTGAAAAGGGCCATAACTCTAATTGTCGTTCCTGTTTCGGGGTGGGGGGGCAGGGGCAGGTTTTGGGAGGCGGGGCGCCCAGCCCTGTCGTGACCTTGCTCCCCGTGCCAAAGAAAATGCTGGACTGCATCCCATTTTGTTCATTCTCATTTTCCTGCCCACTTAACAAAATTATNGGGGGGCCAGGGGCAGGTTTTGGGAGGCGGGGCGCCCAGCCCTGTCGTGACCTTGCTCCCCGTGCCAAAGAAAATGCTGGACTGCATCCCATTTTGTTCATTCTCATTTTCCTGCCCACTTAACAAAATTATATTCAATGAGCTGTGGGAGAAATCCACAATTACGGGCCATGTAATACAATTTCTGGTATATATTCAGGAAGGAGGTGGGGGGGGAGTCCTACATTTTCTTTCATTTCTGTCAAAATCAATCAAATTGTACGAAACGGAACATAATCTCTTAGAAAGAGAACGCGGAATTTCCAGCGAAATAAGCCTCCTCTACATGGTAACACGCACATATCTAAGAGGTGTCTGTTTTAGTTTTTTTAATCATGCCTAATTAGTTTCTTTCTTTCTTTTTTTTTAATCACGCACACAAGGAAGGCTCTTGCCTGCATAATTTATGACATAGAGGGGCTGGTGTCAGAAATCAAATGTTGTAAATTAAAAATAACAAGTTTGAGGCGAGTGATTCAATTAAAACCCGCGAAAACATTGGATTATGCATAATTGAGAGGTTGTACGCGGGCCTGCGCGTCACGCTTGTCAGTTTGGATGGAAAGATTGGATTGGGGATGTCAGGGGTGTTTAAGTCAAGTTGGTTTAAAAAAACGGGAAAACAAAGATGATATTTATTATTAACTTCCAGTTTCAAAAATGACACCAAGAGGTCTTTAAGCTGAATGCTTACACGGGCAGCCTTTATTTCGAGGGTGAAGTCTCAACACATCAGCCATCAGGTGCTTGAGTGCATGCTTTCGACTGGGGGGCCTTGAGCGTACAGGCAGGACCTCTCTGCACAGACCGTAAGAAAAACCACAGAAACCTCCGTCATCCGTTCAGTCCCACCTCTGCCGTTTCTCTCAATAATGAAGCTGTCTCTCAATACTCTTTTCCAAAAACTCATACGCAGGGTCTTGGCAGAGACTTACGAACGTCTGGATCATGTGGCAATTTCCCAACTGGGAAGAGTCAACTGGATCGATCACAACTTGAAAAAAAAAAAAAAAAACACCAGGGAGAAAGTTCTGCAGGAGGACAGAGTCTCGGAAGATGGGATGATCAGCATTGAGGGCATCGCTGTGAAGAATGGGTCGTGGGCCCCAAGGGAGACGGGAAGGCAGGAATTTGTTCCCACCAAAGGTGGTCTGGAGGGGCTANGTTTCTCTCAATAATGAAGCTGTCTCTCAATACTCTTTTCCAAAAACTCGTACGCAGGGTCTTGGCAGAGACTTACGAACGTCTGGATCATGTGGCAATTTCCCAACTGGGAAGAGTCAACTGGATCGATCACAACTTGAAAAAAAAAAAAAACACACCAGGGAGAAAGTTCTGCAGGAGGACAGAGTCTCGGAAGATGGGATGATCAGCATTGAGGGCATCGCTGTGAAGAATGGGTCGTGGGCCCCAAGGGAGACGGGAAGGCAGGAATTTGTTCCCACCAAAGGTGGTCTGGAGGGGCTAGTGGGAAAGAATCCGCCTTCACTGCAGGAGACACAGGTGACCTGAGTTTGATCCCTGGGTCCAGAAGACCCCCTGGAAGAAGGCATGGCAACCCACTCTGATATCCTTGCCTGGAGAATCGTATGGATGGAGAAGCCTAGCAGGCTACAGTCCACAGGGTTGCAAAGAGTCAGACATGACTGAAGCGACTTAGCACACACGGTTCTTAAGCGCCTGGTTCGGCTCAGCTCAGCTCAGTTCAGTTCAGTTCAGTTCAGCTCAGTTCGGCCCAGCTCAGTTCAGCTCAGCTCAGTTCAGCTCAGTTCAGCTCAGTTCTGTTCAGCTCAGTTCAGCTCGGTTCAGTTCAGCTCAGTTCAGTCGCTCAGTAGTGTCTGACTCTTTGCGATCCCATGAATTGCAGCACGCCAGGCCTCCCTGTCCATCACCAGCTTCCGAAGTTCACTCAGATTCAATGTCCATCGAGTCCGTGATGCCATCCAGCCATCTCATCCTCTGTTGTCCCCTTCTCTTCCTGCCCCCAATCCCTCCCAGCAGCAGAGTCTTTTCCAATGAGTCAACTCTTTGCATGAGGTGGCCAAAGTACTGGAGTTTCAGCTTTAGCATCATTCCTTCCAAAGAAATCCCAGGGCTGATCTCCTTCAGAATGGACTGGTTGGATCTCCTTGCAGTCCAAGGAACTCTCAAGAGTCTTCTCCAACACCACANGGGCCCTTCCAAAATCATGACCCTTTTGAAACATTTCCTGTAAACTCGCCATGCCACTGGAGGCATCTGAGAACCCACGTGGACTCCCCCCTACCCCCCGCAACCCCCTTCGAGCTCCGTTTCATCTCCCTTTGATGTTGGTGTGACTTGCTAAGGTTTACTCTCGGAAATCCTCACGTTTCCTCCTTGAGTGAAATCAAAGTGTGAAACGTGTTAAGCTGTAAGGGCGTCTCGAATTTCTAACCACCCCCGCCCCCAACCCTCAGAGGGGAGGAGGGGAGCTTTTCATCAGGAAAGGTAGGGAGACGGAGGGGAAAACAGGATGGACAGCAAAAGTGGCTGTAATTTCTGCTGTCCCTGAAATCTGGGTGTTCTGGCTGAAAGGTTAGAGGGGAGTGGAAACGTTACACCGCCCTCAAATTAAAAGCAGTTTCACGGGGCTGAAAATTGCACACACGTTGTGGCAACGAGCTTCGTTCCCTTGCCGTGACGAAGGGATGCTGAGATTCCCTCCCAGGTTCTCCAATGGGGAAGGACAGAGATCAGATAAAGGTCAGGATCTCAGCAACGGGGCAATTAACAAAAAACCCTTTCCCCTAAAGATTCAGATCGGAGTAAACATCGCAAAGGAGTTTTCAGGGACCAGAGGAAAACCCAGGGATTTTCCCTGCTTCAGGCAACTCTCTGTAATTTCTGCAAGCCCTAAGAAGACTTTCAGACCTTTTTGAGAAGAAAGAAATGTTTAAAAGGGCATGATATAACGGCAATATGAAGTATTCGTTTGGGTGTTTATCTACTTTCATGCCTGGGAATTCCAGCGTTGTATTTTTTTTTTTAACCGATTTTAATTGGAGGAAACTGAAGCTCCAATACTTTGACCACACAATTCGAAGAACAGACTCATTGCAAAACACCCTGATGCTGGGAAAGATTGACGGCAGGAAGAGAAGGGGGCGACTGAGGATGAGACGGTTGGGTGGCATCACTGACTCGGTGGACATGAGTTTGAGCAAATTCTGAGAGCTGGTGATGGACAGGGAGGCCTGGTGTGCCGCAGTCCATGGGGTTGCAAACAGTCAGACACAACTGATTGACTAACACAGACAAAGCATGCAGGCAGCATGAGCGTTCCACCAGAACTGACCCCGAGACGCGGTGTCAGGAAGCCGTCTCCACTGACTGAAAGTAATGAATTCTCAGAAACCGATCCCGTCTGGAATGTCCTGGGACGACTGACAGGACCTCAGGACCACGGATCACGAAATAATTGCTTACGAGAGCAGGTTCCGACGTCCGAAACTATGCCAGCTACAGCAGTGTTTGGAATTCCCAAAATACAAATCAGAAAGACTTCAAAGAAAGCCCGTCTACCCACCGACAACTAGAACAGTGCTAATTAGCAACAATGCTCTTTAATCTATAAATAATAAAGTGATCCCACAGGTCCCCAGAGAGGTGTAAAAAGAAAGAAAGAGGAAAAAAAAAACACCACTCACACAAATGATTTCACAGACTGAGGTCAATGCTTGACACCAACTTTGGCCAGTCCGTTGGAAATCCTGTCTGGCACTCAGTGAGAGAGACCCTTTTCAAAGGCAAAGGAAGCTTCCCCAAACTGAACGAGATCACCTTCACTTATGGGACTTTTCCTGGCGGCTCAGATGGTAAAGAATCTGCCTGCAGGGCAGGAGACATGGGTTCAATCCCTGGGTCGGGAAGATCCCCTGGAGGAGGGCATAGCAGCCCACTCCAGTGTTCTTGCCTGGAGAATCCCATGGACAGAGGAGCCTGGCGGGCTACAGTCCATGGAGTTGCAAAGTATCAGACAGGACTGAGCAACTGAACAATAACAACAATAAAATAAAAAGTTTTTTTTTTTTAAAAAAAAACAAGAATAAATACACGTCTACGTATAAGTGAATCACTTTTCTGTACAGTTGAAAGTAATACAACATTGAAAATCACCTCTGCTGTGGCTGCTGTTCAGTGGCTAAGTTGTATCTGACTCTTTGTGACCCCATAGACTGCTTGCAGACTAAGTCGATTCAGTCCTGTCTGACTCTTTGCGACCCTGTGGACTGTAGCCCACCAGGCTCCTCTATCCATGGGATTCTCCAGGCAAGAATATTGGAGTGGGTTGCTGTCCGTTCTTCCACCGTGGACTGCTATACTGCAGTGTAAAATAAAAAGTTAAAAAGAGAATAAAGATGAAAAATAAAAAGCCAAGAGCAGCCCATGTAGCAGATTCTGTAAAGCTCTCAGCAAGGGTGCTGTTAGGAAAGCAAGACTGGGTCAGACCACAGACGTCCAGGAACGGTTCACCCCATGAACCGCACCGCACCAGGCCTCCCTGTCTATCACCAACTCCCGGAGTTCACCCAAACCCCTGTGCATCGAGTCGGTGATGCCATCCAGCCATCTCATCCTCTGTCGCCCCCTTCTCCTCCTGCCCTCAATCTTCCCCAGCATCAGGGTCTTTTCCAATGAGCCAGCTCTTTGCATCAGGGGGCCAGAGTATTGGAGCGTCAGCTTTAGCATCAGTCCAGCCAGGAACCTGTTCTTGCTTGGCCTGATCGGCCACCACCGATGTAAAGAAAACACCCCCCAGAGGGTTTTGAGAGCCTCGTTTTCTCGCTGCCTCCCAGGGCATGACAGTGTTTACTTTACAAACACAAAGGGTAAGGACGTTCATTCAGAAGCCATTCTGCAAGGCACCGTACGGGCAGCTGAAGGGCAGACGGCAGTTCGGTTAAAACGTTTCTAGGTACCAGGTAAGCTGTCGGGTTCCTGGAGCCTGGGGATGCACTGGACACAAAATAGGAGGATAGATGGATAGATGCATAGATAGGTGATAAAGACCGATGGATGGATGGGCTGATGATAAACATAGATGATAAAGGTAGGTTGGTAGATGATAAGGATAGGCAAATACATAGATGATAGAGAGAGACGATAAAGACATAAGTAAATAGCTTGATAGATGATAGAGAGAGATGATAAAGATTGACTGTTTGACTGGTAGATGATATTGATATGATCAATACAGATATAGATGGCTAGATACGCTAGTATTAGGATTTAACAGATAAAGATAGACTGATAGGTGATAAGGATAGATATATTGACAGACGATAAAAATAGATTGATAGATGATATAGATAGATGGTAAAGACGATTGACTGACTGCTAGATGATATGGATAGATAAATGCAGAGAGAGATAGATAAATGGATAGATATCCTAGTATTGGGATTTGACAGAGTATTATGGAAACAAAACAATAAGTAAGTAAGTGTTAGTCGCTCAGTCGTGCCCAACTCTTTGGGACCCCACGGGCTGCAGCCCACCAGGCTCCTCTGTCCATGACATTTTCCAGGCAAGGATACTGGAGTGGGTTGCCATTTCCTTCTCCAGGGGATCTTCCCGACCCAGGGGTTGAACCCAGGTCTCTTGCACTGCAGGCAGATTCTGTACTGACTGAGCTACAAGGACTTAAGTGAGACGACCGTGTATTTCTCTCTGATGTGACAGGAAGCCAGAGTGAACCGTTCAGGGTTGCTGTGGAGACCCAGGATGTCAAGCATCCTCCACGTTATGGCTCCATCATCCTCAGTATGTGACTTTCTACTCATGGTCCACGGTAGCTGCATGGAATCCAGCCCTCGTGCCTGCATTCCAATCAACAGGAAGAGAGGAGAGAACAGCTCACACTTACTCTTCAGAAAGGTCTCTTGAGAGTCCCTTGGACAGCAAGGAGATCTGACCAGTCAATCCTAAAGGAAATCAGTCCTGAATATTCACTCAAAGGACTGATTCTGAAGCTGAAGCTCCAATATTTTGGCCACCTGATGGGAAGAGATGACTCAGTGGAAAAGACCCTGAGGCAGGTGGGAGGAGAAGGGGTCGGCCGAGGATGAGACGGTTGGATGGCATCATTGACTCAATGGACATGAGTGTGAGCAGTCCCAGGAGACGGTGAAGGACAGGGAAGCCTGGCGAGCTGCAGTCCATGGGTCTGCAAAGAGTTGGACACGACTGAGCGACTAACACTCTCACTTTCACTCATAACGTAAAGTTTACCATGTTAACCAGAGTAGAGAAGTCAGGGGCATTTCGTGCATTAGCAATTTTTTGCCAGCACCACCTCTGTCTGGTTTCAGGACCTTCTCAGGCCCTCAGAAAGAGACTGACCCCACGAGCCATCACGCCACCTCCCCCAGCCCCCTCACCCTGAGCCCCGTTTCTGTCTGTGCCTCCGCCTGTTCTTGACGTTTCCCATCAAGGTCAGCACACACGGCGTGTGTTCTTCTGAGTCTGCTTCTTACACTCTTTCTGCTGTCAGCTTTTCAAATCACCGGAAACCAACACCCTATTCTCAGAAGATTCTAGAAGGTTCTAGGTTTGCAAAATGGAGAGGTGGTCCCCGATCTGGGTGGGGGTATTCCACATCCAATCCAGGGAGCACGGCATCTCATCACCTTTGAAAAATAAGTGTTTGTGCTTTTCCCAAGATTACGCCTTTCTTTTTTTTTTTTTTTTCAGTTAAATGATCCCCATCCCATGATATCATTTGCTAAGTTCCTTCAGTCATGTCTGACTCTGTGCCACACCATGGACTGTAGCCCACCAGGCTCCTCTGTCCATGGATTCTCCAGGCAAGAGTACTGGAGTGGGCTGCCATTTCCTGCTCCAGGAGATCCTCCAGACTCAGGGACTGGACCCACACCTCCTACATCTCTCACCCTGCAGGCGGATTCTTTACTGCTAAGCCTCTGGGGAAGTCCTGTTAAACGGAAACAATTTCGAATCACTTCTGACAGTATTCCGTGAAAATAGCCACTTGTCTTTGTAAAATTCTTTGTATTTATTTTTCTGATTGATTCGTTTCCTAATGTCGTTAAGACATTTCCTAATGTCCTAACTTGAACCTCTTCGTTGAATAAACAGATTGTGTCTCTATATATACTTCTTTTAATAAGATCAATATTTTTTAAAGATTTTTTTTAACGTGGACCATTTTCAAAGTCTGTACTGTATTTGTTACAATGCCGCGTTTGGTTTATGTTCTTAGTTCTGTTGCCCATACGGCACGTGGAATCTTAGCTTCCCAACCAGGGATCAGACCCACAGCCCCTGAATGGGAAGGTGACGTCTTCACCACTGCATCACCAGGAAAGTCCCAAGCTCAGTATTTTTAGGTTGAGAAACTCTAGAAAGTTCATAAATAAGCCAAGACATTTTACTGCGCAAGCCACTCGTGGTGACTGGCTCCATTCAACACCAGCTCATCATCATCATTATTTTTTTTTTTCATCAACATCAGTTCATTTTTTTCCGCCCAACGCTGCTGGTTTTTTCAGCAGACAAGTTCAGCATCTTAGAAATTACTGGCTGCGAATTTAGCCAGCTGGACACAGAGCAGTGCGTCTTCCAGGGTGACCAGCCAGCCCCGCCCACCGCGTGGTCGGGGGATTCCAGAAACACTGAAAGTGCTGGCCACTCTCTGCAACCCCGTGGGCTGTGGCCCTCCAGGTGCTTCTGTCCTTGAAATTCTCCAGGCGAGAATACTGGAGCGGGTTACCATTCCCTCCTCCAGGGATCCAGCGGTTGAACCTGGATCTCCCGCGCTGCAGACAGATTCTTCACCATCTGGGCCACCAGGGAGCCATCAGACTTTCAATGGCCCTGAAAGCTCAGTCCAGAAATAAGGCAGGATCTTTACCCAAAGGGCCCAAGATATGCAGAAAGCAGAGAGAATCCCGCAGAGGAGACCAAGGTGGGATTTTGGATAGTCTAAGCCAAAACCGGGAAAGGAGGACATCAAGGCTGTATACTGTCACCCTGCTTATTTAATTTCTATGCAGAGTACATCATGCGAAACGCTGGGCTGGAAGAAGCACAGGCTGGAATCAAGATTGCCGGGAGAAATGTCAGTCACCTCAGATGTGCAGATGACACCACCCTTATGGCAGAAGGTGAGGAACTAAAGGGCCTCTTGATGAAAGTGAAAGAGGGGAGTGAAAAAGCTGGCTGATAACTCAGCATTCAGAAAACTAAGATCATGTCATACGGTCCCATCACTTCATGGCAAATAGGTGTGGAAATAGTGGAAACAGTGACAGACTTTATTCTCTTGGGCTCCAGAATCACTGCAGATGATGACTGCAGCCATGAAATTAAGATACGTGCTCCTTGGCAGAAAAGCTATGGCAAACACAGTCAGCATATTTAAAAGCAGAGACATTACTTTGCCAACAAATGTCCATCTAGTCCAAGCTATGGTTTTGCCAGTGGTCATTATGGATGTGACAGTTGGACCATAAAGAAAGCTAAGTGTCAAAGAACTGATGCTTTGGAACTGTGGAGTTGGAGAAGACTCTTGAGACTTCCTTGGACTGCAAGGAGATCCAACCAGTCCATCCTAAAGGAGATCAGTCCTAAATATTCATTGAAAGGACTGAAGCTGAAGCTGAAACTCCAATCATTTGGCCACCTGATGTGAAGAGCTGACTCACTGGAAAATACCCTGATACTGGGAGGGACTGAGGCAGGAGGAGAATGGTTGAATGGCATCACTGACTCAACCGGACATGAACTTGGACAAGCTCTGGGAGTTGGTGATGGACAGGGAAGCCTGGAATACTGCAGTCCATGGGGTTGCAAAGAGCCGGACACGACTGAGAGACTGAACTGAACAGAACTGAAGCCCACGGGAAGTTTCAAGCGCTCTTGCTTGCATCAGGCCCACGGGGTCACTTTGGGAGTATCCTGAGACTTCGCAGACAGGCCTCCGCACAGTCAACGCCCTCCCCCTGCCCCTTCTTCCTTCTCAGGGAGTGGTGGGGGATGCATGTGGGCAGAGTCCGTTCCGGCCCCCAGCAATTTCAGGGGGAGCAATTTCCGAGCACGCAATTATAAGTGACTCCGAGACCAAGTGGTCCCTGAAGCACTGTGGAGATTCCTGGGTCCCGCCGGTAATTGCATCCAGATCGTAACCTCGGTGTGGCCTGTGTCCCGGCTGTAACCTGCGGCTCCCCTGCTCCATGCTCCGACATATGGCAGGGTTTTGAAAGTTGATTGCTGCGAGCTGATGGAGGGGAGTTATGCAGCATTTCAGGAAGGCCCTCTAACAGCTGCTCCGAGAGAGCATCCCTGCCCAATTAAGCTCAGTCTTGTCCCTCGGAAGGAAAGCAACGCCCCCTGGGGTGCAGGGGAGTTGGGTAAGGGTGAAATGTGGTCAAACAAACAAAAACTTCTCACTGTTTCTGAAAGGAGGGAGCCAGAGGGGGATAGAGGAGGTGGAAGAGATGGAGGAGGGGATGGAGGGGATGGAGGAGGGGATGGAGGAGGGGATGGAGG
>SJYB01005858.1:120747-131514 GCA_006408585.1 Antidorcas marsupialis
GCTTGCTCCTTGGAAGAAAAGTTATGACCAACCTAGATAACATATTAACAAGCAGAGACATTACTTTGCCGACTAAGGTCTGTCTAGTCAAGACTATGGTTTTTCCAGTGGTCATGTATGGATGTGAGAGTTGGACCATAAAGAAAGCTGAGCACCAAAGAATTGATGCCTTAGAACTGTGGTGCTGGAGAAGAATCTTGAGAGTCCCTTGGACTGCAAGGAGATCCAATCAATCAACCTTAAATGAAATCAACCTGAATATTCACTGAAAGGACGGATACTGAAGCTGAAGCTCCAATAATTTGGCCACCTGATGCAGAGTCAATTCATTAGAAAAGACCCTGATGTTGGGGAAGATTGAAGGCAGGAGGGGAAGGGGATGACAGAGGATGAGATGGTTGGATGGCATCACTGACTCAATGGACCTGAGTTTGAGTGAACTCTGGGAGTTGGTCAAGGACAGGAAAGCAACTAAACACCAACAACAAAAAATAAATTTTAATAAATCAATAAATAATTTAAAATTTTGGATTGTTGAAAAAAATGACCCACATCAAAAACTCTTTTTAAAAATCCCTCCCTCTAATTTCTGCTTCTGCTCACTCAGTCGTGTCTGATTCTTTGAGACCCTGTAGACTGTAGCCTGCAGACTCCTCAGTCCGTGGAACTCTCCGGGCAAGAACACTGGAATGGGTCGCCATGTCCTCCTCCAGGGGATCTTCCCAATCCAGAGACCAAATCCGGGTCTCTTGTATCTCAGGCAGATTCTTTACCATCTGAGCCTCCAGTTAAGCCCACCTAATGTGTAGATAGTTGGAAATACACAATACGTGGGAAGACGAGAAATTGAAAGCTTTTTTTTTTTTTTTTTAGTTTTCAAAAATCGATATTTGGAAAAGTGACTCCGTGTTCTGTTTCCTCCAAAGGTAATACACAAGTCTCTCTCTGTCTCTCCCCTTCTTTCTGTAGTAGAGGAAGTCAGAGATTTGCCATATCTGATGAGCTTTGTGGGATTCCCGTCACTGTTGATGTGGGTTCTGGCTTAGCATCATCGCAGATCGGGGCAGCCCCTGTGATCAGCCCCAGTATCCTTTGAACATGAAACAATCGCTCTTTGATAGCTTTCATGCCGATCGGGGATATAAGAGGCCCCCCAACTCACCTTGTGTGTTTCCCACCCGGACCTGGAGGCGTTTATTCTTGGGAGTCCTGATAGCGGACAGACACCGAGCATACAGGGAAAGTGAAATCCGGTTTTCTTACAGAGAACAAGCTGGTGATGCCAACAGTTACGGTTTTCTTTGTCCATTTCTGAGCTTCTCTAGTGGCTCAGACGGTAAGGAATTCACCTGCCAATGCAAGAGACCCGGGTTCAATCCCTGAGTCGGGAAGATCCCCTGGAGAAGGAAATGGCAAGCCNCATGAAACAATCGCTCTTTGATAGCTTTCATGCCGATCGGGGATATAAGAGGCCCCCCAACTCACCTTGTGTGTTTCCCACCCGGACCTGGAGGCGTTTATTCTTGGGAGTCCCGATAGCGGACAGACACCGAGCATACAGGGAAAGTGAAGTCCGGTTTTCTTACAGAGAACAAGCTGGTGATGCCAACAGTTACGGTTTTCTTTGTCCGTTTCTGAGCTTCTCTAGTGGCTCAGACGGTTAGGAATTCACCTGCCAATGCAAGAGACCCGGGTTCAATCCCTGAGTCGGGAAGATCCCCTGGAGAAGGAAATGGCAAGCCACTTCCGGTTCTTGCCTGGAGAAACTCCAGTATCCTTGCCTGGAGAATCCCATGGACAGAGGAGTCTGGGGGGCTGCACTCCACGGGGCCACAGAGAATCAGAGGGGACTGAGTGACTCTCACTTTCACAAATTTGTTTGTACAGAATAGATGATTGGTGATTTGCAACACATGAGACAGAATAGCATATAGAACATGTCAGAAGCTTTAAAATTATAATATGTCATTGTACACAGAATACTTTAAAATGTTATCAGCTTTCACATTTTTTTTAAAGACTTTTCTCTGATGTGGACCATCTTTAGTCTTTGTTATGTCAATTCTGTTTTACCTTTTGACTTTTTTGGGCCACACGGCAAGTGGGAATCTTAGGTCCATGTCCAGGGTTCGAACGCCTGTCCCCTGCACTGAAAGGCAAAGACTTAACCACTGGGCCACCTGGGAAATGCCAGGTAAGCACATATTTTGAATTAAAAGGAAAAAAAAAAAAAAACAGTGGCCCCAGTGCTTTCCAAGAGAAGATTCCACTCAAGGTGACTGCCCTCTCTGTGTGATAATTTCCTCCTAACCTCCTCGCTATTGAATAAAATTCAGTAATACAATTTGCTCAAATCAAACCCCACTTAAGGAGTCCATCCAATTCCCCGAGCCGCCAAGTCTGAAGGGGTTAATGCTCTTTTATGCTTGAGATTACCATTTTATGACCCATGCTTTGCGAAAGACCCATTATCATAAAATTGAGAAATCCCATCAAACTCCCCCTCCCAGCTCCTGCCAAGTGAAAGAGAACAAGCGTGGTATTTTTTTTTTCCCCCACCCGAGCAAGTCAGATGGTTATGCTAGGCAATTACCGGGTGCCCGCGTCGTGGTCTGTGTGCTGAGGATTAAAAATAAAAATTAAAGTAACGAGGCATGCGTTGGATTTAAGGAAGTGTGGTCATACTTCACTTGTGTTCGTATTGAATTATTTAAACCCTCTCCGCCTGCCCGCACGCATCCACTTGCGTTTGTAGGCTTGTGTTGAGGGGAAGACAGGGGCTTCCTCCTTCCCGGGGAGGAGGAGCCTAGGGGAGCTGCAAATTAGTGATGTGATTTTTGTTTAATGAAGGGGAACCTTGATCTGGGGCTGAGTGTGTTCCCCACCCACAGGAGGCAGAGGAAGGGGTGGGGGGCCGGTCAGGTATTGATTGACAGGTCATTCTCCGTAGACAAGAGAAGGTCCTCCTCCCAGAAGGAGGTCTCTGCTGGGAAAAGGACGATTGATCCGACCCTAATTACATGATAATCTTCTCATCTGCAATCTGCAGACCCAGGCACGCGTCTACACATCCAGCTTCTGGGTGTTCGGATGCCCGCGTTCTTGGCGTCTCTTAAAGCCACCCCATGAAATCCCAGGCAATTCTTTCCTGGTTTTGTCTTCCAGTCGTGACCACAGGAGCTAGCTTTGAAAATACCAATTATCCACCATCTTGGGGCTTTTTGTTTGTTTTTTTATTGGCGTATAGCTGATTTATAATGTCGCATCAATTTCAGATGTACAGCAAATCCACTCAGTTACACATACACACAGACACATACGTATGTCTTTGTGTGTGTAGATAGCATGCCTGCTTGCATGCTAAGTTGCTTCCGTCGTGTCTGACTCTCTGCAAACCCGTGGACTGTAGACCCCCAGGCTCCTCTGTCCGTGGGATGCTCCAGGCAAGAATCCTGGAGTGGGTTGCCCTGCCCTCCTGCAGGGAGTCTTCCCGACTGAGGGATTGAACCCAGTTCATCGCCTGCATTGGAAGGTGGGTTCTTCACCTCTAGCACCACCTGATAAATCCATAACCGTATGTATACGCATATAACAGGCAACCCGCGCCAGGATTCTTGCCTGGAGAATCCCACGGACAGAGGAGCCTGGTGGGCTCCAGTCCATGGGATTGCAGAGAGTGGATAGAACTGCAACGAGTTAACAGCAGCCCGTGCATATACACAGACATAAACCCACTCTTTTTTTTAGATTCTTCTACCATAAAGGCTATTGAGAGTTCCCTGTGCTATACAGCAGGTCTTTATTAGTTACCCATTATATGTTGCTGTTTTAGAGTAGAAAATGGCAACCCGCGCCAGGATTCTTGCCTGGAGCATCCCACGGACAGAGGAGCCTGGTGGGCTCCAGTCCAAAGAGCTGGACACGCCTGAGCACGTGAGCATACACACGTATGCCCACACACGTTGTTGCTGAGTTGCTAAGTCATGTCTGGCTCTCCGGCGACCCCATGGATGGTAACCCACCGGGCTCCTCTGTCCGTGGGGTTTTTTTTCCCAGGCAAGGATGCTGGAGTGGGTTGCATGCCCTTCTCCAGGGGACCTTCCTGACCCAGTGGTCAAACTCGTGTCTCCTGCATTGGCAGGTGGATTCTTTATACACACACCTGCACACACATCTATAATGTGTGTGTACATATACAGATACCTGTATAATATACACACACAGTGATACATATTAGCATAGTATGTGTGTATGTATACAGACGTATATATTAGTATACTGTGCGGTACGCACATCACATATGTGTACACACACGTGTACATACATGTATATGGATATATGTTCGTGTAAGCACTTGTAGACATGTGTGTGTACACACGTGAGTGTATGTGTATATAGGTGTGTGTCTGTGTACATGTATGTATCAGTACTAGTGTGTATACGCAAGCAATCCAGAAGAATCAGTTGCTGAACTCCTGGAGTGTCTTCTACGATAACTGGACGGTCTAAGGCGTGACTTTGATGGCAGAGTAATGACCACCACTTCTGATTCTCCTGTGAGACCTTGAGTATCCCTCATTAATGGACCAGATCAAGACAATCTCTCACCAGTTGACTAGCAATTTCACTCAGTCCTGGGCTCGCCCCTCCCACCCAGTGAGCCCTTTGGGGTTCTTAAGACAGAAGTGTTGAAACGCGGCTCTCCGGATATGCCGTGTTGAAAGAGGTTTCATCAGGGTTTAGGGGTTTTTCTTTCAACACAGGAATCCCACTCAAAGAGTCCGGGGAGTGGGGGGGGAGTTAAAAAGACGTAGAGTGTACAAAACACAGCTCGAATAACTAGCTAGGGGGTTGCCACAACCAGAGATCCTGCCTGCCCCTGTCTGCACGTCTCCAACATGGTGAGGACCCTGCGTGTCTGCCGCAGCGACTCACCGGACATGAACTCAGGGAAACTCTGGGAGGCGGTCAGGGACAGGGGAGCCTGGAGTGCTGAGGTCCGTGGGGTCGCGAAAAGTCGGACACGACCTGGTGACTGAACAGCAACGAGAAATTATTCCATAAGGCGGAGAAGCAGAGATGCAGTCTGCAGACTGGGCGGAAATACGTGCCAATGATTTATCTGATGAGGATCTGGTGTCTGGGGAAGGCTGAAGCACGCTTACGGTCTGGCAATAAAAAGACAGCCTCGTTGTTTGGTAATACACGGTAGGCAGAGGTGAATTGGACATCAGTCTAACGCCAGGACTGAGTTTAGTGTTGCCTGGGCACCAGTGCAGTAACAGTTCAGCTCAACAGTGTTGGTAACTGGTCCAGCATTAATATTTAGGTTCGTTTGGTATGAGGTTATGCTTACCATGAGTAATTAGCTCACGGTTAGTACCGACCTAGAGTTACTTGGGGGCTGGCTTCGTGGTGAGTGCTCTCACATACTTCAGTATCAGCACGTAGTTCAGGGCTGGCTTGGCTTCAGTCTGTAGTATACCGGTTTTCTTTCAGTTGGATATCAGTATTAGGAAATGGCGCCCCACTCCAGTCCTCCTGCCTGGAGCATCCCAGGGGCGGAGGAGCCTGGTGGGCTGCAGTCCATGGGGTCACAAAGAGTCGGGCACGACTGAGCGACTTCACTTTCGCTGCAGCGTTTAGTACTGCTAATCCGTTCAGCCCTAGTACTTAGCTTTTACGAGTTTGGTAGTTTGTATTAGCGCCTAGTTTTGCATTCTGCTCCTAGTGCTGAGTTTGGTGTTAATTTACCATTTAGCGTTATTAATTAGTGTTTAGTTCCTTATCACTGTTTACTTTAGTGTTAGGCGTGTGTTAGCTTTTAATATTTAGTATTCAGTTCAGTTCAGGCGCTCAGTCCTGTCCGACTCTCTGCAGCCCCGTGAATCCCAGCACGCCAGGCCTCCCGGTCCATCAGCAACTCCCGGAGCTCACTCAGACTGACGTCCGTCGCGTCGGTGATGCCATCCAGCCGTCTCCGTGTTAGCAATTAACTTAGTACTAGCACTTCCCTGTGGCTCAGATGGTGAAGAATCTGCCTGCAGTGCAGGAGACCTGGCTTCGGCCCCTGGGTCTGGAAGGTCCCCTGGAGGAGGGCATGGCAGCCCACTCCCGTTTTCTGGCCTGCAGAATCCCACGGACAGAGGGGCCTGGCGGGCTGCAGTCCACGGGGCCGCAGAGAGTCGGTCACGCCTGAGCGCCCAGCGCTGCTGCTAGCTTTCACTATAATGTTAGGCCAGAGTTTGTTAGCATTAACATTTTGTTCTATATTAGTTTTTTCATCCGTTGATACTAGTACTATGCAGTGTTGGGTGTTAATTAGTTTCGTCTCAGCATTTAGTCTAATGTCTCTGTGGTGTTTGCTTGGTCCAGTTTTACTTTTGTCTTTGTTGAGTATTAATTCAGTATTCAGTATGAGTAATCGATTAGGTGTTAGTTTTTAGTTTAGCACTAGTCTTGTTTCATATCAGTACTTAATTTAGTCTTAGTGTCCCAGGGATGGCAGAGCCTGCTGGGCTGCCGTCTAAGGGGTCGCACAGAGCCGGACACGACTGAAGCGACTCACCAGCAGCAGCAGCAGCGTAGCAGAAGTTATTCAGGTTAGTATATATCCTGCTAGTAATTAGTCTCATAATAGCGTTTAGCTCATCATCAGTGTAGCCTTTCTTTAGTCCAAGTACTTAGTATATACAGCTAGCAATTCGTATTAGTATATAGTCTCAATCTGGTATTTGTTTAGAAGAAGGCAATGGCGCCCCACTCCAGTGCTCTTGCCTGGAGAATCCCAGGGACGGAGGAGCCTGGTGGGCTGCAGTCCATGGGGTCGCTAAGACTCGGACACGACTGAGCGACTTCACTTTCACTTTTCACTCTCATGCACTGGAGAAGGACATGGCACCCCACTCCAGTGTTCTTGCCTGGAGAGTCCCAGGGACGGAGGAGCCTGGTGGGCTGCCGTCTATGGGGTCACACAGAGTCGGACACGACTGAAGCAACTCAGCAGCAGCAGTAATCACTGATACTAGCAATTGATGCTTTTGAGCTGTGGTGTTGGAGAAAACTCTTGAGAGTCCCTGGGACTGCAAGGAGATCCAGCCAGTCCATCCACGAGGAAATCAGTCCTGAATGTTCACTGGAAGGACGGATGCTGAAGCTGAAGCTTTGGCCACCTGAGGCAAAGAGCTGACTCACTGGAAGAGACCCTGATGCTGGGAGGGATTGAAGGCAGGAGGAGAAGGGGACGACAGAGGATGCAATGGCTGGATGGCACCACCGACTCAACGGACATGAGTCTGAGTGAACTCTGGGGGTTGGTGATGGACAGGGAGGCCTGGCGGGCTGCAGCCCATGGGGTTGCAAACAGTCGGACACGACTGAGTGACTGAACTGAACTGAGCTGAGTAATTAGTTGAGCGTCACTCTGGCACTATTATTCGGTTCTGTGTTAACCTGCTACTAGCTTAGCATGTAGCTTTAACAGTGACTTTAGCATCAGCATTGGTTTAGTATCTAAGTGAAAGCCGCTCAGTCGTGTCCAACTCTTGGTGACCCCACAGACTGTACAGTCCATGGGATTCTCCAGGCCCGAACACTGGAGTGGGTAACATTTCCCTTCTCCAGGGGATCTTCCCAACCCAGGGAACCCCACATTGCTGGCAGGTTCTTGACTAGCTGAGGCGCCAGGGAAGCCGGGTTTAGCATGCAGTGTGAATATTAGTATTCTACGGGTGAGGAGCCCCCACTTGACACGTTGACGATCCATTCATCTGATTCTTCGACTCTGAAAACTCTTGGTTCTTGGCCACGAACGAGGAAAATTCAACCCTTCTGGGTCCTTACCCTGCCTCCGCTGCTCACCTCGAATGTGCTTTCTCAGTTAATATTGTGATTCTGCGAGAGGTGTGTTTGCGACTTCAAAGGTCACGCTCCTACACCCATTTCCAACAGGATCCATTGGCTCCTCGGTCTCATAAAATCGCCACTTTTATCCCCCGTTCCACCGCGCCCTCCCCTCCCCCATCAGACCTCAAATGAAATTTGAACATAGCGTTAGGATACTCGGCTTACCCTGCACCTTCAGACCGGTCTGTGTTTTATATGCGGGCTGGTTCTCCTCAACAATAAAAGCCAATAACTGCCCTCTCCGGTGCGACGGCTCACATAGCATGCACTGTTGAAATGCAGTAGTGGAGAGGAAATGAAAGCCCAAACATTAAAACAGCACAGAGGGTGTCAGTGTGCAAAGTCTGAATAACGTTAGAAAAGCATCTGAACTTTGTGGAGGTTTTCCCAGCCTGGCCCGTGGAGGTGCCCCACCTCCTGCCTTTCCATGTGGGTGTTCACCTCCGTTTTGTTTTGGGTGTGGAAGTTGTCATTCAGTCGCTCAGTCGTGTCTGACTCTTTGCGACCCCCTGGACGGCAGCACACCAGGCCTCCGTGTCCATCACCAACTCCCAGAGCTTGCTCAAACTCATGTCCATTGAGTCGGTGATGCCGTCCAACCATCTCATCCTCTGCCGTCCCCTTCTCCTCCTGCCCTCAATCTTTCCCAGCATCAGGGTCTTTCCCAGTGAGTTAACACTTAGCATCAGGTGGCCAAAGTACTGGAGCTTCAGCTTCAGCGTCAGCGTCAGTCCTTCCAATGAATATTTAAGGGTTGATTTCCTTCAGGATGGACTGGCTGGATCTCATTGCAGCCTGACGGACTCTCAAGAGTCTTCTCCAACACCACAGTTGGAAAGTATCAACTGTTCGGCGCTCAGCCTTCTTTATGGTTCAACTCTCACATCCGTACATGACTACTGGAAAAACCATAGCTTTGAATACTCAAACCTTCGTCAGTAAAGGAATGTCTCTGCTTTTTACTGTGCTGTCTAGCTTTGTCTTAGCTTTTCTTCCAAGGAGCAAGTGTCTTTTAATTTCATGGCTGCAGGCATCATCCGCCGTGATTCTGGAGCCCAAGAAAATAAAGTCCGTCACTGTTTCCACTGTTTCCCCATCTATTTGCCATGAAGTGATGGGGCCAGAGGCCATGCTGCTAATTTTTTGACTGTTGAGTTAGTTAAGCCAGCTTTTTCACTCTCCTCTTTCCCTTCCGTCAAGAGGCTCTTCAGTGGAAAATGCAGTGATCTCAAAAGTAAAGTTTCTATCACACAGTGTGGAGGATCGATGAAGTGGGCTTGTTTTTCTGTGGTTTAAAAACCAGGTCTGCCCTGTAGTTCAGCGATGGGGACAGCTTGCACAGAGTCCAGGGAAGAACCAGCTTGTCCACTGCCTTGTGTATGAGGAGGGCTCCATCTCCCACATAAAGAGAGCTTTCACAGCAGCATCCGAGATCTGTGCTCCCCAGGGACTAGCTGCAGGAGAAATGAATGTTGCATGGCCCCAGAAGAGCGGGTGATGGGACTCAAGGCATCCAAGCAGGATCCTTTAAGGTAGACTTGTATCCTCGGTGGACCACTGGCCGACCCTTTGATGGCCAAGGTACACGGTGCCAGAGACAACCATTGGACAGGGTCTGGAAGCTTTGCC
The DNA here is from genome assembly GCA_006408585.1 of Antidorcas marsupialis. NCBI lineage: Eukaryota > Metazoa > Chordata > Mammalia > Artiodactyla > Bovidae > Antidorcas > Antidorcas marsupialis. Next base: position 130,282 of record SJYB01005858.1, read on the forward strand.
CCTGAGCTTTTCTGCCCTGACAGTCCTTCTAATTACCTTTTGGATCCTAATACCCTTTCTCCAGCTGTGCCAAGCCATTCATTAGGTGACCCTGAAGTCAAAACCGCCCAAGGATTACGCTGGACATCACCATTACTGATGGACATCACCATCAGTCTGTGCTCTGAGCCGATGTAACGTGACTTCAGACATTACCACGAGACTGCCTGGTTTCTGTTTAATGACCCTCTGTTGAGGCCTCTGAGGTCACCATTTACCATTTGGTGTCCCCTCTTCTTGAGCAGAGGTTTCCAACGTGGCACTCCGTGTCTATGCAAGCTGATGACAACCATCATCTCGGAAAGAGTGATGAAGCCAAACGCCTTTGAGTCTACATGCTGGACAGCTAAAGAGACTGGTCAGCTGGATCCCTTCAGGCCTGAGTCCCTCCCCCAGAACACGCCCGCATCTCTCAACACACTGCACTCAACTGAGGCCAAACTGAGAGTGGACTGCCCTGGCTGAGACTGCCCTGGGGTTTACATCGTGTTATGCTGTTTTCTGGGGCTTCCCTGCTGGCTCAGTTGGTGAAGAGCCGCCTGCTGTGCAGGAGACCCAGGCTGGATCCTTGGGTCGGGAAGATCCCTGGGAGGAGGAAACGGCAACCCACTCCAGGCTTCTTGCCTGAGGAATCCCACAGACAGGGGACAGAGGAGCCTGATGGGCTACGATTCATGGGATTGCGAGCGTCGGGCACGACTTGGCGACTAAACGACCACCCTGTTGGTTTTCTATCCTTTACACCCTTGCTTCTCTTACTGCCTCATTGATACCGGCTCGCAAACAATCCGGTTACTTTCTCGCCGCACGCAAGTCTTACTAACCTTCAAGCAAGAGCGTTGTTCAGACGGCCTTCACGTCAACCGTCTTAAGCCGGCTTGGTCCAAGGTTTACGTGGGGAGAGAAGCGTGTGTCTTCACGGCACGCCACGGCCTCTTTGTCTCTCTCTGGGATGTCGCCCACGGGGCCTTCTTGCTTTGGGAACACATGTTCACCAAGCCGTGTGCAAGCATTTGACCCCGAGTGAACAGATGAACTGTTCACACAGTGCGAAAGGGAGGGTGAGGGGGCAGTGGTGAGGGGGACGAAAAAACAGAATCGTTGCAACATGGTTTGAATAAAAGATGACAGTGAGATGAATTCAGACCCATAAGAAATGCAGACATTTCAGGGTCTCGGAGGACTCGTGTGAAC
>SJYB01005858.1:143726-167495 GCA_006408585.1 Antidorcas marsupialis
GTGTGTGTGTGTGTGTGGTGTGTGGAGATGATCATGTGTGGTGTTTTTACTCATTCTGTTAATGTAGTACTTTACATTAATAACTTTTGGATACTGAACCAGCCTCAAATCCCTCTTGGTCAAAGTGTATAATTTTTTTTCAAGTTTAGCAAATCATTTTGTGGAGTTTTATTGAGATAAATGACATGATATTGAGTTAGTTTAAGGTATGCGATGTGATAATTTGTTCTGTGTATAGGTATATACTGTGAGATGATGACCACAATAAGGTTGCCTAACACACCCATTGGGTCACCTAGTTATGTGTGTGTGTATGGTGAGAACATGTGCAACTTCCAGGTATGCGATACAGTGTTGTTAACTAGTCAGCGTGCTGTACATTACACACCCCAGAGGTATTCATCTTATGAGTTTCTATGTTTTAACCAAAATCTCCCCATTTCCCCCACTCCCTAGCCTCTGCCAATCACCAGTATACCCTTTCTATGAGTTTGATTTTTTTAGATTCCACATATAACTGAGATCATGCAGTTCTTGTCCGTCTGTCTGGCTTATGTTTCTGTAGCATAATGCCCTCAGCGTAAGTTCATGTTGTCATAAGTGGCAGGATTTCCTCATTTTTATGGCGATATTCATACACTTTGTCATATACTACATTTCCTCTATTCGCCCGTGCTTAGGTTGTTTTTGTGTCTTAGGTATTTTGAATGCTGCTGCAGTGGACTTGAAGGGGGCATATATCTGTTTGGGCGAGTGACCTCACGTCCTTCAGATACGCGCCCAGAAGCGAGATTGCTGGACCGTGTCACCTTCAGATACGCGCCCAGAAGCGAGATTGCTGGACCGTGTCACCTTCAGATACGCGCCCAGAAGCGAGATTGCGGGACCGTGTCACCTTCAGATACGTGCCCAGAAGCGAGATTGCGGGATCGTCACTAAGTCGTGTCCGACTCTGCATCCCCATGGGCTGCAGCGTGTCAGGCTCCTCCGTCCTTCACTATCTCCTGAAGTTTACTCACATTCAGGTCCAAAGAGTCCGTGATGCCATCTCATCATCTCATCCTTTCTGATGCTGAAGCTGAGGCTCCAATGCTCTGGCCACCTGGTACAAAGACCCTGACGCTGGGAAAGACTGATGACAGCTGGAGGAGGAGGCGGCAGAGGATGAGCCCATCGTGGTCTTAAAAGGAGGGGCTGCCCTGGAAGTCCAGTGGTTGCACCTCTGTTCTTCCCTGGTTGCAGGGGTTTGTGCAGGTTCCGTCCCTGATTGGGAAACAGATCCCACATGCTGAGCCACCAAACCAAAGTAAAGACTTTCTTAAAAAAAAAAAAAAAGAAAACAGGAAAGCTCTCAGCCTTTCACCACTATGATGTTACCTGTGATTGTCATACATGCCCTTATCATGTTAACTTAAATTCCTTCTATACCAAATTTGTGGAGACTTTGACATAAAAGTATGTTGAATTTTGTCAAATGCTTTTTTTGTGTGCGTGTATGGAGATACTCATGTAATTTTACCTTTTACTATTAATGCGTTTTATCACATTTCTCGATTTACGTATTTTGAACCATCCTGCATCCCAGGGATGAATCCCACTTGATTATGGTGTATGATCCTTTAACGTGCTATTGTTAGTCCCCTGTTGAGAATCTCTATATCCATATTCTTCACGGATATAAGTCTATAGTTTTCTTTTCTTGCAGTGCCCTTTTTCAGCTTTGTTATCAAGATAATGCTGCCCTTGTGAAATGAACGTGAGAGAATTCACCCCTCTAAAAGTTTCTGGAGGAATTTGAAAAGGATTGGCACTGATTCTTCTTCAAAGGCTTGGTAGAATTCACCAGTGAAACCATCTGGGACTGGGCTTTTCTTTGTTGGGAGATTTTTTTAAACTTTTGTTTACTTGTTTATTGGCTGTGCGGGGTCTTTGTCGCTGCACAGGCTTTCTCTAGTTGTAGCGAGCGGGGGCTGCTCTCCAGCTGCAGTGCACGGCTTCTCACTGCGGTGGCTTCTCTTGCGGACCTCGAGCTTTAGAGCCCTCAGGCTCAGTAGCTGTGGCATGCAAACTTAGTTGCCCTGAGGTATGTGGGATCCCCCTGGACCAGGGATCGAACCCGTGTGCCCTGAATTGGCAGGCAGACTCTTAACCACTGCACCACCAGGGAAGCCCTGTTGGGAAACTTTTGATGACTCAATCTCTTTAGTCCTTACGTAGGTCTAGTTAGATTTTCTCTTTCTTCATGATGCAGTCTTGGCATGCTGTATGTTTCTGGGAATTTATTCCTTTAGCTCTAGGCTATTTAGCCTGTGGGAGCATGTTTACAGTAGTCTCATGAGTCTCTGTATTTCTGTGGTATCTGTTGTAACGTCTCTTTTTTCACTTATGCCTTTGTTGATTTGAGTCCTCTTTTTTTTCCTTGGTTAGTCTAGCACAAGTCTTGTTGATTTTACTTTCAAAAAACTGATCCCCAGCTTTGCTGGGTTTTTTCCTGTTGTTTTCCTTTCTGCTCTAATCAGTGACCCACCAGCTCAGAGCTTGAGCACCTGGTCCTTCAGAGTCCAGCCCGGAAAGAAAGGTGGAAACTCCCTCCAGCACCGGGTGCCTCAGGCTAGCAGCCCTGAGGTGAAGTGAAGTCGCTCAGTCGTTCGTGTCTGAGTCTTTGCGACCCCATGGACCGTAGCCTACAAGGCTTGTCTGTCCACGGCATTTTCCAGGCAAGAGTACTGGACCTACCTCCTCCCAGACTCTGCTCCCCACCACCCCAGCTGACCCAAAGGCCCTCCCACACCCTCAGGAACAGAAATGACAGCCCTTGGGGGTTATGCCTGCTCACTTCTGTTTCTTTGCCTACTTTTCCCCCAAGGCTCTCACAAGTCCCAAGCTCCCCTCATTTTTCCTTATTCACACTGATTCTCTTGGTGCGCCCCCCAAGTCGCCCCCAAGCACACTCCGGGTGAAATGTCAGCTATATTTGGGGAAATACGGAACGCAGAGTAGGAAACCAAGCGTCAGCCTGATCATCTGGAACTAGGACCTAAGACAATGGCCAGGCGAGGGCAGGGACCATTTATGCTGAGACCCTGAGGACTCAGTCTGAAGAAAAGGCAGAGTTAACCTTTTTATTGACTTGGCTGGCAGCTGCCTCTTCTTTACCGAAATAAAATAATGCCGTCTCTATTTTTAGCCTCCATTCCATGAATTCTAACGGACTTTGGTTAGATTCCCACAATGTCAACAGGGAAGAAGTCTTGTGGAATCAAGCCCCATGTGGAGCGTGTGGGATCTTGACAGCTACCTGCTGGCTTCACACAGGTCACAGGGCTTCCGTAGCCCCCAAAGAACAGGCAGGCCAGCCCTGCCCAAATAAGCCTAGACATGAGCTGGAAGCTGACTGCCAGCTGGAAGTGCCAACACACAGACCAGGCGGCCATGGGTGTCCGGGGCAGCCTCTGCTCGCCACTGACCCGCAGGCCCACGGCCAGGGTTGCTTGTTTAAGGCACAGAGAAAGAAGCACACGTATGACTCTACCATGATTTAAAAACATTTAAATAGTCACGTTTGAAGGCAGCTGATTTCCATTTTCATCTCACAGTATGTGCTGGAAGGGGTTATCTGAGAAGGGGCCCATGGGATCCCTCCGATTACCCACTGGGTACTTGGTACAGAAAAGGTTAGTGGCAGGTCACCTGTAGCTGCCGGGGCCCAGGGAGCCTGGAGAGGCACCTCAGCCTCAGAGCCCTACAGACCACACGCCACGCACATACCTGCTCAGAGCAGCTGTGTTCCCAGTAGCCAAAGGGAGGAAACAGCTTAGATGCCCCCCAGTGGGTGGTTGTGGGTAAACGCAGTACATCCACACGATGGAATATCACTCAGCCATAAAAGGCTCCGACATGCGTTGCAACGCAGACGAACCTCAAAAACATGATGCTGAGTGAGAGAAGCCAGACACGAGAGGCCCTAGAGCGTGCGATTCTGAAACTGAGAGGACTCTGGGGGGCTCCTGGGCACAGGAGCTTTTCTGTGTCCCTGTTTCTTGTTGGCAGGGAATAAGCTTCAGCTTCCAGAACCTTCCCTGAGCGCCAAAGGGCAGGTTCAAACGGTTGCTGATCAAGGAAGGGAGGGGATGCAGAAACAAGGAAGGGGCAGACACAACGCTGCAGCCTCAGGGCAGGGTCCTGGTTCCACCTCAAGGGATACACTCAACAGTGCCCTTCAGCTCTCCTGCAGAAAATCCTCAACAGACAGGCCGCGTTGACTACCGGATGAAGACTTCCTCATTCCAGAGAGAAGGTCCGTGAGTCGATAACCACAGAAGCTGCTCAGAGATCACCCGGGGCCAGACAGAGAATGAAGGCCTTGCACACCCTGATCAATATCAGCACCCCCTCCCCTTGAGCCATTGCCACAAAACCCCAGTTTGGGGTACACAGTTTCGAGGGGCATGAGCCCGCTGTGGCCCACTTTGCCTGGCAAAGCAGTAAAGCTCTTCTTTGCTGCTTTGCCCCAAACTCTGTCTCTGAGGTTCAATTTGGCACCGGTGCCCGCAGGCCAAGCTTTCAGCATCAGTTCCGTTGACGTGAAATGTCCGGATCAGGCAAACCCAGAGACACAGTGCAGCCTGCAGGGGCTGGATGGGCAGGGGCAAAGGACAGTCGGTGGGTGCAGGTGTGTCTGGGGGTATGAGAATGTGCTGGGGGACTATGGGCGTCCCTGGTGGCTCAGATGGTAAAGAATCCGCCTGCAGTGTGGGAGACCTGGGCTTCCTCCCTGGGTTGGGAAGATCACCTGAAGGAGGAAACAGCAACCCACTCCAGCACTCTTGCCTGGAGAATTCTATGGACAGAGAAGCTTGGCCGGCTGCAGTCCAGGGGGTCGCAAAGAGTCAGACATGACTGAGTGGCTTTCACTAAGAATGTGCTGGAAGTGCTGATGGTCACGCACTAAAAACCACTGTGCTGTGCACTTTGAGAGAGTGGCTTTTTGATGCGGGAATCAGGACTCAGACGGCTTCCCTGGTGGTTCAGTGGCCAAGAACCTGCCTGGCGATGCAGGCGACACGGTACGACCCCTGGCCCGGGAAGATCCCACAAGTTGCGATGCAGCTAAGCCTGCGAACCACAACTACTCAGCCTGGGCTCTGCAGCAAGAGAAGTCAATGCAGTGAGAAGCCCACACAGCAAAGCAAGAGAGCAGCCCCAGCTTGCCACAACCAGAGAAAAGCCTGTGCGTAACGAAGACTCAGCACAGCCACAGATAAATAAACCTTAAAAAATTGAAAAGCAGAAATGCATCATAGAAGCGAGTTCTCACTATCTTCATTGTATCGTACCTGAGCTCAAAGGTACAGTTTCCTGTTTTCTGACTCCCCTTCACTCACAGGGTGGACCAAGACATTCCTTCCCAGGTACTGGGACTTTCTTCGTGGAGACAGAAACGTCTCTTCCTGTTGCTGCTTCACCGTCTGTTTACTCAGTGGGTGGCTCAGGGGCTGCGCTTGCGAGTGGGGGCATGTCTGTCCCGCTTGACAATCCAGGTGAAAGCCCCAGGCCATCCGTCGGCGTGGTGGACATGTGGGTGCCACACACCACTTCCTGAGCGTAAGCCTTACTTCCATTAAAAAGCAAAAGAGGAAAAGGGAATTTTAAACATCCTTCACTGTTAAAGAAATTACCTTCTTGGCACAAACCTAAAACGTGAAACAAAAAACGAGAACATTAACAGCACCTAGAGCCCAGCTGGTCTGCGGGGCAGCCAGAACCCCGGAGCCTGCGTGAAGGGCGGTGATGGGACTTGGCTTGACTCAGGAGCCCATGGCCTTATGTTCAGGAGGCCAGCTAGCTACACAGTGGCATAATCTGGACTTCAGAGCGGCTGCCGAGGGCATCCTATCTCATCCGGCATCTTTAACGCACTGGAAAATGCTTCCGACAGAAAAGGGGAAAACCCTCTGTTCCTGGGACAGAAAGGGCAGCAGCCGCTCCCCCTGGAGTCTGCAAGGCGAGTGCCCTGTCCTGTTGCCCAAACGTCCTTCCGGTGCAATGGGATCTGATTGACAGGAAGGAAAACTAAAGATCCAGTCACGTGTCCCGTGAAGGTGGTCCTCAGGCCGGGTGGGCGCCGTCACAGGAACGGCTCCTCCGGCCATCTGTGGGTGAATGTCATGATGAAACTGAACCTCGTTCACATTCCAATCGCNGAAGGTGGTCCTCAGGCCGGGTGGGCGCCGTCACAGGAACGGCTCCTCCGGCCATCTGTGGGTGAATGTCATGATGAAACTGAACCTCGTTCACATTCCAATCGCGAGGTGTGGTGACAGGTTCGAGGAGGTCCGGCTGCCACGGGCAGGAAGCATCGCGACTTTCTCAGTGGGATGGGGGGGCCTCCCCCATCAGTCAGCCCGTATGAGAGAGGCCACCTGCGCCAGGGTCCTTCTGAAGGAGACACTTGGCCCCCGACACCCCTGCCTGGACCAGACGGCTCCGAGGATGGTGCCAGGGAGTGTGGGCAGGTGCTCAGGGCTTCCTGAGCCCCGTGAAGACTAACAGACACCCCACATCGCACCGACAGTGTCCTTAGCAGAGAGCACCTATGCCAAGATGTGGCCTGCCCACCGCCCCTCCCAGCAGCGCTCCAGGGAGAGGAGACTGGGCATCAGCTGGGAAGGGGGGGCCAAAGCTGGGGGACAGAGGTGCCCCCGATCTCCCAGACCAGGATGCCGAGGGCACGGTAGCTTGGAGGTGGTCTGCCCCTTCCGCCTCCATCAATGCCCAAACAACACCCATCGCCGCCCCCCCCCCCTCCAACTCCTGCTTAATGGAAATGACACAGATTCAGCAAGCGTGCTCCTGGTTATTTACCCAAAAGAGCTGGAAACTCCTGTCCACACAAACCCGCGCATGGATGTTTGTAGCAGCCTTATTCTTAACTGATAAGNCCCCCTCCAACTCCTGCTTAATGGAAATGACACAGATTCAGCAAGCGTGCTCCTGGTTATTTACCCAAAAGAGCTGGAAACTCCTGTCCACACAAACCCGCGCATGGATGTTTGTAGCAGCCTTATTCTTAACTGATAAGACTTGGGAGCAACCAAGATGCCCTTTTCAGGACGTAAATGAATAGACCGATCCACCCAGACAGTGGCCTATTACTCAGCACCGAAAAGAAATGAGGTATCGAGCCACGAAAAGACACGGAGGAGACTGCAACGCGCATGAGTCGGTGGGAGGAGCCAGTCCGGAAAGGCTAACTTTCCAGCTACGTGAGGCTCTGGAAAACCGTGGACGGTAAAAAACCGGCGGCTGCCAGGAGGAGGGAGGGAGGCGTGAACGGGGGAGCACACGGGACGTTTGGGGCAGTGAGGCGAGTTTTTAACCGTGTTTACTTACTTCGGCTGCGCTGGGTCTCCACTGCTGTGCCTGGGCTTGCCTTCTGGCTGTGGCGAGCGGGGGCCACTCTCTGGTTTCGGCGTCTGGACTTCTCATTGCGGTGGCCTCTGACTGCACTCCAAGCACACGGGCTTCAGGAGCTGCTAGCTCGCTCATGGGCTCTCAGCACAGGCTCCGCAGCTGTGGCACTTGGACTTCGCTGCTCCTGGGCATGTGGGCTCTTCCTAAATCAGGGATCTAACCCTTGTCCCCCGCACCGGTAGGCAGATTCCTAACCGCTGAGCCACCAGCAAAGTCCCTCTGTGCGGTATTATAATAGTGGGTTGCACTCCGTGCCTGCTGAGTCGTGTCCGACTCTTTCCAACACCATGAGCCCGCCAGGCTCCTCTGTCGGTGGAATTTCCCAGGCAAGAGTACTGGAGTGGGCTGCCATTTCCTCTTCCAGGGAATCTTCCCGACTCAGAGACTGAACCCGCGTACCCAACAAAGGTTCTTTACCACTGAGCCACTGGGGAAGCCTGGGTACATGTCATTATGTATTTGTCAAAACCCATCAAATGTGCACCACCGAGAGTGAATCCTAACAATGGCGGGGTTTAGTTAATAACAACGTACTCACAGGGCTTCAGCTGGAACACANCAGAGACTGAACCCGCGTACCCAACAAAGGTTCTTTACCACTGAGCCACTGGGGAAGCCTGGGTACATGTCATTATGTATTTGTCAAAACCCATCAAATGCGCACCACCGAGAGTGAATCCTAACAATGGCGGGGTTTAGTTAATAACAACGTACTCACAGGGCTTCAGCTGGAACGCACGCACTGCACTACAGGGAGATGTTAAAAGCGTGTTAAAAGGGGACACTGGTTGCCCGGGGCGGGTCATGAGAACACTGTACTTCTCCTCAACACTCTGTGAACCTGAAGCCACACTGCGGGCTTCCCAGGTGGCTCAGGGGTAAAGAATCTGCCTGCAAAGCAGGAGACACGGGTTCGATCCCTGGGTCGGGAAGATCCCCTGGAGAGGGGAATGGCCACCCACTCCAGTATTCTTGCCTGGACAATCCCAGGGACAGAGGAGCCTGGCGGGCTACGGTCCCCGGGGTCACAAAGAGGTGGACATGGCTGAGATGACTTAGCACACAAGCACAACACCACCAAAAAAATAACATCTATTAATGAAAAGAACAAAGCAAGACCAGGGCCCAGCTGTGCAGCCAATAGCTTCAAGACCAGCCCCACCAGCCCCAGCTCAGCTTCTGGGCTCCCCTGCTCTCGAGAGAAGCCCCCAAGGCTGGAGGGATCCCCAAGGCCAGCCCTGCCAAGCTCTCTGCCCACCTGCTCCGCGCCAGGCACTCGGCCCTGTCCACCCTTCTGCTGGCCTGTAGCGTGCCACTTGCTGCTGGGACACCCTGGCAGGCACCCGACCTCCCCAGCTGACAGCCACGGCCCCCGCGGGCCACCTGCCCCAAGACTTCACTGCCGGACCATCCATTTAGCATTCGTGAGAACCTCTGGGCAGGTCTGGCAGGATGGCCTGCTCACCGTGGCTAGTGGGCAGCTGGGCAGAAACCACAACTGCAGGGGGAGCCCCCTAGGAGGGTGGGGGGCGCAGACCCAGCACAGGGGGCTGCTGCCACAGGGTCCCATCCATGTGCTGACGACCTGAGGCTCCCACAGCTAGTCAGCCTCTGGGAGAGTCCTGGGGACGCCCGAGTGACAGCCGTGGCTGAGCGGGGTCTGGCTACCCAGCAAGCTCCGTGCACCCCAGCACCCAGCCTAAGACGCCGGCCGCCCGACCCTCCATTCGTAGACAGTCCCCAGGGAGAAGTGCTAATTCAATTCAAGCTAGATTAAGTAACAGTTAATCTCCCCCTTGCGAGAGAGGCATGGAGAGCCTGTCGGGAGGGTTGGGCCGAGAAGGACCGCAAACCACTGCCACGTGCCCTCGCCCCTGCTCCCCTGGGAGAAGCCGTCTACTCCTTGTCCTCCAGGACTCCTCTTGGGATTAGCCTGTCCACTCTGACTCTGCCCTTTGCTGTCCCCCTGTCCACCTCCTGGGGACAGGTGAGCCCAGGACACACCCCGGGCTCCACACGCTGCCCTGGAGGAGTGGTGGTCTCACTGCCCCAGCCCGCCCTATCTTCACGCTGCCCAGACCCTCCCATCCGGCACCACCGCCAGGCTGCGATGCAATCAGGCTGGGATGTGCATGGACGCTGCTTCCCCGCTGGTCAGCAGATCATGGGCCATGGAGCCCCCGCGCTGGCCCCAGGTGCCAGCCCTCACGGCAGGACTGGGAAGGGGCAGTGGGGACGCCTTGAATGGATCGAGGCTCCGTCACCCCCAAGCCCAGTGACGGGGTCCGTGTCTCCGGCCAGGGCCAGCACTTCCTGCAACACTGGCCTCTGAGCACGCACTCTCCCCACCACCCCTGAGTCCTTCACACTCTGCTGCCCTGCAATCCCAAAAGACTTGGGCAGGACTGCTTGCCACGCGTCCTGTGAAGCCATCTGAACTTCTTAACTCGCTGAGCCGTTAATTTTATTTATTCATTTATTTTTGGCTGCGCTGGGTCTTCACCGCTGCGCGGCTTCTCTCTAGTGGCAAGGACTTCTAGGGGCTTCTCATTGGGTGGCTTCTCTTGGTGCAGGGCATGGGCTCTCGGGCGCTCGACTTCAGTAGCTGGGGCTCCGGACTCAGGACTTGGGGCTCCCGTGCTCCGGAGCACAGGCTCAGTACTTGTGGGGCAGGGCTTTGTTGCCCTGCGGCGTGTGTGATCTTCCCAGACCAGGGACTGAGCTCAGCCTCCTGCATCGGCTGGCGGATTCCTTACCCCTGGGCCTGTGTTAGTTCACTGGCGATTCAACACCTTTGTCACAGAGCACCCCTTCCCCCAACCAGGTCAAGTGGGGGATGTGGGTCCCAAATGCCTGGCTGGCTTAGGAACCCTGGGTCGCATCATATCCTGCAGGTGCCCCCAGGGACAGAGGGCCGCTCACCCTGAGCCCGCTCTCCCGAGCGGACGCTGCACACGGATTCCCCTACAGCCTCTGAACAGAGTCCCAGGAGCCAAGGTGGGGTCTCCAGCGTGGTGGGTGAGCTGCAGCACCCCAGAAGCCCCTTCTGGTTCAGGCCGTTTTTCTGCCCATGATGAATGCCCCTCAGTCTCACTACTTCCAAATCTAAACTTGCAGAGACAAAACCACAACACCTCCGCTTGACAGTATTAAAATATCGCTCTTAGAAATGTATCAGGGCTTCCCAGGTGATGCTAGTGGTAAGGAAACCGCCTGCCAGAGCAGGAGACATAAGAGACCCAGGTTCGATCCCTGGATGGGGAAGACTCCCTGGAGAAGGGCTTGCCAACCCACTCCAGTCTTCTTGCCAGGAGACTCCCATGGACAGAGAAGCCTGGTGGGCTACCGTTCAAGGAGTCACATGGTCAGACACACCTGGAGCAACCTAGCACACGGCACACAGGTATGTACCACCGGCTAGAAACTAGTCTTCTGCGAGGAAACATGCAGACTGGGCTTATGGTGCTGTTATAATCAAAATGGTTTGAGTATAACAAGCGCGGGTGGGAAATCTGAAGCCCAAACATGAGGAAGAGTGAACACTTCATGTGAGGCCCGGGAGACCCCCACCGGGCAGGTGCGTTCTTTCCAGAGTTTTTCTAAAAGCTACTTCCTTGGCTGCCTTGGGTCTTAGTGGCAGCATGCTGGATCTTCCGGTGTGGCGTTTGCAGACCCTCATTGCAGTGTCCGGGCTTCAGTACTCTCCGCACACAGCCGTAGTTGCTCCGCAGCATGTTGGATCTCAGTCCCCCAGCTAGGGATCCAACCCACGTCCTCTGCGTTGTAAGGTGGATTCTTAACCACTGGACCACCGGGGAAGTCCCTTTCCAGACTTGCTGCTTGCCTTTTCCCACCGCAGATCAGAGAGTCAGCTTAGCGGTTGGCCTCCTCCTGGTGGGCTTGTCCTGTGTCCTTCCAGGGGCAGCACCTGCCCCTGGCCGTCTGGACGCCCTTGCTGCTCCCCAAGCCTTTGCTCCAGACACAGCCGCTGCCTGCCGCCTCCAAGGAGAGGCTCCTGGGCGCTGTACCTACGGCCTCTCCTTGGGCTCAGCCCTGGGCGTTCTCCTCTTTGTCGCTTTTTCATGAATTTCCTGGGAAATGGAATCTATTAGTTCGGTGATATTGATTAGATGATAAAAGATGTTAAAAAAAAATGATACAGATGAGATGGGCTTAAAAATCATAAAAGCTGTAACTGGAAAGAAAGTTGGAGGCAATCTAGGATTTTTTTTTTTTTCCTCTCTTTTTCAATACTGGGGTGAAATTCACGAAACATGAATTAACCACTTTCCAGCACACCATTAGTGGCGCTTGACTCACTCGCGGTTCTGTGTGGCCACCTCCATCCGGCGTCAGCACAGCCGCGTTGCGCCCCAAGGAGACCCCTTCCTAGCCCCCAGATCCACTGACTTTCAGCCTGTGGTTCTGCCCGTTCTGGACGTTTCGTGTGAGTGGACTTGCGTGCTACAGGAGCTTTGCGCCTGGGTCTTCCATCTGGCCTCCAGGCTCTGTCTGCCTGCAGCCCACCTGGAGAAACCGTGGTCCTGGGGGACCACGCAACCCTGCGCTTGGCAGCTGCGGCCCTACGCCCCAGGTGGCCAGTGGTCACACTCGAGGCCAGGCAGGGTCAGCACAGAATATGGGGGGGCGGACACCGCCGCTCAAACCTGCTCCCCACTCCTCCCAGCAGGCATGCAGGGTGAGGATGGGCAGATGTAACCCAGCTACCTTGGGCTTGAACTCTGGGCACCGAGACCGCGGAGACGCATCTTGAAATAATCCTGCTGAGAGCAGCCCGACTCCTCAACTCCGGGCACACAGCTGGCGCCGCAGTCCTTCTGAGACCACATGCAAACCAGCCCGTGGGACAGGACGCAGCTGAGGAACGGGGAGGGGCTCTCAAAAGGGCCCAGGGAGGCAGCGATGAGCACGTGCTGCCTGGAGGAGGTGAGTTTTTGCAGATGTGCACATGCGCGTTTACCGTGTGTCATGTAACCCCAGAGCCATGCTCTGAAGGCCAGCGGAGATGGTGGGAAGACCTGCAGGAAGAGGGGCAGAGCAAGCTGGGTGCCTGGGCCCTGGAGAGTCAGCGTCTGCTGTCAGCAAAGACTGGAGGGGCTGCTATAGCCTGGGGTCCCACAGCCCTTTCCTGGGGTCTTGGAGCCAAGGGGACCACTCTCTGGGAAGAAGATGCTGCCGAGAACAGCCACCCGCGTGGCCTCTGCCCACGTCCCACCCACCAGCTTCTCGGCAGGAAGGCCCAGCTCAGGGAGAAAGTGCAGCCTTCAGCAGCCCTGGGCATGGAGACCCAGCCCCCCAGTCTCGCCTGGCAGCGAGGGGAGTGGGGGGAACACTCTTTCCCTCCGGTTACAGTGGGTTCCCTCTGCTGCTGTGTGACCTAGAAATCCACGCCCACCCCAGAACCTGCAGCCTCATCTGGAAAAGGTCTCTTTGCAGATGTGACTCAAGGGTCTTAAGATGAGATCCCCAGGCCTCGGAAAGGGGCCGAAAACTGGGAGCCCTGGGTGTGGCTCAGCTGAGACCCCTGAGGGGTGTGTCTGCACAGAGACGTGTGGGCAGGACGCCAGCCCAGGCGAGCGCCGCGGGTGTCAGCGCCTGTCTAGGGGGATCAAGGCGGGTCCTAGGGTCGAGGGCCTCACTTTGGCGTCAGTGACAGAAGACCCCCTGGCCCACCACCAAGTGAGGGCCTCTGACAGCCTTCTGTGCTCTTAGGAAGAGGTCAGCCTAACATCTCACGGGTGACGGCATCTTTGCCCTGCCCTCCACTCCGCCCAGCCCCCACGTTTCACTGCGCTGCCTGGGCGCCCTCAGGCCCTGCCCAGACCTGCTGGCCCCGGGGGAGGCAGCTGCCCCTTCCTGGGCTGGAAACAGGCTCAGCCCCACCCCCAACCCACGTCTGCTGCTGGGCCTCTGGGCCAGTCCCCAGGGCAGGCGGCTCCAGGCCTGGCGAGGGAGCGGGAGGACGGCTCTGGGGCACAGCATGGCTTGCGGGTAGGGAGCAGCCGCCCTCAGCGGGGCTTGCGGAACCAGCCCTTCCTAGGGGAGTCCCGGGCACAAGGTGGGGCCTCTGCCTTCCCTGAAAGCTGCGACTTCTGTCCCTTGGGCTGACTTGAGGAGCTGAGGTGGCCATCACGTGTGGGGTGTGGGCACTGGCAGGAGAGGCTCAGGAGGGTCAGAGCTGGGGGGCCCTTCTTCACAGGAGGCGGGACTGGCTCCCAGGAAGGAAGCCTGTGGCCCCTCTCCCCGAGGATGGCCTCGGGGGTCCAGGTGGGCCAGCTTGCCGGGAAGGCCTGTGGGGCCTGTGCTCATCTGGCCTTGCCCCCGAGCATGGAAAGCAGCACCCCCAGGCCCCCGCCTCTGTCCTGAGCTCCCGGGGCAGAGGACGCAGGCCAGCCTCCGGCCCGAGGCTCCACCCAAAAGGCCAGCGGGCGCGTGCTGGGCCTCAGTGACCGCCCCTCAATGTGCAGGGCCCTGGGGTCAGGACAGGTGGGCCCTGCTCCAGAGCCTGGCGAGAGGAGTGGCCGGTGCGCAGACGCTGGGGCTGGGATCACCAGGGCGTGGGGGGGACTCCAGCCGTCACCCTCAGTGCCCTCCGTGGCTCTTGCGAGCAGCCTGGGCATCCTCACAGCCCGGCTGCCGTGCAGCAGGGAGGCTCCTTACAGGGCCCTCAGGGCTGGAGCGAGTCCTGGTGAGAGGGTGGCCCCACGGCCTCGGGCCCAGTGGCCACCTTGCTGGCTCTGCGGCTCACGCAAGAGCCGCAGGTAGGTGTCAGAGACCCCGCTCCACAGAGGTGGGGGACCCACTCCGAGACGCCTCATGGGTTTTTCTGAGATCCTGAAACAGACACCATGGGGCTCTTCTCTGGAAGGAAAGCAACTCCATCTTGGCCTGTCTGGGGGTCATCCGATGCCCAGCTTCCTGTCCGCTCTCCAGGGGCTCTTTCCGCTCAGCCTGCCGAGCCTCAGTGCCCAGCTTCCAGTGATGCCATGTCCCTGGCCCGGGGCCGGATCCCGTGTGTGACCTTGGCAGGGCAGGGCCAGCCCTGCCCCAACCCAGGGTCCAGGGCCACTCAGAGGCCCCGCGGCACCGGAAAGACAGCCCGGGGGAGCCTGGAGGTTGGGATCAGATCTCGCTCTCAGCCCCGACGCTCCTGCTGGATGGCACACACGTGCGCACGTGCGCAGAGCCTGGGCGAGGCCACTGTGGAGTGCACGTCAGTCACACTGAGAGGAAAGGCCATCTCGGGAGACAGAGCCAGGCTCTGGGCAGGCCAGGCCGGGGAACCCAGTGCAGGTCTTGTCAGATGTCGTCGTCGGAAAGGGGGCGCCCAGGCTGGGCGGGTCGGCCTGCAGCAGGCGGGTTGAACACACAGCCTCCCACCTGGAAGGCTGTTCCTCTTGACTCTGAGACTGGCCCTGGGCTCAAACTGCCAACGTGACAAGGCAGTCATCTGCAGTGAGGATGAAGGAGCAGAGGTCATGGGGGTGATGTCACCTGTCACCCAGCCAGTACAGCTGCAGTCCCAGGGCTACAGCCAGGCCGGGCACCTCTCTGCCTGCCCTCAGCGGCGGCCCAGGGGCACATGGTTCAAACCTGGGCATGCCTGCTTGCCTGCGCTCGGTCAGACATGGGCTGCGGCCGGGGCACACAGCCTGGGCTGATGGCGAGTCCCTGGGAAAAGCAGGAAGGTGCTGGATTCCAGTTTTCAGAGGGAGAGCACGGGTGGGAGTGCTGAACACCAGCAGCATCCCGCCTCCACCCAACCCAACCTGGCCCCTAAAGCCAGGAAAGCCTAGGGTGGGTGGGGTGCCCTGGGTACCCCATCACCCTGGAAGGTGCCCTTTGAATAGTATGGAGGTCTGGACAGCTCAGGATCACCTAAGGGGGGCCTCCTGCTTGAAAAACACGGTTTCTTTGAAGCCTGCAGCCTTCCAGACACCAATGCCAGGCTCACATCCTTCCCCAGCCCAGGCCTGCCCCCTCCATACACCCACAGGGAGTCACAGCAGAAGGGGCAGCCCGTCAGGGGTCCCAGGTGTGGAGGGGAGGTGGAGCACCCAGCACGGGGCAGCGAGGGTACAGGGCCTGGGAGCAGAGGCCACAGCTGGGCCTGAGGAAGCCCACCCTCCATACCCACCCAGCCAGGACTGTAACCTGGCAACAGGCAGACTCCAGGCTCCCCTAGCCTTCGGATGACCCCCATGTGCTGCCGGGCCAGCTGTCCCATCAGTGTTTCCCGAGCCACCAGAGCCAGCTGGTCCTAGAATGGGCACAGCAAACACTGACCCCCACCTGCTGAGAGTGAGCCCCGCCCCTTCTGCCCCTGCTGCGTGGCCAGGTCACCTCTCCACGTGCCAGAGGACAGGCTCGGTATGGTGGATGAGGACTTTCTCTTTGGAGGGTTGAGACCGGGCTCTGGACTGGTCAGTCCTTGGAGAGCGGGAGCCCTCAGTCTTATTAAAACCCCTGTAGGTGAAAACCTGGCACTATAGACTGGGCTGGGGAAAGGGCGAGCCTGGCCCTGTGGGTGTGGTCCAGGTGGCTGTGGCCTGGTGGGCGTGCCCCGGGCGTGGTCTTGAGGGGCGTGGCCGAATCCAGGCCCGGGGAGGATCAGCCCGCTGGGAGCCGCATCTGCGCTCGCCTCCCAAGAAGAGCAAGCACGCTGGGCTTCCCAAGTCCCCAGCTCGGGGTGGGAGTCCTCACTCGCTCAACAAGCTCAGCAGCACGAACAGGGGCAGAGGCGGGCAGCACCAGCCGGGGCCCAGCACTTCAGGGAGTCGCCTGTCCAGAGCCTGGTCGGTTCCCTGACTCGACCTTCTGAAGAGAAAGTCCTCCTCCAACCCAGAGCCGGAGAGGGGCGGGACCCAGGTCCTGGAGCAGCAGGTGGCCTCTGAGCAGCCCGGCGCCAGGAGGAGGTGCTCACAGGCTGAGCAGGGGAGGTTCTCCTCTGGCCTCCTTGCCTTCTCCCCACTCCTCACGCCAAGCTCCCAAAGTTGGAAACGACACTGGGTCTCCATGTTGGCCATGTAGCAGTAGTATGGGTAGTGTGAGCTCGAAGCTGTAAGGAACCCTCGCTAATAACCAACCATGAAGATTCACGGCCTGGAAAAACAGCCTCCACCTGACATCCTCAATTCCTTCTGACGGTTCCCACGGAGCTGTCAAAGCCACCTCCACATGGCAAAGCCTCGCAGCACGAGGATGAACAGAAGGGACTCCTGGGGAAGCCTGTCAGGCAAGCAGGACATTGAAGGGGAAGGCCCTCACCTCCCCATTCCTGCTTCTTCTCATGCTGGGTCCTCCGCACACCTGGCCCTGCCCTCAGGGGTCCAAACCCTGAGCAGCAGCTGGTCCACTGACTGAAGGGGCTCCCTTGCTCTGTGTTGCTTCCCTTGGGCTGCCAGGCATCCTGCAGCTAAGGCTTCACATGGCATCATATGCACCTAGAAACTAACTAACTCGGCTTCAAATTCAGTATTGTTCATGCGGACAGAAACAATCACTAAACAACCTGTGACAGGAATAGAAAGGGGTTTTATTTGAGCCTCACTGTGAAGAAGGCTGAGCACCGAAGAACTGATGCTTCTGAACTGTGGTGTTGGAGAAGACTCTTGAGAGTCCCTTGGACTGCAAGGAGATCCAGCCAGTCCATTCTGAAGGAGATTGGTCCTGGGTGTTCTTTGGAAGGACTGATGCTAAAGCTGAAACTCCAATACTTTGGCCACCTCATGTGAAGAGTTGACTCATTGGAAAAAGAGTCTGATGCTGGGAGGATTGGGGGCAGGAGAGGGGGATGACAGAGGATGAGATGGCTGTATGGCATCACTGACTCGATGGACATGAGTTTGGGTGAACTCCGGGAGTTGGTGATGGACAGGGAGGCCTGGTGTGCTGCGATTCATGGGGTCGCAGAGTCAGACACGACTGAGCGGCTGAACTGAACTAAGGACCATCGCCTGGGAGATTCAAGAACTGCTTGAATTGTGTTCCCCAGACTGCAAAATGGGGGCAGCTTGTAAAAGCAAACCGCGTAGATTTTCATCAGTTGTCGTCAGGAATTAGAGGCGGAGCTGGCAAGAAGGAAGGGTGCCGGGATGGGTTGCTGCTGCTCAGTCGCGTCCGACTCTTTGCCCCACGGACGTGGCGCCAGGCCTCCCTGTCCATCACCAACTCCCGAGTTCACCCAGACTCATGCCCATTGGCTTGGTGATGCCATCCAGCCATCTCGTTCTCTGTGGT
This sequence comes from Antidorcas marsupialis, assembly GCA_006408585.1. Classification (NCBI taxonomy): domain Eukaryota; kingdom Metazoa; phylum Chordata; class Mammalia; order Artiodactyla; family Bovidae; genus Antidorcas; species Antidorcas marsupialis. The sequence continues at coordinate 161,460 of SJYB01005858.1, forward strand.
CCCCTTCTCCTCCTGCCTGCAATCTTTCCCAGCATCAGGGTCTTTTCCAATGAGGATTGGGGTCCGAAATTCAGTTACCAGCAGAGACTTTGAGACAGTAAGGCTGCAGGTGACAGAGGCTAGCAGATACTGTTTTGAGGTCAGCCAGTGATGACCTTGAGTCTGATGCAGTTCAGAAAATTCAAGCTCTCAGTGAAGCAGGAACCATCTGAAACCACATCCACAAAGGCTGTGGGCTCCTTACCGGAAGCCTGAACCACAGTGACTCTGTGTGATGGTTAAAGCAGGTACACGTGTCTGATTCATGTCCATCGAGTCAGTGATGCTATCTAACCATCTCATCTTCTGTCACCCCTTTTTCCTGCCGTCATTTTTTTCCAGCATCAAGGTCTTTTCCAGTGAGTCATCTCTTCACATCAGGTGGCCAAAGTATTGGAGCTTCAGCTTCAGCATCGGTCCTTCCAATGAATAGTCAAGAGTTGACTCCCCTTAGCATTGACTGGTTTGATTTTCTTGCAGTCCAAGGGACTCTCGAAGTCTTCTCCAGCACAATTTGAAAGCATTCTTTGGCACTCAGCCTTCTTTATGGTCCAACTCTCACATCTGTACATGACTACTGGAAAAACCATAGCTTTGACTAGATGGACCTTTGTTGGTAAAGTGACGTCTCTGCTTTTTAATACACTGTCTAGGTCTGTCGTAGCTTTCCTGGCAAGGAGCAAGCGTCTTTTAATTTCATGGCTGCAGTCACCATCCGCAGTGCTTTTGTTATAGAAGGAGCGTTAAGTCCAAGGGATGCAAAGCCCTGCCGGCCACCCCGCCATGACTCCCACCCAGCCTGGCTCAGTCTGGTGGTGAGTGGCCTTGGCTGCACAGCAGCGAGGCCGCCCGTGGGCAGTGCTCCACCTCCCACACCAGGCGCCTTGGACCACAGGCCCCACTGCCGAGGCCTCCCCTTGGGCATCTTTCCCACACTGCCAGGTGCCACTTGAGACCCACACAGGGCTCATGGGAAGAAACACCTCTCCAGGAACCAGTGAAGCGCGCCAGACCGTAGGGCCACGAGCCGGCTCATCTTGGGTGCCCAGTGCAGTGGGCCCGGGGCAGCCACAGCTCAGGGAACCCCGTGGAGGATACCCCACAGGAACAAGAGCCCAGGTGGGCCATCAGTGCCCAGGAGACACCTGGCTGTCACGGTGCCTGCTCTCCCGGCCTGGACCAGCAGCGTGGGAATCGTGTCTGGGGAGTGCTGGCTGTCCAGGGGGATCCAAGGGACAGGATCTCTTCAGCCAAAGCACACAGGCTGGCAGCTCCGGCAGTGCACGGGGTCTGAGAAAGGGCTCTGGCCCCGCATGCGCCTCTTACGAGGGGTCCTCTTGAAGACCTGCCAGGAAGGCAGGCGCCCCGAGGCCTACATCCGCACTGTGTGCACCAGGCCAGCCTCCAGACAGTGTGGCTTGTCAGTTTCTCATTTAAAGACACAGAGAGTGCCTACATCCTTAAAAAAGCAGCCAGGGATGGGAAGAGCAAATCAACTCTGGTGTCAGCTCCCGCCTCAGAGACAGGGAAACGCGGTCTCTCAACCCTAAGAAAACCATGAGGAAGCTTGCAGGTGGCCGCAACGAGCACCCCAGGGGAGGCAGTGAGCGTGCGCTCAGTGGAAACCAGAGCATTGCCAGCACACGTGTCCCTCCTCCCCGGCTAAAACCAGACCGAGAGACAGAGCTGGAAAAGGGGAATTTATTCATTAAAGAGAAGTCATCTGTGAATTCTTCTACTCAAGTTAGTACACTTTGGATTGAAACATGCCTTGTTTCAAATTACAAGTGGGNAATCAACTCTGGTGTCAGCTCCCGCCTCAGAGACAGGGAAACGCGGTCTCTCAACCCTAAGAAAACCATGAGGAAGCTTGCAGGTGGCCGCAACGAGCACCCCAGGGGAGGCAGTGAGCGTGCGCTCAGTGGAAACCAGAGCATTGCCAGCACACGTGTCCCTCCTCCCCGGCTAAAACCAGACCGAGAGACAGAGCTGGAAAAGGGGAATTTATTCATTAAAGAGAAGTCATCTGTGAATTCTTCTACTCAAGTTAGTACACTTTGGATTGAAACATGCCTTGTTTCAAATTACAAGTGGGCTCTACAAGCAGCGCCTACGGTCAATTCAAGTAGCGGTTCAAGAGCCCAGGGGGACGCTGGAGGGAGGCGACCCCTTCCTGGGGTGACGGCCTTGTCTGTAAACACTGTCGGAGGCTGGAGGCGCGACTGAGCACGCTGCCACCCAAGGATTTTCAGCAGTAAGATCCCAGCAGGAGTGCGGCCCTGACGCCCGACACCCAGGGCAGGGTCCCCTCCGGCCCACCTGCTCCCCTCCCCCAGCCCAGGGGCACCCTGGGGTCTGCACACTCTCCCCACCCCTTGGGCTAGGAAGAAGAGGCCCTCCGGGCCGGGCGGCTGGAGTGCGCGGCCTATGTGCGGTTCAGGGTCTGGAAGATTCTGGAGATCTGCAGCATGACCGGGCCCGTCTCTGGGTCGTTCATCCACTGAGTGCTGTTCAGCGGGTTCTCGAGCATGTCTTCAAACGCTGTGGGGACATGCAGAGCTGCTGGGGGACTGCGTCTCGCACGTCCAACAAGCAGGGGCGGGAGCTCTCCTCCCAGCAGCTTCCAGGTGAGCGGGGACAGGGAACCCCCTTCAGACCCCCGCCCCGCAAGTCTCATCCGCGGATACGGAAGGCAGCGTGGTCACTGTGGGTGGGGCGGGGCGACACGCCCACGTTCCCTGGCATAGGGATTCTGGAAAGCAACGTGGCAACAGCTACTAGGAATCTTAAAATAGTGACAGCCTGTGACTCAGTGACTCCACTTTCAGGCCCACCCTGACAGAAAAGACTTATGTAAGGATGATGTTGCCAGCTGAATAATATCTAACTGGAAAAATCAAACTGCTCAATCTTCAGAAAAAGGCTTAAAAAACCTAGCACGTTAAAAATGAGCAGTTCTCTGAGATGAAAACGCTGCATTTTTAAACACTTTTATAAAGCGACCCCTCACCAAACAAAGGTGCCTCTTAGCAAAAAAGCTCTCCAGCCCAGACATACGATGGCCAGCTCGGCGGAGAGCAGCCAGCCGCAGGGCGACGGCCACCCTCGGGTCTGGGAAGCACCACTTCACTCCAGAGCGTGTCCCGTCGGCCAGCGTGTCCCGTGTCCGTGAAAGCGGCCCCAGTTTGCGGGCTCTCGGCTGCTCAGGGTCATGGGGGCCCAAGCCCCAGGCTCAGTGGGAAAGTCGGACCTCGTTATGTTTACAACCTGATGACCCTCTCGGCCCTGAAGAGAGAGAGTCACCAGGCCCCCCAACTGAAATTTCACAAAGAGAACCCGGAAAGTCAGAAAGAGAACCCGGAAAGATGACTCGGCATCCGGGAGAACAGAACATGATGTGGGTTTCCTGAGGTGAAAAGCGGCCCAATCAAGTCCAGGAGGAGGACAGAGCCGCACAAAGAGACGAGAAAAGCACTAAGTGTGAACCCGCAGCGGGGAAGACCTACCCGAGGAAGCTTCTGCCGCCCGCCTTGCGCGCTGTTAGAGACGAGAAGTGGGCACGCGAGCAAGGAGGCCCTGCCGCGCCCAGAGCTGTGGGCGGAGCTCTAAGAGCAGCGCGGCAGCTGAGCCAGATCGCCAGGCAGGCGCTGGCGACAAGGGCGACAAGTGGAGGGACGTGCAAAGGCGGGAGAAGAGAGCTCAGAGGGACAGGCGGAGCTGCCGGGCCCCTGTCTGGGGCGGAGGGTGGGAGTGGGGTTTCTCACCCAGAAAGCCCCACCAGGTGCCAAGACGCCACCACGCACCTACACGCCCGCATCCTTGGCCTTGCTCATTTGCCTTCCAGCTGCCTGTCCTTAGGCAGTCGGAGCTGTACCCAAAGAAGCGGCTCCAAACACAGTTTACTGCAGGTGGGAAGTTCAAAAGCAACAAAATGGAACACCATTAATTTTTTTTTAATGAGGAAAAATGCTTTACTGAACTATAAAGGTGACTGAAATTTATTTTTAGAATTTTTGTCTTTCTTAATTCAGAATGTTTCCATTGTTTTATGGACTATTAGAGCTCAAAGTTCCCGGAGAAGGAAACGGCAACCCACTCCAGTATTCCTGCCTGTGAACTCCCACGGACAGAGGAGCCTGGCGGGCTATACAGTCCATGGGGTTGCAGGAGTCACACACGACTCAGAGGCTAAACAACAACGGCAAAGAGCTAAAGCACGCTTCAGAGACGACGTCTGAGACACTTCACTGCAGAAAGCCAGGCGCCAAGGCCGCGCGGCTGGCTGGGCGGCAGATGGCTTTACGGCCACGAATAGGGGGAGGCGTTCAGTCCAGTTGTTGTTTTGTTATCGTTTAGTTTCTCAGTCACATTATTAACATAAATTAGCAAATTTAATGTATTTGTTAAATGACATGACACATCCATAGAATGAAACACCTGAACTGCTACAATCTCATTTTTAAAAGAGAAAATGCATCAAACGTGATGAGAAATTAAGCGCCAGAAAGCTGCCGTGCGGTGCGGCTGCGTCTGCTCCAGACCTCACCAGGGGCCAGAAGGGAGCCGCCAGCTGGGGGGCTGGTGATTTCTGCTTCCTCAAGCGTCCCTGTGTCTTCCAAATGTCCTATAGTGCACGTCTGCCTTCATCTAAAGAGATGAAGGCATTAAAAACCCTACCAGAAATGCCTTGAGGGAAGTGTGTGGCTGCAGGGGCGCCCTCACCATGCGGCGCTCTCTCCTGCAGGACCCTCAGCCTGGGGTCTGGCGGGGACCCTGCACCAGTGCGCGTCCCGTCCAGGTCACCGACCCAGGGCCTGTGGACTGGGCGGCACTCACTCTGGGTGGTTTGTCTTAGAAATGCAAGAAACCCTTGATACAGCAGGTGTAAAACCTCACGACAATCTCGATAGATAGCGAAAAGTTATCCAGGAAGCTGACCTCCCACTCACAACTGAAAAATCTTAGCATCTAACCAGAGAGAAAAGGGGAACTTACTTAATCTGACCAAATGTGCCTTCAAAATAAAAAAAAAAAAAGCTCAGAGCAAATCAGCGAATCACAGTCAAGCACTGGAAGGAACGCTGTAGGAAAGGCTTCGGGCAGACGGCACACGGGCCCTCCTGAGGCCTCTGGGGAGAAGGGCCAGAAGATGGTCCAGTGTGGAGGGGACTGGAGCAAAGAATGGAAACAAGCTCACCGCAAGACACACCACTTAAGCCCGGGAGTGGGGGACAGAGAGCAAAACTCCCTGCTTCATGCCACTCACTCTTCCAGGCACATCACAGACTTCTTAAAACAAGAAAATTTAAAACTACTAAAAAAGGAAACAGCTGAAGGCCTTCCCAAGCTTGGAATCAGAGGGCTTTCTTTAAAGATGCATGTCATAAATGAAACAGAGATGTTCCTCTGCATTAAGATACAGGACGTCTGTTCATCAAAGTGATGAACAGAGAAGGCAGAAACTGACAAGGGATCCTGGAGATTTAAATACCTGAGAAAGGAGCAGTGTGCAGCAGGCACGGAGAAGGTTCTGAGCAATAAGACGGCAATCCAGTGCGGAAGCAGAAAGAGGGGCAGTGGAGGTCCTAGGAGTGGCTGAAACTTCCGGAAGAGGCTGTCCTTCAGAGACTGGGGAGCCGGGCAAGCACGCAAAAGCCCTGTGCCCGCCTGGGCGGCTGCTCCTGGCACCTGGCAGCGGGGGCCTAAGCTGCTGTGGGCGGGGCTCCCTTTCTGAACAGCAGGCTCAACACGCCCACACCCTGGCCCTGCCACTCGGCCTGAGGCATGGAGCCCTGGGGGAACCCTCCCCCGAGAACCAGGTACAGGAGCGCCCAGAGCAGCTCACCGGCCTGGAAGCTGCAGGCGTTGGGCCGCCACGTGGCAGGGTCGGCTGTGGCACTGCCCTGCAATGCCACACAGCACAGCCTCCAGGAAGCCAGTCCCAGGGGTCAGCCCCGAACAGAGAGGGCGACTGAATGGTCTGAGGACACGGTCACC
>SJYB01005858.1:167569-185136 GCA_006408585.1 Antidorcas marsupialis
CACCCATCCAGCCACTTACCCATTCATCCACCACTCCATCTATCCATCCATTCTTTCACCCATCCACCCATCCATCCACAACATCCACCCATCCATCCACCCACCCATCCACCCATCCATTTATCCATCCATCTATTCACCCACCCATTCACCCATCCACTCACTTATCCATCCATCCATTCACACAGCTATCCATCCATCTATACACCCATTCATACATGAATCCAACCACACATTTATCCATCTATCCATCCATTCACCGATCCATCTACCCATCCATCCACCCATCCATCATCCATTCATCTATCCACCTATCCATCCATCCTTCCATCCACCCATACATCCATCCATCTATTCACCCACACATCCATCTACCCACCTACTCACTGACCTACCCATTTACCCATCCATCCATACACCCACCTATCTAGCCATCCATCCACCCGCCCTCTGCTCACTGAGAAACAAAAGAGACATCTTCCCCTTCCTCACAGTCCAGCATCCCCTCGGTCACGACCAGCATTATCATATGCAGCCGTACAAGCAAGATGAGTGGTGTAAGCACACGTGGGGCCCAGAGACTCGTCCACAGATGCCCCATGCAAAAGGCAGAATCACGCCTGGTCTGCTCACTCAGCAACTAAAAGAGCAACATTGAACCAGCCAGTGTACAATCGTGCGTGTGACAGACATGCCATCCGGACCCCGCTGTATCGTTTATTGTTAATACTTCTTAATTATTTAATTTATTTGACTGCAGTGGGTCTTAGTTCTGGCATGCGGGTCCTTTAGTTGCAGCATATGGAATACAGTTCCCCAACCAGGGGTCAAACCCACACCGCCTGCATCAGGAGCACGGAGTCCTAGCCACTAGACCTCCAGGGAAGTCCCGAGCCTGCTGACTCTTCTAATAAAAATCTTCCCAGCTTGCATAAACATGACTTCTCAGCAGACTCCTGCCTCTTAACCACTTCTCAGCAGGCAAATTCCTGGGGGTGTGCTTTATAGAATCCTTATCAGTAAGACAATATTTGGAATTACAAAAAAAAAAAATCGTTAAACATGACCCTGGGGAAATCTCTCACGTGTATCCTCTAAAAGGTAGCCGGCTTACATTCCACTTCAGCAAAACTTTCTGAAGCTGGGGCCAGGGCGGGAGGCCCTACAAGGAAGGTGGCAGCTGCCGTGGGCTTTTTCCAGCTTGACTGAGGGGCTCAACAGGCACCATCTTCTCCCTCCTGGCTTTTCCAAGAGGTGCGTCTAGGGTGCAGGGACCTGGAAAGTCCACTTTTCGTGAATGGTGAGTGGGTAGGAAGAGGGACATCTCCAGGAGGGGAGAGCCAGCATCTCCAGGTGTCTTCACGTCTCCAAAGAAATGCTTCTCTTTGACCGTGTGTCTCCTTTCTCCTCTGAAGCTTTGCAGGTCAGTTCAGTTCAGCCACTCAGTCGTGTCCGACTCTTTGCAGGTGAAGGTCCTCATTAAGTGGTTATAGGCTTGAGTGAGAGTTGGACTGTAAAGAAGGCTGAGCACTGAAGAACCGATGCTTTTAAACTGTGGTGTTGGAGAAGACTCTTGAGAGTCCCTTGGACTGCGAGGAGATCCAACCAGTCCATTCTGAAGGAAATCAGCCCTGAATATTCATTGGAAGGACTGATGCTGAAGCTGAAACTCCAATCCTTTGGCCACCTGATGCAAAGAGCCGACTCATTGGAAAAGACCCTGATGATGGGAAAGATTGAAGGTGGGAAAAGAAGGGGACGACAGGAGATGAGATGGTTGGATGGCATCACCAGGTCAATGAACATGGGTTTGAGTAAACTCCAGGAGATGGTGGAGGACAGGGAGGCCTGGCGTGCTGCAGTCCATGGGGTTGCAAAGAGTCGGACACGACTGAGCAACTAAACAATGGATTTGAGTACTGCCCGTTACTTGGGGTACCCACTCCAGTACTCTTGCCTGGAAAATCCCGTGGATGGAGGAGCCTGTTGGGCTGCAGTCCATGGGGTCGCTAAGACTCGGACAGGACTGAGCAACTTCCCTTTCACTTTTCACTTTCATGCATTGGAGAAGGAAATGGCAACCCACTCCAGTGTTCTTGCTTGCCAGGAGAATCCCAGGGAAGGGGGAGTCTGGTGGGCTGCCGTCCATGGGGTTGCATAGAGTCGGACACGACTGAAGTGACTTAGCAGCAGCATTACTTGGGGTACCTCTGTGTTTGCCCTCAGAAATGCCAAACCTGAGTACCTGGCATGGTTTCTCCTTGGAGATGACAACTCTTTGCAACCCCATGGGCTGTAGCCCTCCAGGCTCCTCTGTCCGTGGGATGCTCCAGGCAAGAATACTGGAGTCGGTTGCCACGCCCTCCTCCAGGGGATCTTCCCGACCCAGGGATGGAGCCTGCATCTCCTGCATACGTAGGTGGACGCTTTACCACCGAGCCACCTGGGAAGCCCCCAGTTCTGCGTAGCTGGCACAGTTTATCCTCAGCTCACAAAGGCGCCCCTGTCTCCCGCCCCCAAAGGGACCGTCTCGAGTCCCCTGACGGCCGCGGGCTGTTCAGCAGCTCACCCTGGTCCTTACCGGAATCTCAGTTCCCTGCCCACCGTTGTCATTTCCAAGCTGCGCTGTATCTTCGCGTCTCTCTTCGAGGCATTTATGACCCCTCCTGACCTCATGTCCTCTGTCCAGAGAATCAAATCCAGCATCTCTTCCCGCCGTTAATGAAACTACGGCAGAACCACAGGTCCTTCTCAGAGGTCGCCCAGCTGTCCTCCCCGCAGCCTCGCAACCTGACAGGGAGTCATTAACGACGACTCCACCGGGCCTGGCTTCTCAGACGGCGGCGCCGTCACACGCATCTTCCTAGGATCTCGCTGAGATGCTGGGGCCGGGCTCTGTCAGGTTTTAATAGGATTCACCTGCGGCCGGGGCAACAGCCTCCCTTCCTCCCTCTGCGGGCTTTTCTTGCCCTGAAATGAATTCGTCTGTTTGACAGGATTCCGGCGAGAAATTCCAAGAGCAGTGTCTTATGACTGGAGCACTCACGGAACTCGAAGGCCCCCTTTGATAACCTAAGTGTCTTTCCGTTGAAGGGCTTCCCTGGTGGACCAGCTGGTAAAGAATCCACGGGCAATGCGGGAGACCAGAGTTCGATCCCTGGGTTGGGAAGAGCCCCTGGAGTAGGGAACGGCAACCCACTCCAGTATTCTTGCCTAGTGAAACCCATACTGAATCCTTCTCTTAAAACAAAACAAAACAAAGACTAAATGCCTGGAGACATTCCTGGCAGTCCAGTAGTTAAGACTTTGCCTTCCAGTGCAGGGGTTGAGGGTCTGAGGAAGCCAAGATCCCCCGAGCCTTATAGGCAAAAAGTCAAAACAGAAAACAGAAGCAACATTGTAACAAATTCAGTAAAGACTCAGAAAATAGTCCATGATAGTATACAGGTTTCAGTGCCAGTCTATGTTTGATACAGGATACAGGATGCTTGGGGCTGGTGCACGGGGATGATCCAGAGAGATGATAGGGGGTGGGAAGTGGGAGGGGGTTTCAAGATTGGGAGTTCGTGTACACCTGTGGCTGATTCATGTCAATGTATGGCAAAACCAATACAGTGTTGTAAAGTAGAATAAAGTAAAAATAAAATAAAATAAAGAAAATGGTCCACATCCAAAAAAAAAGCTAACTACGTTAACAGCAATGGTTTCCCAGTGGTAAAGAATTTGCCTGCAAATGCAAGAAACACGGGTTCAATTCCTGGGTCAGGAAGGTCCTCTGGAGAAGGAAATGGCAACCCAGTCCAGTATTCCTGCCTGAGAAATCCCATGCAGAGGAAGACTGGAGGGCTGCAGTCCATGGGGTCGCAGAGTTGGACACGACTGAGTGACTGAAGAACACAACAGCTGATTTACATCTTAACCATCACTGTATTAGCTATACACTGAAAGCCTTTCCTTTCTTAGACTATGCTGGGGAATAAATTTTCTTGATCTTGTAAAAAAAAAAAAAAAGCTGATTTACAAAGCTGCGTTCGTTTCAGGTGTATAGCCAACGTGATTCACTTAAACATATCCATCAGTCAGTTCAGTCGCTCAGTCATGTCCGACTCTTTGCGACCCCATGAATCGCAGCACGCCAGGCCTCCCTGTCCATCCCCAACTCCCAGAGTTCACTCAGACTCGCGTCCATCGAGTCCGTGATGCCATCCAGCCATCACATCCTCAGTTGTCCCCTTCTCCTCCTGCCCCCAACCCCTCCCAGCATCAGAGTCTTTTCCAATGAGTCAGCTCTTCGCGTGAGGTGGCCAAAGTACTGGAGTTTCAGCTTTAGCATCATTCCTTCCAAAGAAATCCCAGGGCTGATTTACGTGCATTTTTTCCTCTTTATATTCCCTTTACAGATGATTCCAAGGTGTTGAATAGAGGGAGAGCAGTCCCCTGTGCTATATGGGGTGTGCTCACTGGTTCAGTCAGGTCCGACTCTTTGCGACCCCACAGACTATAGCCCGACAGACTCCTCTGTCCACGCGAATCTCCAGGCAAGAACACTGGAGAATCCTGGGTTGCCGTTCCCTACTTCAGGGGATCTTCCCGACCCAGGGGTGGAATCCAGGTCCTCCGCATCAGCAGTCAGATTCTTTACCCTCTGGGCTACCAGGGAAGTCATATATATATACTCAGACATATGTATGTACGTGCGTAATATGTGTGTGTAACTGAATGACTTTAATGTATGCTGGAAGCTAACGCAACATGATGCATGAAATACACTCTAATATGAAACGAAAGTAAATTTAAAAAAAGGAAACAAACTTACAGTTGCTAAAGAGGAAAGGGGGTGAGAGGAGGAATAAAGGATATGCTTGGGAGTATCGGATACACACAGTACTATATGTAAAATAAATAACCAACAAGGACCTGCTGCCCAGCACGAGGAACTCTGCTCATTCCTCTGTAATAACCTCATGGTTCCCAGGGGAAGGATGGGGGAAGGGATAGTCAGGGAGTCTGGGATGTACATGGACACACTGCTGTGTTTAACATGGAGAACCAGCAAGGACCTGCTGGACAGCACAGGGAACTCTGCTCAGTCCTCTGTAATAACCTTATGGTTCCTGGGAGGAAGGATGGGAAAGGGATAGTCAGGGAGTCTGGGATGGACATGGACACACTGCTGTGTTTAACGTGGAGAACCAGCCAGGACCTGCTGGACAGCACAGGGAACTCTGCTCAGTATCTTATACTAACCCATAATGGAAAAGAAAATGAAAAAAAAAAGGATGCATATATGTATAATTGTATAACTAAATCACTTTGCTGCGTACTTGAACGCACACAATCATGTAAATCAACTCTACTTCAAAAAATAAATAAAATTGAAAAAAAAAAACCAGAAGCAGACCCAACCTTGAATTCTCCATGCAAACAGAACCATGGAAACATGCAAACAGAAATGAGCATCGAGGTACACTTGGGGGCCTGTTCTTTCATTCCTCCGGGCACAGAGATAAGAAACCCATCAAAAAAAAAGAGACCGCACAGGAGCTGTGGGCTCAGAACTCACCCTGACAAGGGGGTCGGCCCCCGTGGCTCACACCTGGCGGAGGCCCCCAAGGCAGGCAGAAGAGAAAGAACGCTGTGGAGTGCAAGTCCGTAAAGAAAAGAAAGAGATCATCTTGGGGGAAGCGGGCCCCTGGCTCTGGTTTCTGCAGGGATGAGGCGTCTCAGTAAAGAGCCTCACACTCCCTAAGGTGGGCCTCGTCTAATCAGGCGACAGCCTGCATAGGGAGGAAAGCTGGGGGTGGATAAGTCTCGGTGGGTCCCTCTCGCTCTCTCTGTCTCTCTCAGCCTCTCTCGGTGTCTCTTTCTCAATCTCTCTACCTCTGTCTCTCAGTTCCTCTGTCTCTCTCTGTGTCTGTCCCTCTGTCTCTCCGTGTCTGTCTGTCTCTCTCTGCTTGAGCTAGGACATTACACCTCTTTCTCTCCAGGCTGTGTCCTTGGACTGAACATACCACCAGCTTTCCTGGGTCTNTCTGTCTCTCAGTTCCTCTGTCTCTCTCTGTGTCTGTCCCTCTGTCTCTCCGTGTCTGTCTGTCTCTCTCTGCTTGAGCTAGGACATTACACCTCTTTCTCTCCAGGCTGTGTCCTTGGACTGAACATACCACCAGCTTTCCTGGGTCTCCGGGCTTGCAGACGGCAAGCAGAGTGTGTTCCCAGCCTGTTCCTAAGATCCATCTCGTCTGTGAGTGCTAAGCCGCTTCAGTCGTGTCTGACTCCGGCCACCCCGTGGACGGTAGCCTGCCAGGCTCCTCTGCCCATGGGATCCTCCGGGCAATAACACTGGAGTGGGTTGCCATGCCCTCCTCCAGGGGATCTTCCTGACACGGGGAGGGAACCCGCGTGTCTCGGGTCTCCTGCGATGGCAGGTGGATTCTTCACTGCGAGCGGCACCTGGGAAGCCCTAGGTACGTGCTATTTAGGTATACATGATACATGCTAGCCATCTCGTCTCATTTGTGTCTAAATCCAGCCTGTGGGTTTTATTTCTCCGGAGGACATTCACTGGTACCGTATGTGTCTCTAGAACTTAAAGGAATAGGCATTCCTCCCAAATACGCTCACTCGTCCCTGTTAATATCTCAGGGTGCATCTCACGGCGAGGAATGGCCCCAACGATATATCGATAAAATTACGTCTGCGGAAGGTGCATTCAGGCTCCTCCCGGCCAGCCCTGGGAAGTTCCGTCCTTAAAGAGCAGAGGTGTTTCCTGACCCACTCCCCATTCTGGTAAGCAGAGAGATGCCGGCGTATTCACACGCCATGGACTTCCAGGGAACGACTGTATTTGTTTCCGGGGGCTATCTGCAAGCTTTAGGGAGCACCCCAGTCAGTGATGCTGCAAGCCCCTATTTTTTTTTCCAACGTGAGTAAAGTGGACCTTTCGCTATTATTTACGTTTTAAGAAAAATCTCCCTCCGTACAATACCATGCATTTTGCAGGAAGCCTCTCTCTTCCTCTCCCTCTTTCTTTTATTTTTTTCTTCGACTTCTTCTAATGAGGCAGAATAGAATTATTTTCAAGGCAGGCATGGCAACCCACTCCAGTCTTCTTGCCTGGAGAATCCCGTGAACAGAGGAGCCAGGTGGGCTGCAGTCCACGGGGTCACAAAGAGCCCGACTGAGTGACTTGGCATGCACACAGGCAAAGTCATTTTCAAACATGCCCTTTTAATTGAGACAAAACCAGCCATGAGATTGTTCAGTCCATTTACTAGTCCGGCCAAAAATATGTTTTATTCAGATGCATGCATATTTTTTCTCCCCCCAACCCCACTTCCCTCTGTGCCTCAAAAAAACGGTGAGTGAAAATGAAGCCATGTGAAAATGAACTCCCATCTATGAAATATGTCCACCACGGAGCTGGGATCCTGTCCATAGTTTCTGTCGTGCAGGGCCTGGCCGGCAGGCTGCATAATCAGCCTTCTATGGGGACCCATCAATTCTTGCATGATTTTCTCATGCACCAAATGCATGGACTTCATATCCCAACAATTTGAATTAAACCTTTCCTTATAAGCTTACTGATTTTTTTTTCCCTCCACGGACCCATAAAAGGGTGGCTGAACATTCATTTCCCTACAAAATGCCAGCGCTTCCGTTCAAAATAAAATGCAGGCATGGTTGAGTAGAAGAACATTTTTATCATTCTTTGAAGACGTGGGGGTATGAATGAGAGCTATCTAATAAAAAAAGATTCCAGAGACTACATTTTTTTTTCTTGGATGGTGTACCAGAAATAAGCAAGTTTTTCTTTTTCTGTAATATTTGTTTTGTAGAGGGGGAGTTCGTTCAGCTGTTGTTTGCACAGAATTGAAATGATACTAATTCCAAGGCAATCTTAATCAACTTTTAACACACAGTATAAATATTAGGATTGCTGACGACCGTAAGAGAGTTTGTTTTCACTTTTGTTCCTTAAACAAGGCAGGCTGTTGGGTGCTGCTACAATTTGGACTCGATTAGCTAAAAATAGCCTGGAAACATTTTGAATTAAATTAAAATAGCAACTGTCACCTCCTTTTCCTGTCAAGTTCCGGATCAGCCAGCTTTCGCATATGCTGATTTTTGTTCCTCCCGACCCTCACCACCCTCCTGCAAATAAATTGAAAGAATCATCCGCGTTGTCAATAAAAGTGGTATCAAGAGATGAATTCCTGTATGCAAATGATTTACGGGTTTCGGTTTAATTTTAGAAAGTCAAGGCAGAGGAGGCAGGCAGACAGCTGGCTGCGGTGGGCGTTAACACCTCATCATAGGTACTGTGAGTGTGAGCAGGTGGGAGCAAACACACATGTTTGTGTGTGGTGTCTGCAGCACAGGGGTGCTCTCAGAAAGGACACATGTTCCAGGTGGGGCTTTGCAACCCTGGGGGAAGCGGGCTTGCCCAAAGACCCACATTCCAGGCAGACGACGGTCACGGAACCCGAAGGAACCCCTCCCCGCTGCTGTTTCAAGCCACGTGTCTTCACTGGCCGAGACCCCTGGCACAGACTGATTTTGGAGCTCGGTGAATATTTTCGAAAGCAGTCTCGACATGCAACCGCACTCCGCAGCTCTGCTGTAAAAAATTTGTTTTGAAAATGCGAATCTGTTCCAAAGCAACTGATCTCTATTAGAGAAACAAGTTGGACCCAACGGGAGTTTTGCATTTGTTTATGCAAAAATCACAGGCTGGAAAGAAAAAAAAAAAAAAGCGAGGTGAGTGCAGAAAAGCGCACACGAACGGAAACAAGGCCTTAGAGGGCGAACACACAGATGGCACTCATTGGGGTGGGCACGCCCCCAATATCAACCCGGGCCCTTTGTTTACAGGGGTATCAGGAAGGTCCCTACCTGTCGCTGTCTGGTATTACACCGTTCTGTCTGAAAATAGACAGAGCTTTTTTTCCATTTCCTCACCTAAGGCTGCGACTCTGCTGATGCCCAATTCCACCAGCAAGCCACAAATCTGATCCTTCTTCAGGTCAAATGCCACAGGCTTGAAGCGTGGACGCGTGTCTTACTTGTTTAGCAACGTATAAAATCACTCTGGCATCTCTCTTACAGTCCTACCCTTTTGGCTTACTTATCCTTCATTGCAGGATAAGGGCTTTGCAACACTCTGGTGCTCTCTGCCGTACATCGACATGCATCAGCCACCGGTACCCGCGTCTCCCGAGCCTTCTGACCCTTCCTCCCGCCTCCCACCCCATCCCACCGCTCTAGGTTGTCACGTGAATGCGTGCCAAGTCACTCCAGTTGTGTCTGACCCTCTGTGACCCCCACGGACTGAAGCCCGCCAGGCTCCTCTGTCCGTGGGATCCTCCAGGCTCCTCTGTCCGTGGGATCCTCCAGGAGAACACTGGTTGTCACAGAGCACTGGACTTCAGCTCTTTGTATCACAGAGCAAATTCCCACCGCCGTCTAACTTACAGGTGATAATATCCGTGAGTGCCCCTAATCCCATTTCCCCTCATCACGTCCGTGGTTATGCAGTGACTTTGCACAGCACACAGATTTTCCGACACGGAGCAAAACCGACTTCGGTATCTCCTTTAAATCGCAGCTTTGTCTCAGTTTGAACAATTTCTATCCTCTGTTTTTGCAAAAGAGGCCAGGAGGACAAGACTGCGTATTATTCTGAGTGGGCTCAGCCGCTACATTGTGTCTGACGCTTGTGAAACCATGGACTGCAACCCTCCAGGCTCCTCTATCCCTGGGATTTCCCAGGCAAGACTCCTGGAGTGGGTTGCCATGCCCTGCTCCAAGGAGTCTTCCCAACTCAGGTACAGAACCCAGGTCTCCCACACTGCAGGTGTATTCTTTACCCTCTGAGTCACCAGGAAAGCCCAAGAATACTGGCGTGGGTAGCCTATCCCTTCTCCAGCCGATCTTCCTGACCCAGGAATCAAACTGGGGTCTCCTGCATTGCAGGCGGATTCTTCACCAGCTGAGCCAGCAGGGAAGCCTGCAGGTATATACAGGTGACCTGAACTCTCTAGGTCACTTCAATAACAGGGTATCCAAATATGCCCCAAATATATATATATATATATATATCCCCAATATATATGATATTGCAACTACATAGCGTACGCCCAGCTGCGTAAGGTGTCACAACTATATACGTTATGTTAATAACAGAGGGTGCCCCAGGGATAGAAGACAGTCCAACTACAAAAGGTCCCCCATCTACCTAAGTTATCCCAGCTCTACAAGAGACCCATCTGCAAAGAAAACCAGCTTCACAGGCTGCCCCGTGTACGCTTCCTCAGCCATCCACCTGTGCAGCTCTCACGCTCCCCCTTTCAAACACATCATGCATCAGTGGTTCAGTGTCCTCATAGACTCTGGCATCACACGTGTACGTCTACGTTTTAAGGAACTACTTCTGAATCAACGCACTACAGAGAGCATTAAAAGGCAGAGACGACGCTTTGCTGGCAAAGGTCCGTTAGTCAAAGCTGTGGTTTTTCCAATAGTCATGTGTGGATGTGAGAGCTGGAAAGCTGAGAGCCTAGGAATTGATGCTTTTGAACTGGGGGTGTTGGAGAAGACTCATGAGAGTCCCTTGGACTGCAAGACCCAACCAGTGCATCCCAAGGGAGATCAGTCCTGAATATTCGTTGGCAGGACTGAGGCTGAAGCTGAAACTCCAATACTTTGGCCATCTGATGCAAACAGACTATTTGGAAAACACCCTGATACTGGGGAAAGATTGAAGGCGGGAGGAGAAGAGGACGACCGAGGATGAGATGGCTGGATGGCATCACGGACTTGATGGACATGAGTCTGAGTGAACTCCGGGAGCTGGTGATGGACAGGGAGGCCTGGCGTGCTGTGATTCATGNTCATAGACTCTGGCATCACACGTGTATGTCTACGTTTTAAGGAACTACTTCTGAATCAACGCACTACAGAGAGCATTAAAAGGCAGAGACGACACTTTGCTGGCAAAGGTCCGTTAGTCAAAGCTGTGGTTTTTCCAATAGTCATGTGTGGATGTGAGAGCTGGAAAGCTGAGAGCCCAGGAATTGATGCTTTTGAACTGGGGGTGTTGGAGAAGACTCATGAGAGTCCCTTGGACTGCAAGATCCAACCAGTGCATCCCAAGGGAGATCAGTCCTGAATATTCGTTGGCAGGACTGAGGCTGAAGCTGAAACTCCAATACTTTGGCCATCTGATGCAGACTATTTGGAAAACACCCTGATACTGGGGAAAGATTGAAGGCGGGAGGAGAAGAGGACGACCGAGGATGAGATGGCTGGATGACATCACGGACTTGATGGACATGAGTCTGAGTGAACTCCGGGAGCTGGTGATGGACAGGGAGGCCTGGCGTGCTGCAATTCATGGGGTCACAGAGAGTCAGACATGACTGAGCGACTGAACAACTCCACTCTGAACTGAGGACAACGTACACGTCTGTGATGTGTGAGGCTCCGGGTGAACAATGCCCAGTGTCCTTATGCCAACACACCGTGTGGTCGGAGCCGAAGCCGCTAGCACGGTGCATCCGTGGCGGGGACTCCTGGTCACATCCCTGCCCTGCCCGCCCCACATGTCTCCTCGGAGGTGGCTTCCAGCCCCGCTTCAGATTATTTCGGAACCAGAAAAGCCNCCTGGCGTGCTGTGATTCATGGGGTCGCAGAGTCAGACACGGCTGAGCGACTGAACAACTCCACTCTGAACTGAGGACAACGTACACGTCTGTGATGTGTGAGGCTCCAGGTGAACGATGCCCGGTGTCCTTATGCCAACGCACCGTGTGGTCGGAGCCGAAGCCGCTAGCACGGTGCATCCGTGGTGGGGACTCCTGGTCACATCCCTGCCCTGCCCGCCCCACATGTCTCCTCGGAGGTGGCTTCCAGCCCCGCTTCAGATTATTTCGGAACCAGAAAAGCCTGGCGTTCCAGGCCACCTCTGGTTCCTGTGTTGGCTTCTGCGGACTCTCACACGGGTTTATTTTTCACATCTCTGTGGTGCAGTGAACAGAGCCAGTGTGGGGGGCCGGGGGATGCAGGCTTTTTTCCTGCTGACGACACTTTCCCCGCACCTTAATTGACGAGGAAAGTGGGTCGCTCGCTTGCCTCGTGTACCTTTTTTACATAATAGGTTACTTTTAATGGCTCCTTGAAAACAATTTCTCAAAATTCAGATAATTGCCAAATGTAGTTCCTTGGCTTTTTTTTTCCTTTTTGGTCCAAATATGCCAATTTTTTTTTTTTTTCAAAGTCTGACCTACTCTCCTTTTCCTGAATTCCTTTGCTTGATTGAAAGAGATAACTTTACGGTGGTACGTGATCACCCAATTGTGTCAGGGCACATATCATTAATGAGATGTAACTAATGTTCAAGCCGAAAGGAAATCAGTCCTGAAAACTCATTGGAAGGACTGATGCTGAAACTGAAATTCCAATCCTTTGGCCACCTGATGCGAAGAGCCGACTTATTGGAAAAGACCCTGAGGCTGGGAAAGATTGAGGGCAGGAGGAGAAGGGGACGACAGGGGAGGAGATGGTTGGATGGCATCACCGACTCGATGGACATGAGTTTGACCGAACTCCAGGAGTTGGTGATGGCCAGGGAGGCCTATTGTGCTGAGGTCCATGAGGCTGCAGACATGACTTAGTGACTGAACTGAACTGATGTTCACAGGTGTTAAAAAATCTGCAGTACACATTTTTTTTTCCTAACGGTCATGAGTCTCCTTTGAACACCCTCAGTCCTGGTCTATCAGAACGAGGGCATGAGAACACTCATGGAAGGCAATGGCGCTTTGTTCTTGTTTTGACAGGAAAAGAGCTGGGCCAACGCGCTTGACAGGGAGATGGGAATTCAAAGATGTCTTCGTTTCACCGGGGTTTGAAGCCTCCATTTCATGACCTGAAGTATGTCAGTGTCCCGGGGCGGTTGTGACAACATACCCCACACTGGGGGCTTGAACGAGAGACACCCATCCTCCCCTGGGGACCACACGTCTGAGGTCAAGGGGTCCGAGGGCTGGGCTCCCTTCACAGTCTCCAGGGGAGGGTCCTTCCTGCCGCTTCCAGCTCCTGGGGGCTCCGGGTGTCCCTCCCTGGGCCGGTGGCCGCCTCCCCGCCATCTCCGCCTCCGTCTCCACATGGCTTCTCCTCTGTGTCCCTGTTTCTCCTCTTCCATGTCTTACAAGGACCCTGTCCCTGGGTTTAGGGCCAGCCCCGTCCAAGAGGACGTCATGTCACACCCTTCACTTTATTAGCTCTGCAGAGACCCTGTTTCCTAATAAGGTCCAGTTCCAAGAAATCAGAATCCGGAGGACACTGATTCAGCCCAGGGCAGGGGAGAATCAGATTCGGGAGAAGCCGAGAGCCCCAGGGGTATCTTAAGAACCGGTGACACCACTAGACAGATGCCTTTCTTAGCAGACAGGTCGTACAGCTGGCAGAGAAGACCCCGTCGGGTCCTGCCCATCACTGGCCTGCCACTTCTTCCTCCAGCAAAGCTTCCCAGAGACCTAGAGACTCATCTTTGCTGGAAAAAGCCTGAGAATACATACCCAACACCCACCATGTTGGAGGAACTCAGGGCTTCCCAGCAGCTAAAAAAGATACACTTCACCCCTGCTCTCTCTTTATCCTGTTTGCGTGTCAAATAGAGACATCACCTTAACCTCCCAGACGGTCGCTCCTTGTCCCCAAGAAGTGACATCTCTTCTTCATCAAGTCAGAGGGCAACTCAGGCTTCCAGGAAACCCACACTCTCTGCAGGCACCGTATGTGATCTCTGGAATCTGTGATCCTGTCCTGTGTGTGTCTGGCTCCTGTGATCGCGACAGATTTGGGAGGGAAAAAAAAAAAAGTCAGCAAGTATAAACTGGGAAAAGGGACCTCTTTCACTGGCAGCTGCCAGAGCAAAACTGTGCATTTTGTAAAGCCTGGCTTCTGGGAGAGGGAAAAAGAAAGTTAAAAAAAAAAAAAAAAAAAAGGCATGTTTCTATTGCAGCAGGAAGGTCAAGTTAGTCCTGAGTTGGACTCTTTAGAATGAAGCAGGTACCCTGGTTTGTTTTNGTGTCAAATAGAGACATCACCTTAACCTCCCAGACGGTCGCTCCTTGTCCCCAAGAAGTGACATCTCTTCTTCATCAAGTCAGAGGGCAACTCAGGCTTCCAGGAAACCCACACTCTCTGCAGGCACCGTATTTGATCTCTGGAATCTGTGATCCTGTCCTGTGTGTGTCTGGCTCCTGTGATCGCGACAGATTTGGGAGGGAAAAAAAAAAGTCAGTAAGTATAAACTGGGAAAAGGGACCTCTTTCACTGGCAGCTGCCAGGGCAAAACTGTGCTTTTTGTAAAGCCTGGCTTCTGGGAGACGGAAAAAGAAAGTTTAAAAAAAAAAAAAGGCATGTTTCTATTGCAGCAGGAAGGTCAAGTTAGTCCTGAGTTGGACTCTTTAGAATGAAGCAGGTACCCTGGTTTGTTTTGGATAAACACAAGTTACACATCTCTGGTACATAAAGATGTTTTTCCATTATCTCGGGCTCCTCTTTACAGTTGATGAAATAAGGTCCTCAACGAGAAGCAGGGCTTTCCTGGAGGCTCAGATGGCAAAGCATCTGTCGGCCATGCAAGAGACCTGGGTTTGATCCCCGGGTCGGGAAGATTCCCCTGGAGAAGGGAACGGCTACCGACTCCGGGATTCTTGCCTGGAGAATCCCATAGACAGAGGAGCTTGGACAGCAGCTACAGTCCATGGGGTCACAAAGAGTCAGACACAACTGAGCGACTAACACGCAGCCCGTGAAAACTTACCCGTGCTGTATTGCGAGGCTCTGTCTTGCTCTCTGTCTGTTTCGCCTTCTGAGACGGCCCACGCTCTGTCTGTGGAGGGTGTTTCTCTCTAAGTAAAATCACTTCCTACTGAGAAGAAGGAAGGAGCTCAACATCACCAGCAACAGCTGCAGTGCAAGCTGCAAGGCACCTCAGCTTCCCGAACGATGGTGACGAAAATGCTGAATGACCAGCCGATGTGGAGGCAGAGGCTTCTCGTCTGTAGGTGCAGAAACAGAGGTGGCCTGCTGGGGTTCCTGGGGGGCTCGCCTGTATGGCAAAACAGGCCCCTCCCCAGACCTCTGGCTCCGTGGGCGCACCCAGGACCATCACGCCTGGAGACTGCTCATGGGTGGATGGTAGGAACAGCTGCTGAAGTGCAAAGTGGCTTTGGACGATGCCCAGCTGCCACTCAGCACACGAGCCCCTGCTCCAGGCTAAGTGGGAGCCCCAGCGCGCCTGTGACCTTGCTTTATGGGCCTGCCGAGGCCATAGACAGTAAATCTGCCCTGGACTGCTGTAAAATCCCTACATCTCCCCTTCTCTCTCCCAGCTAGGGCCACCTGAGCAAGCTTTATCAGACCACTGTTCCCACAAAGTTCCGGGCAAAGGTGGGGACAGGGACGGGCCACTGTCTGGAGAGGGCGGCCAGCTCTTTTGTTCGTGGAAGGCAGCACCCCCGAGATGAGAGACAGGAGAGCCCCTGAGAGTGAGTCTGAACAGCATGGAGGTTTGCCTACAGAGAAATGGGGAGGGTATTAGACACAAGCTAGGAGAAGTGAATCTGGGCTCTAGAAAGACGGCTAAACTGCTAACCCACACAGGAAAATGTGCCTGCCAGCCCAGGATGCTGGGGAGAAAGGGGGTGCCCAGAAGAAGACCCTGATGTCGAGTCTCTTGGGCACCCTGAGGGCATCTGGAAAGTGGGTGTTGAAATGGAAAATCATATACATGCGTCCAAGGCAGGTGGAGTCACAACAGCCAAAATGTAGAGGCAAAGCCGAGTGTCCTCGGTGGATGGTGGGTGGGTGATGGGTGGATGATGGGTGGGAGGATGGATGGATGGATAGGTGGGTAGATGGATGGATGGATGGATGATAGATGGGTGGGTGGATGGATCTCCAGAGCCATAGGCTTCCCTGGTAGTGCAGATGGTAAAGAATCTGCCTGCATTGCAGGATGCCTTGGTTCAATCCCTGGGGCAGGAAGATCCTCTAGAGAAGGGGATGGCTACCCACTCCAGTATTCTTGCCTGGAGAATTGCATGGTGGGCNACTCTAACCAGTTAAGGCTAGGGTGTCTCTGAGTGGTGCCCTAACATCTGCACACCCCACCATCCTTCCTTCTTCCCTAAATCCCAGCTTTGAGAACGGGGTTCCCACTTCTGATGCCCTGGCTTAAAAACTACCAGTGTGCCTCAAAAGAGCCTCTCATTTCTAGGACGGCCTGCAAAGCGAGGTGCTTCTTGTTTTCAGGGTGAGATTCCCCGTGAGAGCTGGATCTCCAGAGCCATAGGCTTCCCTGGTAGTGCAGATGGTAAAGAATCTGCCTGCATTGCGGGATGCCTTGGTTCAATCCCTGGGGCAGGAAGATCCTCTAGAGAAGGGGATGGCTACCCACTCCAGTATTCTTGCCTGGAGAATTGCATGGTGGGCTGCACCGTCCATGGGGGCTGCAAACAGGGGGACACGACTGAGTGATGATTGCTTTTCCTACAAAGCCGTAGCCTCAGATGACAGTGTCAAAAATGCATCCGTGGATGCGAAAACCCCTTCCATGGAAAAAGAACCGTGTCTGATTTCACATCACGAATGCCGCTGAGCTGCAGTTCTATGTCAAAATACATAAACATATAAACAGGAAAAGAAAACCTTTAAGCATTTTTTATACCATTCTAATTAATTAGGAGACGTGAAGCGCTCAGCAGAAAAATGTAGGATTATCCTGTGGCCTGATTTTGGATGGAGGAAAAAAAAAAAAACAACACAACGGCACTGCTTGAATTCTGAACAATGGGAATTTTGTTCCTTTTCCCATCATTTCACTACTGATTAAACCTGAAAAGGTGAAAGGGAAATAGACCAGCTCGAACACATGCTTTTAAGGAATAAAACCAAGGTTTATATCCTTTGTGAATTCGGTTGTGTGTTGTAAGGGTGTGTGTCTGTGTGTGTGTGTGTGAAAGGGAGTTGTCTCATGCCTCCAGATCATAAGAAATATAGACAACAAGGAATTAAGGGGAGAACATGTAAATACTACCACTTAAACCGTGAGCATATTTCAACTGGAATGAGGCTGCACATAGGCGAACAAATTTATCATAGACTCGGGGAGGCCGTTTCCGTGCACTTCTGCTCCGGGAGGCCAGAGGCGCCAGCCAGGGGGAGGTTCAAGGATCGCAGAAACTCCTACTTTTCTGTTATTCCCTTTTATTTTTCTGTGGCCGCCTCTGACCCTGCAAAGAAAGACCCGAT
Organism: Antidorcas marsupialis; assembly: GCA_006408585.1. Lineage (NCBI taxonomy): Eukaryota > Metazoa > Chordata > Mammalia > Artiodactyla > Bovidae > Antidorcas > Antidorcas marsupialis. Next base: position 184,892 of record SJYB01005858.1, read on the forward strand.
TCATAGAGAAACTGCAGGCTTGGCCTCCTGGACGTGAGCCTCATTAACACCCCCCAATTGCAGGCGAGTGTATTTTCAATTTGCTAAATGGCGAATAAAACTTTACAGCCACGGGGCGCGTGGGGGGGGCTAGCCTGTGAGTGGCAGCCCGCGGGCGGTGGAAGCCGCCACCCAGCGCCAGTGCAGCGGAGGAAGGCGAGGGGGCCAAGCGGAGACACCCCGGACGACGGACGTGGTTTCAGGCC
>SJYB01005858.1:195273-218887 GCA_006408585.1 Antidorcas marsupialis
ATCTACAGAGAAACACCCCTGTCCTCCACCCGAGGACCTGTATCTACAGAGAAACACCCCTGTCCTGCTCCTGAGGACCTGGATCTACAGAGAAACACCCCTGTCCTCCTCCTCAGGACCTGTATCTAGAGAGAAACACCCCTGTCCTGCTCCTGAGGGCCTGTATCTACAGAGAAACACCCCTGTCCTCCTCCTGAGGACCTGTATCTAGAAAGAAACAACCCTGTCTCCACCCAAGGACCTGTATCTACATGAAACACCCCTGTCCTCAACCTGAGGACTTGTATCTACAGAGATACACCCCTGTCCTCCTCCTGAGGACCTGTATCTACAGAGAAACACCCCTGCCCTGCTCCACAGGACCTGTATCTACAGAGGAAGACCTCTGTCCTGCCTCTGAGGCTCCCCCACTTTGTAGTATCAATCCCCTCTCTCACCATCACGACTTTGTCGATGGAGAGAAGTGACTTATCAGCTACCACTCGTGATCCAGTCAGCTTAACCAGGGGTTTTTGCAGTCTCCCTGCTTTTATCTGTGGTGACTTCTCCAGAAACAGTTTCTCAAGGCTTGTACCCATGAAGACTGCCTTCTTGTTTCTCCCTCAGAAGACTCCACGGAGAATTCCGTCAGGTCCCAGCGCTTGTCCCCCGACGATCCCGAGTTTCCAAGGTCGCCCCTCCCCGCCGGTCCCTTGGGTCTAACGTTCATGAGGGCGCTCTGGAAGCGGTCCCCCCTGCTAGAGGGCTGGGAGGCAGCCCCGGGAACGGCCGTTTCCCTGGAGTGGCGGAGCCCCCTCCCCAGTCCCTGCCCCAGGGCCCCTGCCCTTCCCGTGTGGCAGCCCAGCACCCGGCCCCTCCTGAAGGAAACACCTGCTTTTTCTGGCCCCGGGGGCTGAGCGCTGCCCAGGTGCCTCCGCCCCCCTTCTCGGTCTCCCAGGTCACCTCGGCCAACAGGTGTTTTCCCTCAGAATCGGCGCTGGCCTGAGTCTCAGGACTCAGGCCTGCGGGGCCAGGGGTCAAATGCAGCCGCGCGGACTCCCCCGGGGGGCCGGGGCTCGCCAGCTGTTTGATATTATCAGCCCTCATTTGCCGAGAGTCTGGTGGCGTGCTCTCCGCAGTCCCGAATAAATCTAACGAGAGCAACTTTCAAAGCCCGCTTATTAGAGCGTCTGCTCAGTGGCCGGCCGGTTAACAGTAATTCGAGGAGGCAGGTGGGCCCTGTCTGAGAGGGCACACAGACGCTCCGCGGCCCGGCCCCATTGGCGGTAATTTCGGGGTCTCATTTCCATTTGTAAGGAAGATAACTGCTTACATATGGAAGCAATAAATAAGAGAAGTCATTAAAATTTCTCTCATTTAGGAAAAAAAGTCTTAATGAAGTAATATCTTTGCCAGGGCAGGCAGAAATGTAAATTAGACATAGGAACGAAACCTATTAAAGAGAATTGCTGTGTTGCTAGTCTTTTTTTTTTTAATCTAATGAATTTATGAATTGTTGGTTGTTGGGTCACAGACTTGGTTAATTTCCGACGTGTTTAGCTCGGCTGGAAGGAGGAGGGAACAGCCTGCCTAGAAGCCCACAGTGCTGAGTCCGTTAGTGAGGTCTTGCCCATCGGAACACAAATGCCAGTGGCGGGGGCCTGATGTTAAGAAATGTGGGTTCACGCTTTTTGACTCTGGGTTTTTTTTTGTTCCAACATCTCTCAGTTGTCATGAGAGAACTGAAACAGCAGAAGGCACGGCCCACCTGCTCCACCGGCCAGCTAATCCTAAAGTTTACTCTGCTAATGTCTCGTGGCCCACTCCTCCTAGTGGGATGTGCCCATGACAGGAGACAGTCGCTGAGAAATGCACTGGGTAGTTGTTTCGGAACAGAGGGAAATGCTGAACGGCACAGGAATCTAATTTAGGGGTCCCTGGGCAGCTGTGTAATAAAAAGAGAGGTTTCTCCTACGCCACCGTGGCTTATGTGGGGAGTTGGAAACCCCTTTGCTTGAGCCTGAGGGGAAAGGGCTGCTGTGGGTCTCAGCAGAGTTTCAGGGGCGTGAAGCTGTGTGCACCCCTTCACCAAAACCGGGTCAGGCAAGATTCTGGTGTCTGGAGGTACCTGATCGCTGTGAGGTTCCTGGGGGTCGAGGTTTTTGTCAGGAACAGCCAGCGCATGTGTCTAAGCTGCACAGGGACCATGCTGACCTCCCGGAGACGCACGCGATCACCTGGAGAGCCCTGACTGAAGCTTCAGTGATCCCTCACTGTCCTGTGATCCGACAGCCGGGCATGAATAATGTGTCACGGCTTTTCACGGAAACCTCGTCCTGAAAGCAGAAATGGACTCTGGTCTTCGTGAATGTTGGAGGCTGGATTCTGTCTCCCCCAGATTCCTACATGAAGTCCTAGACACCTAGGACCAAAGGATGTGGTTGGATTTAGAGATGGGTATCTAAAGGATAAAGGCAACATGGGGTCGCTAGGGTGGGTCCTACGAGCAGGCGGTGGCCCCCCACTCCAGTGCTCTTGCCTGGAAGATCCCATGGACAGAGGAGCCTGGCAGGCTGCAGTCCACGGGGTCGCTGAGTCGGACACGACTGAGCGACTTCCCTTTCACTTTTCACTTTCATGCATTGGAGAAGGAAATGGCAACCCACTCCAGTGTTCTTGCCTAGAGAGTCCCAGGGACGGAGGAGCCTGGTGGGCTGCCGTCTATGGGGTCGCTCAGAGTCGGACACGACTGAGGCAACTTAGCAGCAGCAGCAGCAGCAGGGTGGGTCCTGAACCCAAAGGACTGGGATCCTTAGAGAAAGAGGAAATCAGGGGACAGACACACACAGAGGGATGAACACCTGTGACACAGGGAGGAGATAGCCGTCTACACGTTCAGGAGATAGGTAAGCCCTGATACTGGACTTCTGATCTCCAGTACTGGAAGCCAACATGTTCTTGTTTTTCAGTCACAAGGTCATTATCGACTCCTTCCAACCTCCTGGACTTCAGCACGACAAACTTCCCTGTCCTTCACTATCTCCTGGAGTTTACTCAGACTCAAGTCAATTGGGTCGGTGATGCCAAGCAACCATCTCAACCTCAGTCACCCCCTTCTCTCCCTGCCCTTAATCTTTCTAAGCATCAGGGTCTTTTTGAATGAGACGTTTCTTCACATCAAGTGGCCAAAATATTGGAGCTTTAGCATCAGTCCTTCCAGTGAATATTTTGGCTTGATTGTCTTTAGGATTGACAGGTTTGATCTCCTTCCTGTCCAAGAGACTATCAAGAGTATTCAAGAACCATTCTTTGGCACTAAACTTTCTTTATGATCGAGCTCTCACATTTATACGTGACTACTGAAAAAAGAATAGCGTTGACCATACAAACCTTTAATGGCAAAGCGATGGCTCAACTTTTTTGTAATGACAGAAGATGTGATATTTAAGAGATAAAATCTGACAGCACCTAAGATGAGGTAAAATATGACAGAAATTACAGGTTTTGAGGTAAAATCTGACGAAATGAGGGCGTTCTGAGGTAAAATCTGACAGAAAGATGAAGGTTCTGTGGTAAAATCTGACAGAAAGAAGGATTTTCTGAGGTAAAATCTAACTGAAAGTAGGAGTTTCTGATGTAAAATCTGACAGAAACTAGGGGGTTCTGATTCCAAATTTGATAGAAACTAGGGGTTCCAATGTAAAATGTGACAGAACGAAGGATGTTCTAAGGTAAAATCTGACAGAAAGTGGGCATTTCTGAGGTGATATCTGACATGAACCATGAGGTTGTAAGGTATAATCTGAAAGAGTCTAGTGGGCTCTGAGGTAAAATCAGACAGAAATTAGGGGGTTCTGATATACACTCTGACAGAAATTAGGGACTTCTGTGGTAAAATCTGTAAGAAACTAGGTGATTCTGATGTAAAATTCACCAAAATGATGGTATTCCATAGTAAAATCCAACCAAAAGATGAGGTTCTGAATTCAGATTTGACAGATAGAAGGTCTTTGTTATCACCTGAAATTCTGAGGTAAAATCTGCTAGAAAATAGATGTTTCTGAAGTAAAATCTGGCTGAAAGAAGGAGGTTCTCAGGTAAATCTGACAGAAAGTAGGAAGTTCTGAGGTAAAATCTGATTGAAAAAGAAAGTTCTCACGTAAAGAATCATAAATATAGGAGGCGCTATATAAAATATGACAACAAGAAGCCGGTTTCAGGACCAATCTGAAGTTCTGATGTGAAATGTGAACATCGAATCAAGTTCTGAGTTAAGTCTGACAGAAATAGGGAAGTTTTGAGGTTAAATCTAAGGTCCTGTTGTGACATTTGACAGAAAGAAGGAGGGCTAGAAGACTGGTCAAAGGATTCTTGAGTGTGGTAGTGTTTCATGGAATTTTCGTGATGGAGGTTATGAGGGAATGATGGACTTTTGAGAGATGTATGGTGACAGGAATTTCTGTGAAAATCAGAGAGGTTATTCTAAGAATAGGAAAATGGAGGTCATCTAATCGATGAATGGTGAGAATGTTTTCTGAGTAAAAATGTGTGAATGATTTCTTCCAGATACAATGTGAGTGAGGTTTCTGACACATTGGAAGGATGTGAGGAAATTCTGAGAGGAGAGTGAAGGGTAATTCTGAGGAGGGGAGTGACTGGAATTCTGATGAAGGTTAATGAGGTCATCAGTGTGGGCCCTGATCCCATAGGACCGGGGTCCTCATAAGAAGAGATCGGGATAGAGATACACACAGAGGGGTGGCAATGTGAAGACACAGGGAGGACGTGGCCGACCTCACACCCACCAGTGAGACCTCAAGAGGAACCAGCCCTGCCCACACCTGGATCTCAAATTCCACCCTCCAGAAGTGGAGGAATAAATGTGCTGTTTGAGCCACCCCGTGTGGTATTTGCTCTGAAGCCTCGAGCAAACGCATACCCTGATAAACATGCCTGGATTTCCCAGTCATTTAGGGAGCGTTCACCTTGTTCCACGGAGAAGAGCTGGCTGAGTGGCAGAGGGGCTGGTGCTGGAAATGGGGTCCATTCTTCGGCTCCATCCAGGCGGAAGGTGTGCCAGCAACTGCGTGATGACTGGAGAGAGGAGTGGAGTCCGGTTCTTCCTGGAGAGGAGGGTGTGCTCTTCTCAGGGGGAGCAGCCTGGCCGTCCCATGTCCTCAGTGCCCTTGGTGTCAATGACGCCTCTTGTCAGTCAACAGACCAGGAGTCCAGAGACCAGTCGGCAGCTCTGTCCACACACACAGGTGGCGCTAGCGGTAGAAAATCTGCCGGGCAATCTAGGAGAGTTGAGAGACGTGGGTTCGATCCCCGGGTGGGGAAGATCCCCTGGAGGAGGGCACAGCAACCTACTCCAGTACTCTTGCCTGGAGAATCGCATGGACAGAGGAGCCTGGCGGGCTACAGCCAGTGGGGTCACAAAGAGTCATGGCAGGTCAGTTACGATTGACTCACACACGCTTACAACTCACACACACACACACACACACACACACACACACGTGATTGGTTTATGTTTCAGGCTTCCTCGGATGAGAAACACAGTCACAAAAGGGACACATATGGTCTGGAGGTCAAAGAGGGCAAGTCCGGGTTGACCTGTCTTAGAGATCCCATGTGCCAGTGTGCTAAACAAAATAAATAACGAATTTGAAAAATAACAAAAGAGATGATCAGCAAGGACCTACTGTACAGCACAGGGGACTCTGCTCAATATTCTGTAGTAACCAAATGGGTGAAGAGATGCTCGTCTATATCTAAGTGAGTCACTTTGCACCTGCAGCTAATACAGTGTTCTTAATCCACTCTATTCCAGTATGAATTTAAACAATTTTCCAAGTAAAATGAAATAGCTTTACTTATGCTCCCAGAGCTGTGAAACTGGCATCTGCTCCCCCACATTCATTGCAGTGTTACTCATAAGAGCANAGATCCCATGTGCCAGTGTGCTAAACAAAATAAATAACGAATTTGAAAAATAACAAAAGAGATGATCAGCAAGGACCTACTGTACAGCACAGGGGACTCTGCTCAATATTCTGTAGTAACCAAATGGGTGAAGAGATGCTCGTCTATATCTAAGTGAGTCACTTTGCACCTGGAGCTAATACAGTGTTCTTAATCCACTCTATTCCAGTATGAATTTAAACAATTTTCCAAGTAAAATGAAATAGCTTTACTTATGCTCCCAGAGCTGTGAAACGGGCATCTGCTCCCCCACATTCATTGCAGTGTTACTCATAATAGCAAGATACCAAAGAAATTCAAGTGTCCGTGGGGTAGATACACAACAGAAGAGTATTCAGCCTTGATAAAGGAGGCGGCCATGGCTCTTCGTGACCCCTTGGCCTGCAGCCCGCCAGCCTCCTCTGTCTCTGGGATTCTCCAGGCAAGGTTATTGGAGTGGGTTGCTATTCCCTTCTTCAGGGGATCTTCCTGACCCAGGGCACACCTCTTGTGAAAAATCTCAATCTCTTGACTACAGTTTTTGCACAACAGGTGTGCCTGAAATACATTTCTTTATGTCAAAGTACCTTTGGAGCCATTAACTCCCCACCCTGTCAAACCACTGACTTCAGATGTCCATGCGTGTCTTGCAAGTGCAAAGAAGACAGATGAAAATACCCAGACGGGAACACCTCCAGCAGATTTTTTTGTCCACCTGGACCCCCATCCATGACCCCAAAATGCATATTTGAAAACAAGAGACAGTGACAAACACTGATTTCTTCATGGGGTGCTCTTGCAGGCAACTGGTGCACCGTCAAGGAAGTTGTTCCCAAGCGCTCAGACTGGCGAAGATCCCATAGCCATATTTCATTCTTGTTCACTCATGAAGTCACGACCAGCTCTCTGAGGCCCCGTGGACTGCAGGATGCCAGGCCTCCCTATCCATCACCATCTCCCAGAGTTTGCTCAAATTCATGTCCATGGCGTCGGCAATGCCATCCAACAATCTCATCCTCTGTTGCCCCTTCTCCTCCCACCTTCCATCTTTCCCCCATCAGGGTCTTTTCCACTGAGTTAGCTGTTCACATCAGGTGAAGCTTCAGCTTCAGCCTTGTTCGGTCAAGGAAAAAAAAAAAAAAAAAACTAAAACTCTGTGGGCTGGCGACGTCGAGGGGGCGGGCGGGTAGGAGCGTTGAGAGGCAGGCATGGAGAAATCCACCACAGAGTGTTGTGGATTTTATGTCCTGACCACAGCGGGTATACATGGAAATACTTGGGTGGGTTTGTGTGAATTAAAACATTTATAGAGCCCCCAGCTCCCGTTACCTCTTAGCCGTCTTATTAAAGTCCCGTTAGTGTCGACACGGGGCTTGTAAACCTGGTGGGCCCCGGCACCAATTAAAATAATAAAAAACAAGCAGCTGCCACGGAGCGGAGGGTGTTGGGACGAGGTTGCTGGAGGAACAGGGAGGGGAGGGGAGCCCCCCAGAGCCCGCTCAACGAAGAGGCAGGGCATTGGCTGGAACAGAGAGAGCGAGCCCCTGGGCCCCTGTCTTGACCGAGGTGGTGTGTTTTCAGGGACTGGGACGGACGGAGCTTAAGGTGTGTGTGAGCCTTTGGGGAGAAAGGAGAGAAAGGAAAAGAAAGGTGAGTCACTCAGCCGTGTCTGACTCTTTGTGACTCCATGAACTATCGGCCTTGGGGCTCCTGTGTCCATGGGATTCTCCTGGCGAGAACACAGGAGTGGGCTGCCATTTCCTCCTCCAGGGAATCTTGCCGACCCGGGGATCACACCCGGGTCTCCCCCACTGCAGGCTGATTCCTTACTGTCTGAGCCACAAGGGAAGCCCTGAACTGTGAAATGAGAGGACAGCCCTAAACTGTTGCAAAAGCAAGAAATAAGGCTATGGGCCAGCTAGCTAGACAGGCTGTGTGTGATGTGATGGGTCTACGCACACCCTCCGTCTCCAAGGATGCAAGGTGGGGTGTCCACGCCCTCTGGACAGCAGACCACAGACCCGGGATGGAGGGGCCAGGGACATGCCCACGTTGCTGGTGGGCCAGGGCTGGCCCATGTCCCTTCTGCCTCCACCCACCTGCCTCCCAGCCTTCACTCGTTTATATCACCACCCCCTGCTCCAGCACTGCTTAGCCGGCTCTTTCACCACGCACACCTCCCTCTGCACCAGCCCCACGCCCTTCCCCAGCGACCCCAGTTTCCAAGATCCAGTCTCTCCCCCGCAGGCTTCCCCACCTTGAGTCCAGCCCTTCCCAGCTTCCGAGATTCAATCTCTTCTCGCCATCTTTCCTATCTTGTGTTCGTCTCTGCCCGTCGGTCGTGGAGACGCCGAGAGGCACCGAGTTTCCAAGCAGAGAGTGTGTCAGGGACTTGCCCAGTAGAAACAGTGGATGACTGGTAGTAGACGGATGGGCTGCTGGTGGTCTGACAGCCCCCATGTGTGGGAGAGGCTCAGAAATAATTCCGCTCATCAATCAAGGATCCAGACCTGGGCTCTTGGAGGTGCTATGATTCTTAAAGAGATGGGGTTATCAGGCCACTTGAGCTGCCTCTTGAGAAATCTGTATGCGGGTCAGGAAGCAACAGTTAGAATTGGACATGGAACAACAGACTGGCTCCAAAAGGAAAAGGAGGACGTCAAGGCTGAATATTGTCACTCTACTTATCTAACTTCTATGCAGAGTACATCATGAGAAATGCTGGGCTGGAGGAAGCACAAGCTGGAATCAAGATTGCCAGGAGAAATATCAAAAACCTCAGATATGCAGATAACACCACCCTTATGGCAGAAAGTGAAGAACTAAAGAGCCTCCCGATGAAAGTGAAAGAGGAGAGTGAAGAAGTTAGCTTCAAGCTCAACATTCAGGAAACTAAGATCATGGCACCCAGTCCCATCACTTCATGGCAAATAGATGGGGAAACAGTGGCAACAATGGCTGACTTTATTTTGGGGGGCTCCAAGATCACTGCAGATGGTGACTGCAGCCATAAAATTAAAAGACGCCTGCTCCTTGGAAAAAACGCTATGAGCAACCTAGACCACACATTAAAAAGTAGAGACATTACTTTGCCAACAAAGGTCTGGCTAGTCAAAGCTATGGTTTTTCCAGTGGTCATGTATGGATGTGAGAGTTGGATTAGAAAGAAAGCTGAGTGCCAAAGAATTGATGCTTTTGAACTGTGGTGTTGGAGAAGACTCTTGAGACTCCCTTGGACTGCAAGGAGATCCATCCTGTCCATCCTAAAGGAAATCAGTCCTGAATATTCATTGGAAGGACTGATGCTGAGGCTAAAACCCCAATCCTTTGGCCATCTGATGCAAAGAGACAACTCATTTGAAAAGATCCTGATGCTGGGAAAGATTGAAGGCAGGAGGAGAAGGGGACAACAGAGGATGAGATGGTTGGATGGCATCACCGACTAGATGGACATGAGTTTGAGTAAACTCCAGGAGTTGGTGATGGACAGGGAGGCCTGGTGTGCTGCAGTCCACGGGGTCACAAAGAGTCGGACACGACTGAGCGACTGAACTGAAGTGAACATGCACCTGAGCTACCGCCTGGGGGGAAAGGCTGGGAGGGGCCGGGGCTGGAGGCAAATGTGGGAAACTCTGCTCATTGGAACCGACAAGGCAGCCAGGCGAGACCCTGGGGGCCGGGGAACTTCCAAGAAGAGCTTGTTTGTAGTAGACTGGGCAGTCCCAGCCTGCCGTTGGGTCAAGGCAACATCTTAAAATGATTTTTTTTTTTTTTCCACTGCCCGCCGTGCTCTTTTCCGACAGCCTCTCCCATTTCCCAATTCATGAAGGTTCTCTGCCGAAAAGTGAATCCATCTGGTTCCCATTTGATGGCCGTTCACTGGCAGGTTGTCCTGGTGGTTTTTGCCTTTTTTTTTTTTTTTTCCTTCTAGGTTGACAGGCATTTTAGGAGATGAGCTGGAGCTAGGAGAGTTCTGACAACGGCAAAAGGCATTTTCGAGGCTAAAAGTCAAAGAGTCCAGATGTCTGGTGTTATATACACACAGCTCACCCATCCTCCAGTCTGGGTGCAGGAGAAGGGGGCCCTTCTGGAACCTTCCTTCAGGGAGCATCCTCCAGTGAGCCTGAGAGCTTGGCCAGGGGTTGACAGATGGCTATGTATTTTAAATGTGGCAGTGTGTCCATGTCCATCCCAGACTCCCTGACTATCCCTTCCCCCATCCTTCCCCCCTGGGAGCCATAAGTCCTGGTCTAAGTCTGTGAGTCTGAGAAACTGGATATTTTGGATCAGTTGGGTGACTGTTGCTATTCTAGGCATAGAAATCAAATTCTAATCACCGGATTCAGTCATGGTGAATCCATTTACTCACTCAGTATGCTGTGTTCCATTTTGAGGATTCTCTGCTGAAAGGATACCTTATCCTCTATTTTTTCCCTAAATGGAAGCTTCTGTCTGCTCACATGCAAATATATAAATATTCAATTAGGGGCTGTAGATAAACAAGATCTGAGCCGTAGTATAAAGTGGTTTTTAAAAGTCTATAGTTGATTAAAGACTGTATTTACTGGAATTTTATAAATCCCCCCAGTGTGTTATAAATTAATAATTCGCTATATTTATTTGTGTGCCATCTATGTAATCCAGTCAATTATTAATGAATACATTTATTGCATATAAATAGTAAAAATTTCCGTCTCATAACACGACCGATGCCTCATGTTAATATACTGAGAATAGCACATAAATAATGAAAGAAAGGTAGAATAAATAATCGTATCAGAGCTGCCAAGCGTTTGTTTTCATTTTTTTTTTAATTGAAAAAAAAATTTTTACGGAAGCGTGCTTGACGTACGTTCTGAGCGTTCGTTTTTATCCAGACGCTGCAAGACGATGTCTGAAAAGGCACGGAAAAGACAGGCGGTTGAGCTGAGAAGGATATGCGTGTAAACACTTGTACTGCAGACAGGCTGAAGCCTTGTGCAAAGAGACTTCCAGGGTAGATACTCATTCATGTTTCTGCTCTTCAGTACAAGAAGCATTTACTGGGTACCTACCGTTAGCCAGACCCCATACCAGGGGCTGCCATAGCCTCTGCTTAAGGCTCACGGTCCCCCGGCAAGTGGATGCCGTTATCCTCAAAACCAGAACTGTACTTAATGATCTAATAGTCATTCGGATGTGAGAGTTGGACCATAAAGAAGGCTGAGCACCCAAGGATTGATGCTTTCCCACCGTGGTGCTGGAGGAGACTCCTGAGAGTCCCTTAGACTGCAAGGAGATCCAACCTGTCCATCCTAAAGGAAATCAGTCCTGAATATTCAGTGGAAGGACTCATGCTGAAGCTGAAGCTCCAGTACTCTGGCCACCTGATGCGAAGAACTGACTCCTTGGAAAAGACCCTGATGCTGGGAATTATCAAAGGCGGGAGGAGAAGGGGGCGACAGAAGATGAGATGGCTGGATGGCATCACCAACTTGATGGACGTGAGTTTGAGCAAGCTCTGGGAGATGGTGATGGACAGGGAGGCCTGGTGTGCTGCAGTCTGTGGGGTCACAGAACAACTGAGCAACTGAACAACACCCTTATGACCCAGAAATCCCACTTCTAGCTAAGTTCCCAGAAGGATTGGAAGCACGGTCTCTGAGAGATATTTACACACATGTGTTCAAAACGCCGTGATTCACAGCAGGCAGAGGCAGAGGCAAGCTGGTAGTCCAAGGCTGGATGGCGGATAAAGAGAATACGCTCTGTGCCCTCTGGGACAGCGGCTTCCCGGCGAGGTCTTTCTGGACGCCACACGCCCTCTTCGTGGAGAAGACGCCCATCCCCAAAGCTCTGCTGGCACATTCAGATCTTCATCTGTGCTTGCTTTCCACTCGATTACTCGCCAAAAGCTTGTGGTCCCCAGGGATGTGATGTCATTTATCCCTGCATCCCACACAGCCCGAAAATGGTCAGGTTTGTGGTTTTTGCAGAAAAAGGGAGCAATTGCAGAAGCGAGAACTCTGTGCCTGGAGTTCCCAGGAGAGGGAATCAGCCCCAAGTCTGGTCCTGTGTTTGCTGTCCGGTTACCCAAGTCTCCAACCTGCATCCCGAAAGACCTCTCTCTCTCTCCACCACCCCGTGGGGCACTGCCCATCTCCCCAGTCCTGGGCACCCTTTAAAACTCTGCAAGCATGCTGGGTCTTTTCCGGACCTCTTTGCCGACTGCCCAGGCAGAGGATGGCGGTGAGGTCAGCCGCTTGGAAGGGGTGGCTGTCGGCCTCATGTTAAGAAGAATTCTGAGCTTCAGGTGTACCCGTGGTGTGTCCCAGGGAGGGAGAGGCAGGAAAGAAGTCAGAGAGAAGGCACTTTCTGTTTTCTTTCTGGAAACAAAGCTGGAGAGAAGGAAGCCGCGACGGCCGCGATATTTGGAGGTGGGAGGGGCTAGAATTTTCAGTCTAGAGTCTATAATACAGCATCTTTCTCTCCTTCCCTCCTTCTTCCTTCCTTTCTTTGTCCCTTCCTTCTTTCTCTCTCTCTCTCTCCCATCCATCTCCCAGTCTCTGTTATCTATCCTATAATCCATCAATATGTTGTATCGACTGTCCATCTATGTATCTACCTATCAATGTAAGCATCTTTCGGGGCTGCCCTGGTGCCTTCAGACGGTAAAGGATCTGCCTGCAACGTGGGAGACGCAGGTTCGATCCCTGGGTTGGGAAGATGCCCTGGAGGAGGGCACGGCAACCCACTCCCGTATCCTTGCCTGGAGAATCCCACAGACAGAGGAGCCTGGCGGTCTACGGTCCACGGGGCCGCCAAGAGTTGGACACGCCTGAGTGACACTGCCATGCATCTATCAATTCATTTATCTCTTCATTGACCGTTCTCCATCTATCCGCTCTATCAGTTATCTGTCATCTTTTCTATGTATCAGCTATCTCTCATATCTAGCTGTGTACTCAGCCATCCATCCATCTCTCTTTCTGTCCATCCGTCTGTCTGTCCATACTCTTCCGTCTACTATCTGTCTGTCTATCCATGTATCTATCTGTCCACCCACTGCATGTAGCTAGCTGCCGATTCTGTCCCTTGCCCGTCTATGTATCTGTTTCTCTACCATCTCTCCCCTCTCTCCCCTCCTCCCTTTTTTTCCTTCCTCCTTTTTCTTCCTCTTTTCCTTCCTTCTTGCCTCCTGCATCCACCCCTCCTTTACTCACTCCTCCCCTCCCCCTCCGCTTCTTCCGTCTCCTTCCCTGTAAACTGATTCTGTTAACAGATTTGTCTGAGGCCTTCTGGGCAGAAAGAAATACAGCTGCACGCCGTCGAGTTTACAGACATCTTTGGTGTCAACTAAAAATTGGAAAGGCATGGGTGAAGAAGAGATTAACAGTACTCTCATCAACAGAGACCCACTAGAGGTAAGCCCTATCTATCAAAGCTTAGAACACCTAAGAATACATACAAATGTCCAGAATGACTCTTTGTAGGCACATCGAACCAAATGTCCAAAAAAGGGGAAAAGAGTCCCAAGCAACACACACAGGAAATATGAGATGCTTATCATCGTTTAAGCTTATCAGATGAGCGAAGGGAAATCTGCCAAACACGGGAACGCTAATTCAATATTTACGTGGGATTTTCATCGTGAGAACCTTATCTGTAACGGGATGTTGTAAAGAAAACACTTGAAGGAAAAAACATCTTTCCGATTTTAGAGTGAGAACAAATTTTGCAGTGTTTATTGTTCAAGCTTTTCCTTTTGTCTTTGAAAAAAGGGTTGCGGTTTTCAAATATGGCAACTAACTCGGAGCTGTAAGGCCAGCATTGTGACTGAGACTCCCTGCATATTCACGTTTTCAAGTGTTTGTGTGCGTGAATGCTAATTCACTTCAGTCGTGTTCGACTTTTTGCGACTCTATGGACTGCAGCCCACCAGGCTCCTCTGTCCACGGAATTCTCCAGGCAAGAACACTGGAGTGGGTTGCCATTCCCTTCTCCAGGGATTGAACCCAGGTCTCCTGCACTGGCCGTCAGATTCTTTGCTGTGTAATGAAGTTGACCTCAATTTCTTCATTTTACGCCACTTTGCCACTTTCCCAAGGGTTTCCGTCATAGCTCATTTGGTAAAGAATCCGCCTGCAATGCAGGAGACCCTGGTTGAGTTTCTGGGTCAGGAAGATCCCTGGGGGAAGGGATAGGCTACCCACTCCAGTATTCTGGCCTGGAGAATTCCAGGGACGGTATAGTCCATTTGGTCGCAAAGAGTCAGACATGACTGAGTGACTTTCACTTCTCCAATGTAGTCCAAGCTTTGAAACAGACTTTTAAAATACATCTTTGTCCTGTTCATTTATCCAATGCATTGTTCTTATGAACACTGAAATAACAGCACAGAAGCACTGAGAGGTGTGTGCCGTGGGGACGACATGGGGACTTGTTCTTGGTTGTCATTCAGTTGCTAAGTCGTGTCTGACTCTTTGTGACCCCCATGGACGGTAGCCCTCCAAGGCTCCTCTGTCGGCGGGATTCTCCAGGCAAGAACACTGGAGTGAGTTGCCATGCCCTCCTCCAGGGCATCTTTTCGATCCAGGGGTTGAACCCCCGTCTCTTATGTCTCCTGTTTGGCTGGTGGGTTCTTTGCGAGGAGCACCACCTGGGAGGCCCTTTCCAGTGCTTGAGTTTGTAAAGAGAGACAGTGAAAGTGAAGTCGGTCAGTTGTGTCCGACTCTTTGCGTCCCCGTGGACTGTAGCCCACCAGGTTCCTCCATCCATGGGATTTTCTAGGCAAGAGGACTGGAGTGGGGAGCCATTTAGTAACTCTAGACCGCAGTGTACCTGGAATGAATCTTCTGTAGACTCAGCACCCTGAAGGCCAAGGAGAAGGAACTCCCCCTCTTATAGAGAAAACTGCACCCTTTAGGATGACTTTCTAGTGACAAGCGGGTCTAAACATCATCCAGTTCGGTCAGTTCAGTTCAGTTGTGTCTGACTCTTTGCAGCCCCATGAATCGCAGCACGCCAGGCCTCCCTGCCCATCAAGGAACTGTGAAATCCACTGGACCTGGGATTCCAGTCACCGAGCCTAGAGGCACAGCGACTCTCTTCGGCCCAGACCTTACTGTCCACAGCAGGACTGACCGTTGTATCTGTCCCTCTGTCTGTATATACCGTCTCTGTCATCCACCGAATCGGTGGAAGCATCACGGCTACCTTCCAGCTGCCTGCCCATCCATCCATCCCTCCGCTCATCCATCATCGCTACGACTCTCCATGTAACCAGCTGTCCATCCACCATCTCTGTTGGTCCTTCTATCTATCATTACCTATCGGTGCAAGAATTATATCTACCATCCAACTACTTATCCACCCATTCACCCCTCCATGCATCTATCATCTCTATATGTCAATGCAACTCGCTACGCATCCATCATATCTATCTATGTATCTGTGTGTCTGTCATCGGCCTATCTGCGTGCATTATATCTACCATCTAGCTAACTACCCGTGCATTCTTCTAGTTATTCACTTATCATCTGTGTAGCCATCAATGTGACTAGTTATCCGTTCATTATCTATGTACCTACCCAGCTCATGTATCTGTGTATCCATCCGTTCATCTATCTATTGACCTGCCATCTATATAACTGTATGCCGATGTAACTAGCTGTCCATCCATCATATCTAACCATGTATGATCTACACAGCTGTACAGGCATTATATCTACCATCCAGCTCTCTGCCCATCCATTCATCGATTTTCTCACTTATCTGTGTAACTCTCAATGTAACTAAGTATCCATTCATCGTATCTGTCTGCACATCCACCTCACGTATCTATCCATCTGTCCATCCATTCTTCCTCCCTCCCTCCAGCCATCCGCCCCTTCTTGCCTTCATTCTATCTTTCCATACCTCCTGTCTATCTGTTCATCTATTCATCGATTTTTTCACTTATCTGTGTAACTCTCAATGTATCTGTCTGCCCATCCACCTCACGTATCTATTCATCCATCCATCCACTCTTCCTCCCTCCCTCCATCCATCTGCCCCTTCTTGCCTTCATTCTATCTATCCATCCGTCCATTCATTCTTCCTTCCTCCCTCCGTCCATCCGCCCCTTCTTGCCTTCCTTCTATCTATCCATACATCCTGTCCATCTGTTTTCTCTCCATCTCACAGTGGTTCTCACATGCAAATGACTTTGCCTTCCTGAGAACACCCATCAATTTGTGGAGACATCTGTGGTCGTCACAACGCGCAGGAGGGGCTCCACTGACATGCAACAGGTGGAGACCAGGGCTGCCGCTCAGGGCTCAGGACGCCCCACAGCAAAGTGCCGTCCAGCCCCGGATGCCAGCGGTGCTAGGCTGAGAAACCTTGCCCAGGCATGACTGTCCCATTACCTCTCTATCTACTTATGCTATCTGAAAGTCTTCTTAGCCTATGGATCCACTTACTGTACGTATCCACTTCTTCTATCTACCCATTCATCATCTATCTGTCCACCCATCCACCCAGCTGTCTAGCTACTTATTCTATCTGTCCACCCATCCACCCAGCTGTCTACTTATTCATCTGTCCACTTATTCTCTCTACCCATCCATTCAACCAGCTATCTATGTACTTATTCTATCTGTCCACCCATTCATCATCTATCTACTTATTCTATCTATACATCCATCCATTCACCCATCTTTCTATTAAGTCATTCTATTTACCTATCTACTTATTCTGTCTATCCATCCATTCATCATCTATCCATCCATTCATCATCTATCTGTCCAACCATTCACCCATCTATCTACTTATTCTATCTATCCATCCATCCATTCACCCATCTGTCTCCTTGTTCTATTTATCTATCTGTCTACTTATTCTATCTATCCATCCATCCATCATCTATCCATCCATTCATTGTCTATCTGTCCACCCATTCACCNATCCATTCATCATCTATCCATCCATTCATCATCTATCTGTCCAACCATTCACCCATCTATCTACTTATTCTATCTATCCATCCATCCATTCACCCATCTGTCTCCTTGTTCTATTTATCTATCTGTCTACTTATTCTATCTATCCATCCATCCATCATCTATCCATCCATTCATTGTCTATCTGTCCACCCATTCACCCATCTATCTACGTATTCTATCTGTCCACCCATTCACCCATCTATCTCCTTATTCTATTTATCCATGTACTTATTCTGTCTTTCCACCCATCCATCCATCTTTGTCCTTCCATTCATACCACTATCTGCTTATTCTGTCTGTCCACTCATTCATCCATCTAACTACTTATTCTATCTATCCATCCATTCATCGTCTACCCGTCCATCCATTCACCGTCTACCCGTCCATCCATTCACCCATCTACCTACTTATTCTATTTACCTATCTACTTATTCTATCCATCCATTCATCCATCTATCTACTTATTCTATTTATCTACCTATTTACTTATCCTATCTTTCTATCTAACTATTCATTCATCCATCTGTCGATCTATCCATCACTTCATCCATCCATCCATCCTTTTATCTGCCTCTGGCTGTGGTTCACAACCTGGGAGGATGTTTGCCCCCAGGGGATACTTGGCAAAAGTCTGGGCACGTTTTGGTTGTGACAGTGATGGGGGGAGGGGGTGTGCCTGGCCCGTGGGGTGAGGCGAGCAGAGATACCCCTCCCACACCCCATGCAGTGCCCCGGGGCGCCCCATGTCAGAGATGCACTGTGCCCCCAGTGTCAGTGAGACGAGGCTGAGCACCCCTGAGCCAGACAAATGCCATTTCTCCTGGCGGTCAATTTGGCAGCTCCCCAAGAATCTTCTTTCCTNCATCCATCTGTCGATCTATCCATCACTTCATCCATCCATCCATCCTTTTATCTGCCTCTGGCTGTGGTTCACAACCTGGGAGGATGTTTGCCCCCAGGGGATACTTGGCAAAAGTCTGGGCACGTTTTGGTTGTGACAGTGATGGGGGGAGGGGGTGTGCCTGGCCCGTGGGGTGAGGCGAGCAGAGATACCCCTCCCACACCCCATGCAGTGCCCCGGGGCGCCCCATGTCAGAGATGCACTGTGCCCCCAGTGTCAGTGAGACGAGGCTGAGCACCCCTGAGCCAGACAAATGCCATGTCTCCTGGCGGTCCATTTGGCAGCTCGCCAAGAATCTTCTTTCCTACCTCTTTTCCTTTAATTTTTTGACCCCCACGCTTCCCCTGAAGTACAGAATTCAGGCCCAGAGCCACCAGAGTGCACGTGGAACAAGAGCCCGTGGCCTTACCTTTAAGGAAAATGTGAAGCCAGACACAACGCGTGTCGACCGTCTGCTGGGGGGCGGGCACCGAGCCGGACTCTCAGGGGTTTTCTGGGCCTTCGCTGTGGCTTCTCCCTGGGGCCCGGGTCATTGTAGGAGGACAAAGCAAAGAATGGGCCCCTGCCGAGACCAGCTGTGCCGGCGTCCAGCCTTTCTGAGAGGGCTTTCGTATTCAAATGCACCCCTCGCCCCATCCCTGGTGTTGGGGTGGGGAGGGGTGGGTGTGGTGGGCTGTAACCTCGCCAAACTCTTTCCTCTTCAGATGTGGAATTTGGAAACCTACACCCCCACCCCACCCCCCAAAAAACCCAGCCAGGAAGATCTCAGCTCAGACCCAGAGCAAGGCAAGTGCCAGTCCAGCGCAGTCTGTTTTCCAAGCAGAAACTCCAAGAATGTCTCCCAAGGAGCCCCTATTGCCCAGCAGGACGTCTCACCCCACAGCTAACAGCCTCTCCACCTTTCCTGTGTTGAGCGAGACCATCTCACATTCTTATCATTCATGCGGTTCTCAAGGCAAGAATGCTGAAGTGCTGTGCCATTGCCTTCTCCAACAATTTGGCCACCTGATGACTGCTGCAAAGAGCTGACTTGTTGGAAAAACCCTGATGCTGAGAAAGACTGAGGGCAGGAGGAGAAGGGGACTACAGCGGGTGAGATGGTTGGATGGCATCACCGACTCGACGGACATGAGTTGGAGCAAGCTCCGGGTGATGGTGATGGACAGGGAGGCCTGGCGTGCTGCGGTCCATGGGGTTGCACAGTCGGACATGACTCAGCAACTGAACTGAACTGAGCTGGGGCTTCCGATGGAGTTCTGGCCACATACTGGTGGTGGGGTTCAAGACATGAGACCCCAAATGCGGCACCTCGCCAGGTGGAATGTTTTAGGCTGAAAGGGTTCGAGAAAACAGAAGAGAGAAGGTCAGTCTGACCCTGTCAATGTGACCTATCGGGAAAGCTGGCTTGGAGGGGTTAGAAGCAGGGTCTGGGGGTCATGAGCAGCGGAAACATGACGGAGAGGAGGCAAATCACACAAATCATGTATTGGGAAGAGGGCTCTGCTGTTCAGGCGCTCAGTTGTGTCCGACTCTCTGCGACCCCATGGACCGCAGCACACCAGGCCTCCCTGTCCATCAGCAACTCTCAGAGTTCACCCAAAGTCATCACTCATGTCCATTGAGCTGGTGAGGCCGTCCAACCATCTCATCCTCTGTCGTCCCCTTCTCCCGCTCTCAATCTTTCCCAGCATCAGGGTCTTTCCCAGTGAGTCAGTTCTTCATATCAGGTGGCCAAAGTTTTGGAGCTTCAGCATCAGCGACAGTCGTTCTAATGAATATTCCAGAACTGATTTCCTGTAGGATGGACTGGATGGATCTTCTTGCAGTCCAAGGGACTCTCAAGAGTCTTCTTCAGCACCAAAGTTCGAAAGCATCAATTCTTCGGTGCTCAGCCTTCTTTGTGGTCCAACTCTCACATCCATATGAGAGGGCATTCCGTTCAGTTCAGTCGCTCAGTTGTGTCCGACTCTTTACGACCCCATGAATCGTAGCACACCAGGCCTCCCTGTCCATCACCAACTCCCAGAGTTCACTCAAACTCACGTCCATCGGGTCCGTGATGCCATCCAGCCATCTCATCCTCTGCCGTCCCCTTCTCCTCCTGCCCCCAATCCCTCCCAGCATCAGGGTCTTTTCCAATGAGTCAACTCTTCCCATCAGGTGGCCAAAGTTTCAGCTTCAGCGTCATTCCTTCCAAAGAAATCCCAGGGCTGATCTCCCTCAGAATGGACTGGTTGGATCTCCTTGCAGTCCAAGGGACTCTCAAGAGTCTTCTCCAGAGCCACAGTTCAAAAGCAGCAATTCTTCGGCGCTCAGCTTTCTTCACAGTCCAACTCTCACATCCATACATGACCACTGGAAAAACCATAGCCTTGACTAGACGGACCTTTGTTGGCAAAGTGATGTCTCTGCTTTTCAATATGCTGTCTAGGTTGGTCATAACTTAGGAAGAGACAGGCAAAGCTGTGACGTTATGGGAGCACAAACAGGGTGGTGTCCGACAAGGGGTTTGTAAAATGGTAACATGAAATGGACTTCTCTAAAGCTGAAACACTGCAAGGATTCACGTTAATGACACTGAAAATGTAATAAAGATGGATTATCACCAACCAGTCACTGGCAAAAAAAAATACTAATAATCCGTTTAGGAAAAGTGTACGTGTGATGAAAACACAGTACATAGATCATGTAAAGAGCATGTTACTATTACAGCAACATAAACTGCGTGAGAAACGTAAGTGGGCTGTCGAAGACAAAAGAGGGAACGCTCCACTGAGAGGCACATAGAAGAAGAATTAAATGGAGACACATTATTGCCTTTCTGGATGTAGAGGTTTACGACTGTAAATATGTCACCATTTCCCAGATTAAAATATAGACTTCATCCCCTAGGGATTTCTTTTCCAAGATTTGAAAAGAGTAGAGTGATTCAAAAAATGTGGTCATAAGCATAAATTTGGTAAAAAAAAAAAAGGAAAACTCCAAGTCATTTCTGAGGAACAGTGAAGAGAAGGAACACGCATTAGCCAACAATAAAATCTTTTATAAAGACCTAATAAATGGAAGCAGGAGCGTCCTGGCATAGGAACAGAAAGATCAATGACAGTTGAGAAATATATCGAGGGTTTATGACGTGATGAAGGTGGTTTCTTTAATTCATTCCATAAAGAATATCCAAGACTTCTGTGCGTCACAAAATATATGCAAAATTAAAGGGTACATGGGGGGAACATTTGGAAAATACATTATGGACTAGAAAACATCNGTCCTGGCATAGGAACAGAAAGATCAATGACAGTTGAGAAATATATCGAGGGTTTATGACGTGATGAAGGTGGTTTCTTTAATTCATTCCATAAAGAATATCCAAGACTTCTGTGCGTCACAAAATATATGCAAAATTAAAGGGTACATGGGGGGAACATTTGGAAAATACATTATGGACTAGAAAACATCATTAATTCATAAATGGCTGTTTCAAATCAAAAGTAATGTTCCCCAATCTGAGAGCCAAAGGATGTGAGACAATTGGCCGGTAATCAAAAGAAAATGTTCAAGTCCAGTAAACATTAGACTCTTCAGAGTCCCTTGGACAGCAAGATCAAACCAGTCCATTTTAAGGGAAATCAACCCTAAATACGCACTGGAAGGACTGATGCTGAAGCGGAAACTCCAGTACTCTGGCCACCTGATGTGAAGAACCAGTGCCTTGGAAAAGACTCCGATGCTGGGAAAGATTGAAGGCGGGAGGAGAAGGGGACGACAGAGGATGAGATGGTTGGATGGCATCACCAACTCGATGGACATGAGTTTGAGCAAGCTCCGGGAGTTGGTGATGGACAGGGAGGCCTGGCCTGCTGCAGTCCACGGGGTCAAACACGACTGAGACAGACAATGTTGGAGGGAAGTGGGTGACATGGTACACCACAGACCACCTGGACTGGCTGGCCCCCAGGTTGCGTGTTTAAAAACGGCAGGGGTAGGTCAGGACATTGTCAGGTCCTCGATGCATCCCCTGAAACATCCGTTCTCTAGGGTTTTTTTTTTTTCCTTTTTTCCCTCCCTTCAGCAGCCCATGTCTTACCAGAGGGGAGGAAACGCAATTAAAATGAGAAGGACTCACGGACGTATTTCTGAAGGCGGTTTTTAGAATTTCGGTGGTGACCTCGGATTGGACCATAAATATAGAATTCATATGTGCCTGGCTTCCTGCCCGTAATTCCCTATCAAAAGGTTCAGGCGTTTAAAAGAAGTCCTTTATGAAGGAGAGACGGCCTCATCGTAAGGGTCTGGCTGGCGGCTCCCTCACCGAGCCCCTCGGAGGCCCGCCTCACCCCGACACACACAGGAGAAAGCCCCGTTTTCACATTTCGAAGACGTACGTGGGCTTGTGGACTCCAGGCACGCTTAGCGTTGTAATCCTATCACAAGGTGTTAGTTTATTTTATTAATGTTCCTTGCGGAGTGTTTCCTTTCCACTCGTGCGTGCTAAGTCACTCCAGTCGTGTCCGACTCTCTGCAACCCCACGGACTGCAGCCCACCAGGCTCCCCTGTCCATGGGGATTCTCCAGGCAAGGATACTGGAGTGGGTTCCCATTTCCTCCTCCAGGGGATCTTTCCAACCCAGGGACTGAACCTGCATGTCCTGCGTGGATGGGCAAATGCTTTACCCCTGACCCACCTGAAGAAGCGTTGTTGCTCAGTCTTGTCCGACTCTCTGCAACCCCACGGACTGCAGCCCGCCAGGCTCCTCTGTCCACGGGATGCTCCAGGCAGGAATACTGGAGTGGGCGGCCATGCCCTCCGCCGGGGGATCTTCCCCACCCGGGGATCGAACCCGCGTCTCTTAACGTCTCCTGCACTGGCAGACGAGTTCCTTACCACTAGCGCCACCTGGGAAACCCTTCTGCTTGTAAACCGCGTGTGATCAGCGCAAACAGGTCTCGCCCTGCAAAGTGCCAGAACTTGGCTTTTCGTGAGCCGAGGAACCGGGTTGCGTGTTTGCAGCTCCGCAGTCGTTATCAGCACGTCATTGACAAGCACGTCATCCCACCTCGGATGTGAAAGTTCTACGGGGTGTAGACAGTCCTGTGATTTTTTTCTTTTTCTTTTTCTTTTTTTTTTTTTGCCTCCTTCTGTTCTAAATTCTTCCAGGAAGCCTTTAATCACGGAGGGCCCTTTCCAATAATGTCTGTATCTATTCTAGTCACCCGGGGGGTCGGGGGGAAGCTTATTGTTTTTGCATTGTAACTACCATTTCCTTCGTGTGGACGTGCGTATGTTCTCAAATTTCTGCTCGTGTTTGCGGAGACTCCGTGCTGTCTTGTCTATTAAAGAGTACCACGGGCACCGCTTGCAGAATGGCAGATCCAGTCTCGTGCGTCGCGGTGGAGAGCCCGCCTGGGGGCTGGGGGGGCTTGAAAAAAAACGAACGGGGTGCCGAAATCAGCCGTCACTAACGCTTTTCAAAGGCTCGCCGATGGTCTGGCANGACTCCGTGCTGTCTTGTCTATTAAAGAGTACCACGGGCACCGCTCGCAGAATGGCAGATCCAGTCTCGTGCGTCGCGGTGGAGAGCCCGCCTGGGGGCTGGGGGGGCTTGAAAAAAAAACGAACGGGGTGCCGAAATCAGCCGTCACTAACGCTTTTCAAAGGCTCGCCGATGGTCTGGCAAATCAATATAATTCTAATGGATGTTTCTGTCTGCTCTACAAATAAGGCTGGGCCATGTGTTACAAATTTTTCCCCCTTCTCTTTTCCTCTGCATGTAATTTTTAAACTTTTTTTTTTTTTAACCCCTCTCGC